>CM053622.1:412471621-412491065 GCA_028646595.1 Phalanger gymnotis
ATAGGTTTTTGGAGGGACTTGGTGGGGAGCTCACGCCAGTTACTGCTTTCCAGCCGCCATCTTGGCTCCCCCCCCCCGGAATCAACAAACATAAATTTAATCTTCATTCTTAACACTTTCTCTATCACTTTTAAAAATCTAGACCAGCTAACAAGAAAATAAGTCAAGTCCTGGTTTGCCAATTTCTGAGGTATAAGTAAATAAACGCTTCTACTGAAAATTTAACTATCGGCTCTTGTAAGCTACAAACTGGCTCCAGCACAGGTCAGGAAAGGTCAGGAAGGAGAGACTGACAAAGGAAGTCATGGGAGGTGGTTGCCAAACAGTTCCTCAGGCAAAAGTGTTGCTGTGGTGAAAATATTTCATCACTCTCCTATTTGACTTCCTCTGAATATTCCGGTTTTTCATTCCCACTCTTAATATTTGGTGGCCAGAATTGACCTTAATAGTCCAGATGTGGCTTCACTAAAGTAGAAGTATTATCTCTCTTAGTCTATATAAAAATAAGTATATTCTATATACTATAAGAATATAATATGTCACATTTATATAGCATATGTGACATATACAATATTTATATACTCTACATAATATATAGTATATATGTGCATGCAGTATATGCGACATATACTATATTTATGTAATATATGTCTATATCCATTAATGCAGTCTAACATCAAATTAGCTTGTTTGGAAATAGATTACATTGAATATTGAATACACATTGAATCTCCAGTTATTTAAAAAAAAAACTTTTAGTCTTTTTTTACATGTATTAAGTCACTATTAAGTCACACGCCCCCTATTCCTTACTTGTGTAGTTGATTTTTTAACATTTTCATTTAATGCATAACAGTTAACATTTAACATTAACATTTTTAACATTTTTACATTTTCCTCTGTATTCAGTTTAATTTTTCCACTATTCTGACATTCAGTTAAGATTTTAAATAATCTTCATTCGTCTACCCCACTTCTTGACCATACCTCCCAGCTTTAAATAACTCACAAACTTATGAGCATATTTTTATCCAAATCTTTGATTAAAATTAAAATTGAATAGATTGAGTTGAGTAGGGACAGAACCCCAAGGTGTGCCTCTAGAGGTTTTCTTCCAAGCTGACATTTGACCACTAATCAAGACTCTTTGGGTTAGTTTGCTATGACTTATACTACAAATATCCATATTTATCCCTAACAATCCCTGTTGCCCTTTCTAAGCTCACAAACCAGTAATTGCAAAACCTATTCTTTCATTTTAAGAAACAACAGAAAAATAGATTCTAAACCTGAAAGGCACCTTACGGATTTAGGGGTGAAGTGGATTGCCAAGAATGACCCAAGCAGAACCAATGATAAGACTTTTTTTCCATTCTATTATATTGCCTTCCCAAAGCCAGAGATTGACATCAAACTCACCAGTCTATAGTATTGAGTAGTCCTTTGATCCTTTATTTAAAAATTGGGACAAGTTATACCTATCTCCATTTTTTCATCACCTCTACTGATCTTTCATCACCTCTACTGAAAGGCTTTTGATAGCAGTTCATGATCTTCCTGCAAACTCTTTCAGTACCTTAGGGCTTGGGACTGGAGGCATAAGGCCATTTGAAGCAGCTCATTTCTTTCCATGTTGCTGACCTTGGACTTCAATTTCCTCTTAATCAAGTCTGTTCTCTCTCTATTCTATAAATCATTATCCACAATAGAAAAGAAATAAAAGAATTCCATTTTCTATCTCTTGGCTGTTCACAATAGTCCCATTTGCCCCAGGATCAGGGTTTTTCTCTTGTTCTTCTTACATGTTAGGGTTTTCAGGCATGGGGAACCTGTAGCCTTGAGGCCATATGTGGTCCTCTAGGTCCTCAAGTGCAGCCCTTTGACTGAATCCAAACTTCACAGAACATATCCCTTAATAAATCCTTTAATAAAAGGATTTGCTCTGTAAAAAATGGACTCAGTCAGTAGGCCGCACCCGAGGACCCACGTGTGGCCTCGAGGCTTCAGGTTGCATACTCCTGGTTACATCTTCAAGCACCTAACTGAACCCTTTGGTACAATCTGTAGATTTGTCATCTCATGTTCCATCAAGAGAAGTTACAACCATAAGTAGCATGAGGAAAATAGGGCTTTGACCAGGGTGCAGACCTGGGGAGATCAAGGGAAGATGTCCTCGTTGTGAGAGCCCTCCCTGTGGTGACCACTGTGTCATTGGTAACCTTAGTCCCAGGCATCTAACTCCATAAATTCCAGTGATTCCCTATTGCCTGCACTAAAAAAAGGGTTCTTAACCTTCTTGTGTCATGAAGCCCTTTGGCAGTCTGGTAAAGCCTCTGGACTCCTTTTCAGAGGAAATTTTTTAATGCATAAGTTAAAATATGTAGGATTACAAAGGAAAACTATTATATTGAAAGAGTTATTAAATTTAAGGGTAGCTAGACAGTGCAGTGGATAGAGTGAGGGTCTTGGAGTCAGGAGGACTGAGTTCAAATCCGGCCTCAGACACTCACTAGCTGTGTGACCCTGGGCAAGTCCCTTAACCCTGTTTGCCTCAGCTCCTCATCTGTAAAACGAGCTGGAGAAGGAAATGGGAAACCATTCCAGTATCTCCGCCAAGAAAACCCACATAGAATCATGAAGAGTCATAGATCACTGAAAAAAAAAACAACAAATTAAATTAAAAAAATACTTCACAGGTCCCAGGTTAAGTTTACAATAAAATGCAGATTCTTGTGTTGGGTTTGTAAAGACCTCAACTTTGTCCCCATCTGTCCAACTTCATTGTACTGTCCCTTACTTTACAATCCAGTTAGATAGACTTATCACATGTAGTACTTGGTTTTCTTTCTCTATTCTTTAACACTGGACATCTCCCATGCCTGGAATATATTCCCTCCTCCCCTCTGCCTTACAGAATTTGATTCTTCATAGAATCATAGATCTGGAGTTGCAATGGACCTCAGAGGCCACCTCAGAGAACCCCTTCATTTTACAGAGGGGGAAAATGATGCAGAAGTCAGTCAATAAACATTTTATTAAGCTCTTACTATTTGTCAGGCACCATGCTAAGCACTGGAGATACAAAGAGAGGGAAAAGGTAATACCTGCCCTTAAGGAGCTCATATGAAAACATTCAAACAACTATGTACAAACAAGCTATGGATAGGACAAATTGGAAATAATCAACAGGGAGAAAAGCATTAGAATAAGGGGAAATCAGGAAAGGTTTCCTATAGAAGGTTGCATTTTAGCTGAGATTTGAAGGAACAAAAAGAAGTTAGAAGGGAGCGATGAGAGGGGAGACCTTTGGTGGTTGAGTGAATTTCTCAAAGTTATACAAAACTTAATTATCACCTTCTTCAGGATCCATTTCCTAATCCCCCCAAAGGATAGTATCTTTTCCTTACTCCTTTGTATTTAATAGCCTTTTATTTTGTATCTATTCTCCACATAACTATTTATTTACATATTATCTCCCCCAAAAGATTGTAAGGGTCTTGAGAGCAGAGATTGTTTCAATCTTTTCTTTATATCCCATAGTTAGTACTGTGCCAGGAACCTGTTAGGTGCTTAATAAATGTTATTAGTTGATTGGTCCTCTCCACTTTCTCTCAGGGTCTTTTACTGAGGTTAGCCTTCCCCCTCAAGTTGTGAAGAGTCCATGGTTGGACCACTCCTTCCATTGCGACTGCAAAGACGGTAGGGATTGTTCTCTCTGTTATTACCTGCTACCTTCCCCTCCCCCCCGCCCCAACATGTCTTTTTACCCCAGATGAAAATATTCCTACTTCGTCTTCTGTAGCTATAGCACCCCCCCACCACACCAACCTCCAACTGAGTTAGCCCCAGGAACAATTTCAGCCCAAATACCCTTTCTGCAGGAACTTCTCTTTGTAAAGCCACGGATGCTAGTGTTCTCTAAGATTGCCTTCCATCTACTCTGCCTACATCTTGTATGTAGCTATTTATTTCCATTTTGACTCTCCTCCCCCAACTCCATTAGAAAGTAAATTCCTTGAGAACAGGACTGTTTTTGCCTTTCAATCTCCAGTTTAAGTACCTCATAAGCATTTGTTAACTGATGAGAGTCAGAGACAAAGAGAGACAGAGAGAGATAGAGATAGATAGAGGAAGAAAAGAATTGGAAGGAAGGAGCACAAAAAAGGAAAGAAAAAAGAAAAGTTAAAAAGGAAGGAAGAAAAGAATTGGAAGGAAAGAAGGAAGGAAGGAAGGAAGGAAGGAAGGAAGGAAGGAAGGAAGGAAGGAAGGAAGGAAGGAAGGAAGGAAGGAAGGAAGGAAAGAAAGAAGGGAAGCAAAAAAGGAAAGAAAGAAAAGTGAAAAAGTTAGGTAGAGCAAAAAAGGAAAAAAAGTGAAAAAGAAGAAAAATGAAAGAAAAAAGAAAGAGGGAAAGGGTAAAATAAAGAAAAAGAAAAGAAGAAAATGAGGAAAAGAAAGGAAGACAGACAGATGGATAGACAGACAGACAGACAGATAGATGGGATAGATAGATAGATAGATAGATAGATAGATAGATAGATAGATAGATAGATAGATACTTGTAGTTCTGACTCCACGAGAAGCAAGATGGTGGAATGCCCTCATATTGACTTCAGTTATCTGCCTCATCTTTCTTCTTGAGAGTCCTCCCTACTGCTTTGTTGTGATCCCAATTTCCCATCACTCCATTTTCTCCAGAGAGTGGTTCTTACTCCTGCACTGCAGCTCTAGGGTTGGGGTAGGGATTGTTACTCATCATAACCTCATACCCTCCATCTTGCCTAATGACAGTAAGTTGTCTTCCCCCAAGTTACTACATTCTATTCTTAATAGCATCAAGATCTGCATGAAAATATGCCTCATCTTTGGTGATTTTTAGATCAAATTTGAATGACGAGGGAGCTTTGCAGTTCACTTTAAAATCCCTGTTATATTTCACATGCATCTTTAGGTCATGTTTACAGTAATGATTCCAAACAAGAATTTATTGATTGCTGAATAGAAAGAGACAGTGAACATTTTAGATCTTGGTAAAAAGAGGCTTGGATATAGAAGGCTCTAACCTGAAGAAAAGTACTTGAACCTTTTAAATGAACATGAAAAGCTTTTTCGAGAAGGTGCTGGATGAATTCACCATTTGTCAACTTTTATTTGAAAACCTTGGATGGATAGATATTGTTGTGGGATATCTACGTATAAAAAGTGAACCGTCTTCAGTCCATTGAGGTCTCCTTCTTAGTTTTATATAAAACTTTAACGAAGAATGTGTGGGATAAATTTCCCTTTTCTTATATGCTGCTCTTGAAATTTTGAAATGATTACTTTGGTACTTCTGTCTGTCTGATGCCATCTTAAATCCAGTTTGTGCATTTGAAAATGTTTCTGCTAGAAACTGAATTTATCTTAGAAATGCATTAGTCATAACATTCTCCAGTCTTGAAAGTATTGGCAATTTTCTCCTCATAATTCTGCAGTTGGAAAGGAGTAGGAGTTCTTGTTGGTTCTACCCCAAGGCAGGTAATTTTGGAAGAACATCCTGACCCTTGAGACAGCCTCATTCATTTTCTGTTAGATGCATGGAACATCTTATGAAGAAAACAGAAGTGCTTGTCACATTAAAAAAAAGAAAAGAGAAAAGGATAAACAGTAGAGCAGAGGAAGATTGGGTATATAGGCTTTCGTCAGAAAGGATTATGGATTAATCAAAGTCACCTCGCCCTCCAAGCTATTGGGAGGATTGTTAGGTTGCCTATTTTATGTGTTGAGGAGGTTGCTCTGAATCTGAACTGTCATTACAAATAGTGTGCTAGTCCAGAGACCCTTCAGTGATGTGGAGAGTCATCTTACTGGGATGCATAAAAAGAAACATTAGACAGAAACATACACATACAAACACAGACACACAGAAATACTACTTCATGAGTCACTACTATCATGTCATCATTCATTTATCTATCCATTCATTCCACTGACTAACATTTTTATTATATATTTTATTTAATAGGACCTAATATTATACTATATAATAAATTAATATTTATTTATTGAAGCAAGGCCAGGGGTGGGGAACCTGAGGCCACATGTCCTTGAGTGCAGCCTTTTGACTGAGTCCAAGTTTTACAGAACAAATCCTTTTATTAAGGGAATTTGTTCTGTGAAGTTTGGATTCAGTCAAAGGGCCACACTTGAGGACCTAGAAGGCTGTATGAAGCCTTGAGGCTGCACGTTGCCCACCCCTGGGCTAGGCAATGAGGAGGACACAAAAGTGAATATCTAATACCTGACCTAAAAACCTTTCCTGCCCCTTGAGATCACTGAGATTTCTTTCTCAAGTAAGGGCAGGGAGGTAATATTTGAAATAGTAGATATTAGAATATACAAATATTCTGACCTTTTTTTGGTTTGTTTGGGAGACAATTGGGGTTAAGTGACCTGATTTTGGGGTTTTCTTGGCAAAGATACTGGAGTAGCTTGCCATTTCCTTCTACAGCTCATTTTACAGATGAGGAAACTGAGGCAAACAGGGTAAAGTGACTTGCCTAGGGGCACACAGCTAGTGAGTGTCTGAGGCCGGATTTGAACTCAAGTCCTCCTGACACCAGGGCCAGGGCTCTATTGACTGTGCCACCTAGCTGCCCCTATGCTGATCTATTTTTTAAAAGTTATACTAGTCTTCAAACTAAGTATTTTTCAGTCTACAGTTTAATGTTTCATCCAGCAGGAAACTGACAAGTAGTCTTCAAGCCCATAAATCTATAGGAAGGTTAAGTTCAGATAAATTCTGAGGTAGTTTTAAAAGTGTGTGTGTGTGTGTGTGTGTATGTGTGTGTGTGTGCATGCACGTGTGTGTGTGTGTGTGCTTCTTTAAGGCCAATATGAGAGGTTGCACCTCTATGCACATGTTAGAGAGGGTAAGTCAAACCAGCAAACAGTGAGAGTAATATTTCCAATGTCCAGTGGGTCAAATGAATCTGTATAAAATTAAATCGATAATGAGTTGCATTGGTCTGTGGTGCACAGAGCATCATCCTTGAAGTCTGGAAGACCTGGAGTCAAGCTCTGAAATGGATTAGCCATGTTATCCTGGACAAGTTGCCTGACATCTTAGTACTTCTGGCAGTTCTCTAGGGCTATAACATGTGGACAAAACAGAGGGAACCTCTATGTGGAAAGCTTTTTCACATGGTTGAAATGATGAATCTGGATCAACAACAACAAATTATAAAATTTATTTCCATATTGTATGTTGGAATGTTTTTTCTGGTTGAAAATATTATTTAAATAGGGAACAGAATTTTCAGATGGTTATAAAAATAAATTTCGGATGAGGGTGGTAGTGGTATATGTATGACAAAATGTGATGTTTTCTATGTAGCATACTTTATCTATCTATGCGACTACTCCCTCTCCATCATTTTGCTTTCAAAATTAGTATTAGTCTAGAAAATATACTTTCTTATGCTTTGGGGGAATTTTCATAAAATATTTCTTCCTCTGGCCCTTTAAGAAATACATTTTTGAAAAAATACACCTAAATTTCAGAACAATGTTGTATCTCAGTGTTTTGGGTTTTTTTTGTCCTACTCGCCTTAAGGTTCTCTGTCTCTCCAAATGCTGCACATTAATGAAGGGTTCCTTTTCCTCTTGATTAAATGACTTTGAATTGTTAATTGCTTCAGATTGATTTGATAGATATCTGGCAGCTGTCCTTTTTCAGCATTCTCAGTCCTATTTGTTTCTGAGAGCTTACCCATCAATAAACACACATAGAAATAGAGCTCTTCCTCTCTGCCATTCATTCATTTAGACAGAACTGGTTGCAGGGTGGAGGTAGGTGGGGAGACAGTTTGGGGTCATTTCTCCTCTAGAAGAATCCTTGGAAACACTCAGCAATAATTCATCTCACTTCAACAAACATTTATTGAGTGTGTATGCTGTGGATAGAGAGCAGGCCTCAGACTCCAGGTAACCTAGATTCAGATCTCAGCTCTGATATATACATGGCTTTGTGACCTCAAGTAAGTTATTTAACCCCTCTCCCTCCCAAGTAACCCTCTAAGACTGTAAGTAGCAGGATAATTGCAGACCTGTTTTGGTTTCCTTATACACCAGTGAACAATAGAGAATCACTGAAGGTTTGGGAAAGGGGAGTGACATAATGTATGAATTGAGGAGATTGTTTTGTCAGCTAGTGTGAGTGATGGCTTGGAAAGTGAAGAAACCAGAAATAAGGAGACTAGCCTTCTGGCTGTTAGAGTAGTCTAGGTGAGAGGTAGCAGGTGCCTGAAATAGTGTGACAGTGAGAGCTGAGAGCTGAGACCTGAGTCTGAATAGATGAGTGTTACAGAGGAACAATCAATAGGATGGAACAACCAATTGGATGTTAGAGGTGACAAAGAGAGAAAACCCAAAAGTGATTCTGAAATTTAGAGAGAAGGTGACTTGGAGAGTACTGATATCATCAATGGATCAAGGGCAAAAATCTAGGGAGGGGAAAAATCTAGGGAGAGGGCCAATTATGTATTCATTTTGTAAGATTGAGTTTGAACATCCAATGGGACATCCAGGCATAACTATCTACTGGGTCATTGGAGATTGGCTATGGAGATTTGGGAGTCATCTGCAAAGAGGTGATCACGGAATCAAAAATTTAGAGCTGCAAATCACCATAATGGCCATCAAACCCAAACCCCTCATCTAACAGCTGATTAAACTGAGACCCAGAAAGGTTAGGTGACTTGCCAAGGGTCACACCATTAGCGTCTGAGATGGGCTCTGAATTCAAATCTGCCTGACACCAAGTTCAGCGTACTCCCTACTGTGCATGATACCGCAGAAATAGTTGAAATTGCCAAAGGAGAGCACATAGAAAGAGAAGAAAGGAGGGCTGTGTTGAGAGACTCGTTACTGTTGTATAGCAGTCATCTCTTTGTGTGAGATTGGAACACAAACCACGGACCAACTCCAACCCCTTACGCCTTGCATTCAACTATATAAGGATACTGATTATAACTTGGTACATTCACGAGATAGTTCCCTATCCATGCACCAGGACAGATTGTGATCAAGTATTGCCCTCTTGTCAATCTTCAATAAAGACATTAAGAGAATGGATGGAGTTGTGGGAATCACCTGCTGGCCTTCACAGAATCATAGAATGTAAGTCAGGAAGGACCTTGGAGGTCATTTAGTCTAACCCTCTCATTTTACAGTTGAGGAAATTATAGCCAAGGGAAATGAAGTATTTATCCAGGGTCCCACATCCAGTGAGGAGAAGAAGCCAGATTTGAATTCAAGCCTTCTGATTTGAAGTTCAGTGCTATTTCTTCTGATCTGGAAGAAACTTTGGAGATCATCCAACTCCCTTGTTTCTTTGTTGCCTTCAATGAGGAAAATGTTAAAAAGCTTCTTTCTAATTTCATGCCTGTTAATAGACTTCCCTGCAAACTCCCACCCCCACTTCTTTTTTTAACAGTTTATATGTTATTATTTTTAATGTAATAATATTTTATTTTTTCCAATTATATGTCAAGATAATTTTCAACATTTATCTTTTTTGAAAGATTTTAAGTTCCAAATTTTTCTGCCTTTCCCTCTCCTCTCACCCCTCCCTGAGATCACAAGCGATCTGGTACAAGTTATACATGTGCAATAATGTAAAATATATTTCTACATTAGTCATGTTGTGAAAGAAGAAACAGGAAAAAAAGAAACACACACACACACACACACACACACACACAAAAGTGAAAATAGTATGCTTTGATCTGCATTCAGATTCCATCAGTTATTCCTCTGGATGTGGATAGCTTTTTCCATCATGAGTCTTTGTCTCAGATCATTGTATTGCTGAGAAGAGCTAAATCAATCATAGCTGATCATCACACAGTGTTACTATAACTTTGTACAGTGTTTTTTCTGTTCTGCTCACTTCACTCAGCATCAGTTCATATAAGTCTTTCCAGGTTTTTTCTGAAATCTACTGGCTCATCATTTCTTATAGCACAATAGTATTCCATTACCTTCATATACCGCAACTTGTTCAGCCATTCTCCAGTTGATGGGCATCCCCTTCGTTTCCAATTCTTTGATACCACAAAAAGAGCTGCTATAAATATTTTTGTACAAGTAGGTCCTTTTCCCTGTTTTATGATCTCTTTGGGACACAGACCTAGTAGTGGTATTGCTGGATCAAAGGGTATGCACAGTTCTATAGCACTTTAGGCATAGCAAATTGCTCTCTAGAATGGTTGGATTAGTTCACAACTCTACTGACAATACACTAGTGTCCCAATTTTCTCACACCCTCTCCAACACTTATCATTTTCCTTTTTTGTCATATTAGACAATCTAATAGGTGTAAGGTGCTACCTCAGAATTGTTTTGATTTGCATTTTTCGAATCAATAGTGATTTAGAGCATTTTTTCATATGACTATAGATAACTTTGGTTTCTTCAGCTTTTGAACTGCCTGTTCATATCGTTTGACCCCCATTTCTTTAAAGTCATTGCTGCCTTCTTCCATTTTTATGGATTTGAATTGTAGTTTACAAGAACACATATAGTGTGCCCTGGTATGAAGAGGTCAAATCCTGGGGGGAATTAGTCTATATTACTCTAGGTCAAAGGTTTATAACCTGGGGCTTGTGAACTTATATTTTTATAACTATATTTCAAGATAATTAGTCCTTTGTAACCCTATGTATTTTACTTTATGAACTTCAAAATGTTACTATGAAAAGGGATTCATAGACCTCAGCAGACTGCCAGTGGGTCCATGACACAAAAAAGGTTAAGATCCTCTGCTGTAGATTCTGGGTGTTCTCTGTCCTGGTGGCTTTTCCCAGAACAAAATTCTCCAGAATCTTCAAAATAACATTCTTTTAAAAATCAGTAACAAAATAGTTATTGTACCTGAGCTGGAAGCAGAATAGTCTTGCAACCCCCCCCCCAAAAAAAAGATGCTCCTTAGAGATCTGGGTTATGTTCCCAGTTCTATCTTTAACTAACTCATGTGACTTTGGGCAAGTCATTTAACTTCTTTGGGAACCAGTTTCCTCATTTAGGAAGTCATGGTGTTAGATTAGGTGACTCCCTCTAAGGTTCCTTCTGGCTCTTACATTCTATGTTTCCTTTAAAATTAGATCAGTTGCCCCAGATGTAATTTTGTAGCCAAAGACTTTATCTCAGTCAATAAATATTTATTAAGTGATAATGATACCCTCCGAGGAGGGTAGACAATACACAAAAGGAAACTGAAAAGGGAGGGAAGGGAGAGTGTGGGGGAGAGGGGTCATGACAGAGAGATTGGGAATGAAAAGCTGGCTGGCCTGGGTCTACTCCTCAAATGGAGATTATGGCAAGAGCTCTCTTCTCTGTCTTCCAGTTAAAGGAACCCCAGGAGACAGAGAGTGCTGATGAGGTCTGAGTACAACGGGTGATGTGACCTTGCAGGATAATAAGGTTCTTGAAGCCATGATGGAGAATTCCAAAGGTGTATGGCCAGCAGGAAATGACTCCAAGTGAGGTTTTCTATTTTCTAGTGAAAAGATATCTTCCTGGGCCATGTATTATCCAGAGTCTCAATAGACCTATGTACTTATTTGAGTTGACTACCGATTTGGTTTATGGTCCAAGGTTAATGTTACCCATCCTGTGCTACTCTCTTGACATCCTAGGGAAATAGGATTAATAATCCTAACCTATCTCTTATGGTTATACTGAAAATTTAATGAAAATTATTGTGCAAGGTTCATTCCACTGGGGACATTGCGTGATAGATGATTGTGTCAAGAATACCCTAGATTGGGAAAGCAAATACCATTCTCTGAGAGAGTAGTTTAAGCCCTGATAAGAACTGGCATTGCATTCATTTTTATGCAATCAGATTTTGCAAGATGGTATCATGGAAAGTATGCTAGACTTGGAGCCAGGAGACCTGGGTTCTAATCCCACCTCAGATGTGACCTATCTGCAAAATTAAGGATTTGTACCTAATGGCCTGTAAGATTCCTTCCAGTCTTAAATTTATGAGTCCAAGATTCTAAGTCATTTAACCTCTCAGCCTCACTTTTCTCTTCTGCAAAAGAAGGATATCAATGTTTACCTGACCTACCTTAAAGGGTCATTGTGGAGGAAGTATTTTGTAAACCTTAAAGTCCTACATATATATGTTATTCTTGGGGAGGGAGAGAAAAGGGAAGGAAGAAGCATTTATATAGTACCTACTGTGTGCCTACTATATACCTACTATGGGCCATAGTATCTGCTATGCTAAAATTTTACAAATATCTCATTTTATCCTCCCAATAACCCTGTAAAGTAGGTTGTGTTATCTCTATTTTACAGTCGACAAAACTGAGGCAGACAGAGGTTAAGTGACTTGCCCAATGTCACACAGCTAGTAAATATCTGAGGCTGGATTTGAACTCAGGCCTTTCTGACTTCAGGCCCAGCACTTTATCTACTGTGCCACCTAGCTGCCACCATCAGTTTTGTTTTTACTTAGACCTAACACCTAGTACCTACTACTCTTGTTTCCTCAAAGGCGTTTAATCGTTAAGTATTGTTTTCAAACAGGGAAGAAGAGGCCTCGGCTCTGTTTTCGTCTGGGCATCTGGAAATGGGGGAAGAAGTAAAGACCACTGCTCCTGTGATGGGTACACCAACAGCATCTACACTATCTCAATAAGTAGTACCGCTGAAAGTGGGAAGAAACCATGGTATCTGGAAGAGTGTTCATCTACACTGGCCACAACATATAGCAGTGGAGAATCCTACGATAAGAAAATCGTATGTCTTTAAATCTAGTGTCTATTTTTTTTAAATCCTATTATATCAAGGTAAAGGAAAACTGCCTGATAATGCAAAGGAAAGGAGAAGTAGATGCATATAAGCCATAACTTAGAAGGTTAATCAGCTGCCTAGAAGATTTTCACCTTTTTAAAAACAAACAACAACAAAAAACCCACACAATTTACTGTGTATTTGGGTCTTTTACTTCAGTTTAATTTCTTAGAGGATCAGAGCTAGAAGGACTCTCAGAGGCCATCTGGTCCAACACCATCATTTATTATATAAGAGAACAGAGATCCAGGTAGATGGCATGCCTTACCCAAGGTGGCACAGGCAATAAGTGTCAGAGGGGATTTGAACCTTCCTCCTGGGACTTCAGAGCCCTAGCTCTTGTATTCTCTTCCACAAATGCCTGATTCAGGGTAAATGTGCATTCCATCAGGAGGCAGATGACTTAGTGGAAAAAACACCATACTAGGAGTCAGGAGAGCTGGCTTCTAATCCCATCTCTGCCATTAGTTAGCTATGTGACCTTGTGCAAGTCACTTACTTCTTCAAACCCCAATTTCTTCATTGTAAAATTGAATTCAACAACCATTTGTCAAAGTTTGTGTGAAAAGTACTTTGCCAGGTGCTGGTTGTTCAGGGACGAAACAAGACTCCTCCTCCCCAAAAAAATAGCCCCTGCCTTCCATCTTCATAGTCTATGGGGATAATATAGTTAGGCATGCCTCATACCTCTGTGCATCAACTGAAATAATATATGTAAAAACCTTTGTAAATTTTAAAATCCTATGCAAATATTAGCAGCTATTATTATGATTATCAATCACCAACATTGTTTTTCCTCTCTGAGGCTTCTTTAGCTATTAAATGAGAGAGCTTATGCTAGAGAAGAAGTCTTCAGTTAGATTTCATGGGGCCTATGAATTTGGATGAAAAAAATTTACATCTTTATTTTTACTGACTTCTAATGGAAATTTAACATTTCCTCTAATTATTTAAAAATGTGATTCTGAAAAGGGTTTCATGGGCCTCTCCTGACAGCCAAAGGGGTCCATGACACAAAAAGAAAAAGAAGATCTTCATTAAGAGGTCTCTGAGGCCCCTTCCAGCTCTAACAATCCCTGAGTCTATAAAAGAGCCAAATAATAAGTTTTGAACTACTGTTAATCTAGTGTTCTTTAAAAGCAGAAGCTAGACATATGTGATTTTCCAAATGAGCAACACCAATTGTGCTTCAGAAATAGAAGTGTGTTTTTCCACTCAATCATCAATGTGCCTCCCTATCTCTCTTCTAAATCTTAGTACTGGTAGACTTTAGTACCGAGCCTTCTTTTTCTGCTGTCCAACATTGACTTGACAATTTTTCATCCTGACACCTTTTCATCCTTTATCTTTTCCTGAAGCCATGCTTGTAAACTGTCTGGTGGTATAATTTATCACTTTGTTTGGAAGCCTGGCCATGTTACCTGACACTTTTTAGCAGGAAGTTGACAAAGTCACTTGTCAAGCTCTGGGCCCCAATTTCCTGTGGGTTCACTAGGATCTTGTTACTTTCCTCTTTCAGGTCATTCCAAAAGTGCTAGAGCTGACGTTCCCCAGTATGCAAATGACAGAATGAGGTTAAACCCCAGACTAAATCCTCCTAGTCCATCCTAACTTTTTTAATCGCACAGTTTGGGGCAATTGAAATGAAATCTATCCTCCCTTCTCAATGCCACATTACCTCTTGGGATTTTTTTTTCACCAATACTAGATTAAGAACATGAGAACTTAAATCTATATTCAGGTGTCTCTAAAAGGTCCTACCTCACCCTCTCTCTTCTGGTGACTATATAGCCTTGAAAATTCTTTTCTTATTTCTCTAACTTTAAAGAACATAGCAGAAAAGAAACAATGCCCATTTTCATTGCAAATTATAAAGTCAATGATTATTAGTTCTGAGATACATTCTCCTGTGTGTGTATTGCTTATACCTGTTGTGTTTTTTAATAGGAGTATATCAAGGTTTATTTACAACTATTTGATGAATACTTGTTTTTAGAGTCCTAAGTTTATTTTTTTAGGCTGATAGTAAACTATCAGCAGATGAACACTAGGAAAAAAAAGGCAGCTTATAGATCTGTCTGATTGTCCTGGTGCTCAGAGAAAAATAGGCATCATTCTCTGAAGCATTTCATATTTTGAAAAGCCATACTCTGATTCTTATTTTAAAAATCAAAAATAAGAATAAAAACATATGAAAAATATCCTCTTCTGCGGCCAAGGACCTCAGTCCTTCCAACAGATCTTATGGAACTGATAGTCCTGCCTCAAAGTCAATGCATACTTAAAATGTTCCTGCTCCTACTAGAGTGTATGGAGTGTTCAGGGAGGGCTAGCGCCTCTGGTGTGAGGGCTTGCTGAACCATTTTCAGGGCTGCTCATCCACCTTTGGTTTGTATCTGTCCTCCAACTCTCACCTGTGGCTCCAAGAGGCTGTAGCACGCCCAGTGGCTGAACCCCAGTAAACCATTTCAGCAAGGTGGGCTAAATAAGATTGAGAGTAGCTAACAGACCTCAAACCCACTGGTGAATTAGGGGGATGTCTACCCCAATTACATGAAGACCTCCGTATGGTGGAATGGGTGGATAAGAACAGTTTGTTCCAATAGCCATGAAGGCAGCTGAAGCAGATGCTGTGGAAAGCTTAGAACTTGGTCAGACACTGAAGATGCCTAGGTTATCCACTGCAGCCCAGACTGTTGCCAGTCACCCTGACTTTTGTCATACCGTTGGACTTTGATGACAATGGAAGAGAGAGTGAGGCTGATGATTTGTGCAGCTCTGCCTCACTGAAATGCAATTCATGCACAAGTCAAGACGTCACTCATTCATGATGTCATTGGTTTTTGAAAACAAAAGATTAACAGCAACCACAGTTCATACTAGGATGTTGCTAGGTTTGATTTTATTCTCCAACCCAAGAAGGGACATGTAAGAAGAGGGAAGGTTAGACAAGATTGTCTCTTCTCCAAGTTCAGTAACATATGAACCATGTTAGTTCATTAATCATGATGATGATGATGAGTATTTACATGGCCCTTGAAGATGTGCAAAGTGCTTTGCAGATAGGACCTCATTTTATCCTTAAAACAACCATTGGAAGTCAATGACGTGATTATCTTCTTTTTACCAAGGAGAAACTTGAGGCAGACAGAAGTTAAGTGACTTGCCCAGGGTCACACAGCTAATAAGTGTCTGAGGTCATATCTGAACTTAAGACTTTCTGAGTCCACATGTAGCACTGTATTCACCATATCACCTAACTGCCTATATACAAAAATATAGATATAATTGGATCCTTTTATTTAATTGGGAGTTTAGAAGAGAGAATTTGTGGTTTTGTGGGTGTCAGATGGTCCTTCTTTTACCAGTATGGATCAGCATCTTCTGTGCAACTCTTAGAGAGTTGCTTGGGGGCCCAGAGAAGTTAAATGACTTGCTTAGAGTTATCTAGCCAGTTCATTCAAAAGCACAACTTGTGGGGCAGCTAGGTGGCACAGTGAGTAAAGAGCCAGCCCTGGAGTGAGGAGGACCTGAGTTCAAATCTAACCTCAGTCACTTGACACACTTACTAGCTGTGTGACCCTGGGCAAGTCACTTAACCCCAATTCCTCTGCCTTCCTCCCTCCAAAAAAAAAGCAGGACTTGTTACCTATGTCTTTCTGGCTCTACGGCTACCTATCTCTCTGTTACTCCATGCTGCCTCTCTCCTTTATTTAATATATAAATAATGTTGCCTATGTCATGATCCAAAGACAACTTAAAAGCATTACTTAATTTTTTTCTTGCTATTTATTGTGCATTTACAGCAAATACTGTTTTATCTTGAAAAGATCAGTGGGGTTTCTATGCACTGGGATTCTGGCCATCCATTCCCAAAATTTTAGCTATTTTTGGTTGCCTTGTTTGGGTGGGATGTTTTAATTCCTTCTGACCTAACCTTTCATTCCAGTAATTTTTCGGCATGTTTTCTCTGCTTTTCCTCTACCGAATCCTTATCTCGGTGCCTAGTGTGTTTTCCCCACTCCTAGTGATAAAGAAAAGTGCAAAGGGGTCATTAGATTTCCCTGGAATCGTTGTTCTTAGATTCAAAGAATCACAGAGCTGGAAAAGACCTTAAGAGATCATGTCTCCAGTCTAGTCCCGTGATAAGTCCCAGAATGCTGACGTGACATGCAAGATGACACATTTAGTTAGGGGCAGGGCCAATACTTACAATCCAGATCCTCTGACTCCTTGGAACAACTCGTCAGAGTTGTTCTTTTGTGCCTTGTCTCCCTGAGTTTATTTACTTGAACTCAGAGGGAGAATTTTAGAAAACTACCAGCTGCCAAGCTTTCAATTATGGTGAGGCCCTACTGACAGTGCATTCAATACCATGGGCTGACCCTATCTGATGGTCTCCTCACAGAGAAATGCTCAACTCCACAATAGGCTGCTCCAGAGGAATGAACGGCAGATCCTTTCTGTGGTCGCCCGAGAGTTAAAATGGATATGATGATATTTAACTGACTCATAAAATCTCTGTTCCTTGGATCTTCAGATTCTACATTGTAAATCTTGGCTGGTCTATTTTTCCTGTTAACAATATGTTTTGTTTATTTTTTAAACACATATTCTGATTTCCCAGTGCATTTTAAAGGTGATTTTTCTCAGTACATGATTCAGACTATTTGATCTGGTTCATTCCAAATTGTCTAAAGCAATGTAACTTTTGTGTCCAGGTAGCCAAGAGACAGAATTTCTACATAGTGTGGTAGAGAGAGGAAAGTGACTGGGCCTGGAATCTGAAGACCTAGCTTGGATTTCTGACTCTGCCACCTATTAGCTATGTAACCCTGGGCAAATCCCTTAACCTCTCACCTCAGAGGGACACTGAGACCCATTCTACCTATAGAGCAAAGCTCTTGTTTGTATTAAGAGCATGTGTTTATTAAACATGCTGTTATCTGGCATCAGTTCCAGCCTTTCGTTTTCTAGCTCTGCCTCATCCTTTCTAGGCTTCAAAATGAGACCCAATTTCATACTGGTAGGTAGTGATCTTTTTTCTCAACAGGCTTTGATCCAGAATCCCATGCTCCCTTGGTGAGTGTTTGCAGACAGAAATTAAAGAGCTAAGAGTATATTTTTTAGGATTTTCTGTCTGCGGAATCATCAATTTACTATCATCAGACTAGAATTATTTCCCTTTGTATTCAGTCCTGTTCGCCAAAGACATTAATTTCCTTCTGTCATTTATGTACTTTCAAAATGTTCTTGGTGTGATTACCTTTGTAGGCAGAATATGGGCATATTTGTGGGACATTGAAACAAGTCTCCTCTTTCACTGTAAGCTGCTTGAAGGCAAGACCTATGTCTTACCTAATTTATGTCCCTCAACACCTCTCCTTACTGGGTACTTAACATAATATATATACTTAATATATGCTGGGTACTTAATAAATATTTTCACCTAAAAACACTGGTCATCTATTAGGGCATATAAGACACCGAGAGACAGTCAAACAATCCTGGCAACAAATCCTAGCTTGGACGTGTATTGTCAGTATGATCCTGGGCAGCTGACTTACAACTCTCTCTGAGACTTGCAGAGCAGGTGCAGATTTGCATTCATTGATGGAGATCCCTGATTAGAAGGAATTCTAATTCCTTTTCACTGTGAAATCAGGTCCAGTCTCAAACAGACATACATATACAAATAATTTATATGAGAAAGGCTACAATACATAATACAGCACATAAATTCAGTACACATCAAGTATAGTCAATCTCTTTCTATATAGAATTCCGTAGTCATATTGGAGTCATACTAGGGAGAGAACATAAGGAGTTCATGTATTTGATAAACATGTATGTGGTTAGAGTGAAAGATATGAGTTCCTTGAAGGACACTTAGGTTTGTATTTGTTACGGAAGATGCCTAGAATCCAAATGGATTCCCCCTAGCTGGCAAGATGCTTGTCCTTGTAGATGGCATTGCATCAGGACCTGCTACATTGCTCCTAAATGAGAGGCACAATCACTCAGGAGTTTTGGCTAACACTCCATTCAGGAAAAACCAAGTGAATGAAGAACACCCAATGTCCAGACTATGACATACAATTGGAAGGGTGTTCCACACAGCTTGTTCACGAGCGTGGGCATCTCGAACAGACACAGCAGATTGCCAATGAACTCGTCCCAGGAAGGAAGCTGACTTGGGTGCATTTGGGAAATTGTACAGCACTTTGAGCCGATCTATCAAGTACTTACTTATTAAGCACCTACTATGTGGCAGATGCTGTGCTAGGTATTGAGCATACAAATTGCAAAAAAGGAATAGCTTTTCTACCTGTCAGGTGTTTTATATAGGCTGGGTGGTGCAGTGGAAAAAGCACTGGGCCTGGAATCGGGAAGACCTCAGTTCAAATCCAGCCTCAGATATTGACTAATGGTGGGACTCTGGGCAAGTCACTTGATCGCTGACTGCCTCAGTTTCCTTATTTGTAAAATTGGGCTAATAACACACACCTCACAGGTTTGTTGCGAGGATCAAATGAGAAAACAATTTTAAAGTACTTACCACAATGCCACCACCATTTAAGTGCTATCTAAAGGTTAGCTA
>CM053622.1:412491565-412517164 GCA_028646595.1 Phalanger gymnotis
TACTACTACTCCTACTACTACTGCCACTACTGCTACTACTATTGCTACTACTACTACTACTATTATTACTACTACTATTGCTACTACTACTACTATTATTACTACTTACTATTGCTACTACTACTACCACCACTACTATTACTACTACTACTACCACTACTACTATTACTACTGCTGCTGCTACTACTACTACTATTTCTACTACTACTATTGCTACTACTACCACTACTACTACTACTACTACTGCTACTATTACTACTACTCCTGCTACTACTACTACTATTATTACTACTACTATTGCTACTACTACCACTACTACTACTACTATTACTGCTACTACTGCTACTGCTACTACTACTATTGCTACTACTACTATTATTACTACTACTGTTGCTACTACTACCACTACTATTACTGCTACTATTGCTACTACTACTACTATTATTATTACTACTAGTGTTGCTACTACTACCACTACTACTATTGCCACTACTACTACTACTACTGCTGCTACTATTGCTGCTACTATTACTACTATTGCTACTACTACCACTACTACTACTACTACTATTACTGCTACTACTGCTACTGCTACCACTACTACTACTACTGCTACTACTACTACTACTATTACTACTACTACTACTATTTTAGTTATCATCTAGTCATAAGACACCCAGATTTGTTCAGCCTTTGGGAGATTTTGAGACAGATTATCCAGAAAAAATCAGAAGGAGAATGGGAAAAATTGTTCCTGAAAAGCTCTAGCTTTCATCTGGACCTACCAAGGAAGCTCCATATCTCTTCTGGTTTTATCAAACGCTTTTTTTCTCTGTATTGTCTATGGCGCTCTGGCACAGCTCTATTTTCAATGATCAGCATGATATCTCCTGTGGCCTTTTGTCCTAGCTACGGGTTAAATGGCTTAGCTTGAGTAAGCTTGCATTGGAAAGCAATGTAGCACAGTGCACAGAGCTGACCTAGGGATTAGGAAGTCCTGAGTTCAAGTGCAGCTTCTGACCCATACTGATTGTGTGACTTTGGGCAAGTTACCTAACCTTTTGGTCCCTCCAGTAACTCTCATAAGACTGTAAATCACAAAGCAAACAGCTAGGTGGCAGAGTGCCTAGGGGGCAGGACTTGGAATCTGAAAGACCTGTGTTCAAATCATGCTTCAGACATTTTAGTTATTTGCCCTGGGCAAGCGGCTTGTCTTCCCTTTTACTCAGTTTTCTCATTTATAAAATAGGGATAATAATAGTGCCTACCTCACAGGATATGTTTTCTTAAAGTTCTATATATTGTTGTTATTATTATTAAGTAAGCATTAATTTGCATTAGTCATAGGTTCAATTTTTAAAAAAGGCAGCTAGGTGGTGCAGCAGATAGAGCACTGGAGTCTGGAAGTCAGGGCCTGGAGTCAGGAAGACCTGAGTTCAAATCTGGCCTCAGATACTTAGTGTGACCCTGGGTAAGTCGCTTAACCCTGTTTGCCTCAGTTTCCTCATCTTTAAAATGAGCTGGAGAAGGAAATAGCAAACCACTCCAGTATCTCTGCCAAGAAAACTTCAAATGGGGTTATAAAGAGATTAGACATGACATAATTAGAAACAATTCAAAAACAACTGGTAAAAAACCAAACCAAACCTCATTATAATCTTTCTAAAGTGACATAGATAGTAAACAAATATGTTTTGAACCTAGTAGTATCTGCCTCTGAACTTATGAAACTTTTTTTCCATATTATTTTGGTAGGTAGTTTTGATGTTTACACGAATCTTGTTCAAATAGTTAAGATGGAGGTGAACCAGGTCTTGCTACAGGATGGGAAGAGTTGAAGGATAATTGTCACATAATTATAATACATGAGAATTATATTTTAAAAATTAAAGTCAGCTGTATTCCTGCTCTCCAAACCTTGAACAATGCAATTTAACAAGTATTTATTATGTTTCTACCAAATACTTCATTGGGAGAGATAAGACACATTGTGAAACAGAACACAATACAAGTCAGCGTATGATTCAGTGGCAAAATGTGTCAGGCAGACAGAAAGTGCCATTAGAAGTCAGAGAAAGGAGAGATCAATATGGACCTGTCATTGATTCATTCAGCCTACATTTATTGATTACTTTCTATGTTCAAGGTCCATCACCGAGGGGTTGGGAGGGATAAGAAGAAAACTAGGACACTGTCCATGCCCTCAAGAAACTTACAAGTTCTTTCATTATAGAAAGCAGCTATTACTTGAAGAGGATCCAAAAAAAAAAAAAACAAACCCAAAAGACCAAAAAGTATTTGTATAATATTGTTGGCTGTCTAGAAATCCTCATGGCCAAATCAATAAAACATGGTTTGTATGAGCCATTTGCCAAACTTATATTACAGAGCCCTCTTTCACAATGATACTAATTAAAATGCAATTTTACCTATTGAATTATCTTTCCAAATTCTAGGCATGGCAGAAGATGGGAGATTCATTTGTGATGAACAGCCTTTATATAAGCTAAACTCACATAGTCCTATTTAAAAAATCACGGGCACCATTTAAACACCACAGTCATAGATTGGGGCTGCCATGCCAATTGTCTAAAGACTTTACTCCTTCAAGAGAGCTTCAATATAAGTTTAATTTATGCCAGAAAAAGTTTGGTTTTTGTATCAGTCTGTGATTGCTGTGAGCATCAAAAAATGAAATGGTCTTCCATGTTATTTTTTTAATCCTGTTGTGCTAAATAAATCAACACCACATATTTTATTCATTAATACATTTAGGTTTTCATTTCTACCATTAGTCCTCACAAGGGATCTAGAATGACTTTTCTTGGCCAATGTTTAAAAAACAGAGATAAAAATTGACAGTAGAAATTGATTCAGCTTAGCAGACTCTAATATCACTTTCTGCTTAAAAAAGAAAATTTCCCTGTGTTCAGTTGCTCTTTTAGCTGATAAGATACTAAATGGCCTCCTCAAAATGTGGGAGCTGGTATGATCATACATGATGTCAGGAAACCAAAAGCAAATACAGCAAAGTTTGAAATGCTTGTCATTTGAATGCATGAGTCAGTTAAGCTGAACTATCATCAGAAATTATAACCACTCGGTAAAAATGTTCTAGTCATTGCTAAGGCCTCAAGTAATGAAATGAGAAATATCAAGAAATAAGAGACAGCTTTTAGAAGTTATAATGATCACCTCAGAAGTTATTCTTAGTGGAAACCCTGTTTTGATCTTTCACGTCTGCTCGTTCTCACCTTCTCAACTAAAGGTTCTTAATTTTTTTCTCTATACCATCGGTGGGGGAGAGGGCATGTGAGAGACATGGACCCCTCTGACATTCTGGCGAAGTCATTGGACTGTTTTTCAAAATAGTGTCCTTAAATGTATAAATTAAAATACACAGAATTGTAAAAGAAATCAATTATATTGAAATGAAATTATTAACATATTTTAATCAAGTTCACATAGCTTAAGAACCCCTGTTGTAAACATATAAAGACAAATAGACTTAATAGACACCCCCCCTCCCCAGCCCTCTGCTCCTGACCCCAATAAGGTTTCAAAGGAAGTTAACTGTTTAGTACAAATTCACCAACCAACTCTCTGTATCTTTAGCTGAATTTACTGTGGACAATCATCTGGTTCTGCTAGTAGAGATGGCTGGGACAATTTTTATTAGGAGGCTCGTGCCATTCCCCCTTTATTTCACTCAGGGGCAAAAAACAGGATTTTCATAGGTCACCTAAGAGGCCTACTGGTGAAAATTCCATATTGGGTGGTGAAATCAAGGAATTTACATTTCACAGAAAAAGAAAAAAAATGCAGCCTGGACTGAAATCAAGACCCATACACTTTTAATTAATCTTGAACACTGTATTGTAATTTCCTTTGTATCCTCATCTGGGTGATGCACATAGATTCTCCCTTCTGCCTGCCCCCACGGGGCAAACTGACAGCTGAATGCTAACCATCCTTTTAACTCATGCTTTGTGACTCCATCAAGTTCTCTATGCATGTATTGTGATTAATGAGGTTGCCCCCCCCATGTGGTCCCAGAATTGGGAATGTCATTTTTCTCCTTGAAATTTGCTTGTTCCTTGGTGGTCTTATTATGTTTCTTTCTAAGGAGAGACCCAAGAGTTCTCTGATGGGGCAGCGCTCCTTTAATGATGTAAACCCTGCCTTAGATCTTTCCGGTAATTTACACCTAAACATCTTCACCACTGTCTGTAACTTTCTTTTGAAATAGCCCTGCAGGAATTTCCACTTGAAACAGGAAGAGAAGGGAATGGGGATGTCTTCTTTGTCTCTTTTTTCCCCCTAAGCAGAGGTGGGGGTGGGGTGTAGAGAATGGGCTTGAGTTTCCTTGAGAAAAGACTTGCTGAAAGAAAAAAATAAAATGAGGATAGGTTTGGGAATGCTACAGGTACATATTTATTATTACTTTAGAGTAAAAGCATAAAGATGGCTTTTTAAATATAGATTATGCAAAAATGGATAGACAGATAACATAGTAATTTCTTTCAGATTTATCAAAAGATATACCTAAATTTGTATATGTGAGTGATGGGCACACAAAATGAGAGTGCTGAATGGGAAAAGGCAAATGATCATTTGGCACTTGACATTATGAAAATATAAAGGTATGGTCTTGGAATGGCCACAGGTGGTTATTTGGTATGTTCATAAATTTTGCCTATACTGTTGATATAATGGTTACTATGATTTTAGGGGTTTTTTTGGAACGTGTTTCTGAGGTTTGAGAGCATCTTCACAATTGATGAATGAGGGAAAATATCCTGCAAAATCTTCAGTCTTTTCTTATGCTTCTGGGAAGAGTGGGGAAACCATAACACTTGGTAAAAGAAACAAATCTGTATGAATGGACTCAACTTAGAAGAATGTAGGCAAACCTTCTCTCTGGGCTTCAACATATGTGAGGCCCATAAAAGACACTGGTCGCTGGTGCATGAACCCCATAACTGTGCTTCTTTTCTTTCTAGAATGAATGCATTCGCATGAGACAAACTCATCTGGTTTAAAACCAATTCTGAAAAGGCTGAGCTTTCTAAATCTAGTCCCATGTGAAACATAGAAACTTGGTCTCTAGATAAACACTTAGTATAAGACATATAATTTTTTTCCTTTCCTCTCAAGTGTTTTCAGTGTCTATTGCTCTTGAATCTTGATTAGATCATAATGCAGGCTGGGTTATTAGTGGCCAGGCTATAAATTTTGGTGGCCCTCCCCATTCCCCATCTTCTCTCTTTCATAATCTGTATTTCAGTGCCTCTCTAAATGTATAACCATGAGTCAAGAAAGCCAGGTAAATTACAGTGCATAAAGCAGAAGGAAGGGAGAAGAGGAAAATCAAGAAAGAAAGAATACATGAAAATAAGAATGGCCCTGCAAATTGATGATACTCCCTATAAAGAGAGCGTTTAACTAGATGACCTCAAAGGCCCCTTCCAGCTCCAACAGAATCCTGTGATTTCAGTGAAGAATCACCAATTTCATGCATATGCACATGGTCTTCTCAACTGCTTCTGACATCTTTGGATGCTGTCCTTTGAAAGATCCTATTTGTTTCTAGCAGGACTTAAAAGAAATTCCACAGCTAGTTTATTAGGGATTTATGTAGTACTTTTCTTCTGGGTAGCTCAGTGCACTTTACAAACTGAATCCCATTAATCCTCAAGCTCATCTTGGAAGGACCACATGTAGAGATTAGAGAGAAAGGTCATTGTTTTTCTGCCACCCGCCTTCACCTTTCTGCTGTGTTGGCCAAGAAAGGAGCCAATTGCATTACTGATTTCCACTAGCAACTAGAATAAGATCTCTAACTCATCTCACAAACCACTGAACACTTATTGGATGGCCATGGTGTTCAGCCATTCCCGCACTGAACTAGATTCACAATGGTCAGACATTATCTAGTTTCTATATTTTTACAAGGAAAATAGAGCAATGCCAAATCTACTCAGAATGACAAGTATAAAAAATAATGCCATGAATTTGTGTTACATGCAGGCTAATTGATAAATTGTTTGTATTGTTCTTTTAAGTCTTTAGGGATCTTAGTTCATACTCGTTTCCATGAATCACTAAATTCTGTTCTAGTAATAATTCTCATGCTCTCTCTCTCCTTCCTCCCCCCTTTACACACACACACACACACACACACACACACACACACACACACACACACACACAAATGCAGGTATCCCACTGCACACTTACAATTATGACTAAAATGTGTGGGTGTGAATGGAATTATTTCTAAGCTTCTCTTGGTATTTATTTTTGTTTCGACAGATGGATGATCCATTTTTAAGCACAATTTTCAGATCTTTCATTTTACAGGTGCATTTCAAATGAATAATTATTTGGAGATAGGTTGGCCATGGAGGCATTTGAAGCCGTGGATTAAAACCAGTATTTTTTTTAAATCTTATTTGGTCTCTTATTTTTAAAATCTTATTTATCTCTTGGAAGAAGTTTTTATATCAAACTCATTTCTGAATATATCCCTGCTCCCCACCAATACATTCTTTGTAAAAAAAAAAAAAGATTTTTAAGAAAAAAAAAGGAAAAAAGTTAGTTCAGTAAAACTAACACATAATAGCATGTCTCACAGTTTGTCTCAAAATTGTTATTTCTTACAGTACAGTAATGGTGTAAGAGATTCATATACAAACAAATTGATTGCTACTTACTTTGTATCTAGTTCTTTGGGAATACAGAAGTCCTGCTAGAATCTTTCTTTTTGTCTTTGACCTCTTGTAACAACAATGCAGTTTGCAGCTGCTGAGGAGGTGTAAGGCCAATAACACCAGCATGCAGGAGGGCTGCTGGCACAGATTCTTTGATCTGCTTTTCTAAGGAAAGCAATTTTAAGGGGTTTACAATCTCACTTTAATTAAACATACATACATCATTCACTTGGTTCAGGGGAAAAAGTCATACCCTGAACTTCAGAGGAAACACAAACAGAAATTACAGGCAGAAATTATATAAACAAAACAAATAACACAAATCAAGAGACAGGGCTTCTAATTGTCTGAACATAGCAATACATACATAGTTACTAGAAAGAGAAGCACCAAGATCTGGCTTTTCAAAGCCAGGGGGCTCCTTAACGGCCACCCAGAGTCTCATCTGGCCAAATCACATGAATACTCTTCCAATGAGTGAGCCCCTAAAGCAAAATGTTAACTTCAAAGTATATAATTTCCAATCAAAGACTCTTGATTCAATCAAAGGCAAGACTCAATCAAAGGCACTTGATTATTTTAGTGCTGAGAAGCACTCTGAAAGAAAAAACAGCAAAAAGTCCCAGTTTGCTTGCCATTACACCTCTTTAGAGTTATATACATAGCAATGGGATCTCTGGGATATGGACAATTTCATTTTAGTTACTTTTTAAAAAAGTATAATTCCTACTTGTTTTCCTTAATATTTGGACCAATTCATAGCTCTACCAATCCTGTATTAGTGTGGTTGTATTCCTACAATCCTTCCCACCTTGACTATTTCCATTCTTTGTCTTTCATCTTTGCCAATTTTTCAAGTGTGAAGTGAAAACTCAGTCAACCAGCATTCATTAAGCACTTACTATGCATCAGACACCACGCTAAGTGCTAGTTGTTTTGATTTTTCTTATTATTGATTTGAAGCAATTTTCTATAGGAATGTAAATTATTTATAATTCTTTTGATAACCATCAAACTAATATTTTCAAAACTTTCCCTCCTCCCCCTTTCCATTTTTCTTCTCTCCCCCCATTGATGATGACATTTTTTCTCCCATTCAAGGTTTTATTTCTTCTCTCACATGTGACTCTTATTGGCCACAGAAAACAGTTTGCTTTTTGCATTTTGGGGCTCTCCCAGCTGCATCCTAAAGTTTCACTTTTCCTCTTTTCCAGATCACCACAGACTTAAGGCAGCGTTGCACAGACAACCATACAGGAACATCAGCCTCAGCTCCTATGGCTGCCGGCATCATCGCCCTGGCCTTGGAAGCCAAGTAAGTTGTGATCTGTACCTTTTATTAACTGGTGACACCCTCCTTCTTTTAGCACTTGAACACTACTCCCTCCCCTGCCACTCAGAATATCATCTTTTTTCCCCCTTCATGCCCTCCCCCAGTAGGTTTATTCTATATTTAGCTGGGATTGGAAGATTTTTGTTAGAGATATAGGGGAGGTAGTTGATCCTGATCTTTGTAACGTCAAATGGCTACTGGAGTTACCTTCCTGACAGACACAAGGATTAGTTCCTGCATGGAAAGATGGCAGACATATGTGTCAATATTAAGCTTGTACACATGGATGTAAAGCCTGGGGAGTTTGGCTTTGCCAGCTTTTATTTACCTTAGTAGCTGTTCCTTAGAATCATAGAACCTCAGAATCGGAAGGGACCCCAGAGGTCACCTAATGCCACCCATACCCAAGGTAGAATCTCCTTTAAGACACGCCTAACAAGTCATCCTTTACCATTTGCTTAGGGATTTCCAGTGGAACTCATTCCTTTCCAAGGGATCCCATTCTGGCTTTGGACAGCTTAAGTTGTTTGTAACTGCATCCCTTATAGCCACATGAAATCTGCCGCTTTTGAATTCCCATTCACTTCTCTTAGTTCTGCCCTCTGGGTCAAGTTGAGGAAAGTCTGATCTTGCTTTCAAATGACGGCCCTTCATTACTTGAAGAACTAGCTGGTCCCTCCAAGTCTTCTCTTCTCTGAGATAAACAATCCCAAGTTCTTAAAAGAACTTTGATATTCCAAGGCCTCCTACCATACTTGCCTTCCTCTGGGTATGCTTTAGTTTCTCAATGCCTATTATAAAATATGGCACCCCAAAATGAAAACAATATTGTCATTTTGACTAGAACAAAAGTCTATGAGTTCCCTCATTTTGGCTAGTTAACTTTGTGTTAGTTTTTCTAGATTTTAAACCAGAATTCTTACAATCCATAAAAACCGCTTGGCCTTTGTATGGCTATGTATGAAATGCTGTCTAAACTAGAGGTGTCATACATGTAAGTCGTAACACTCATGAATATGGCCCAAACCAGATTAAAATGTAATTGGAAAATGTTTAATAAAATAAATAGAAATATGACAAAACATAGATAATATTAATGTGTGGTTTTCAAAGGCAAGCTGAAGGCCCAGGAATTCTTATGCAGGGTTTTGAAGCTCTTGGTTCTATTTGAGTTGGACACCACTGGCCTAGACAGTTTGTCAAGTTGTTACTCCTGCATTTGAGATTTTCTGAGCCAAATGTAGGCCTCTATCTTTAACCCCATTTAATTCACTTTTATTCATCTTAGCACATTGGTCCTAGACTACTGATATTTTTTGGATCCAACTTCTCTCCTGCCATGTGTTAGCCAGCCCTTCCAGCTCCATGTAGCTCCTCATCCTTACTTTAGGACTTAAAAGTTTCTTAAATTAATTTTTCTTCAGGATTTTTCAAAGACCACTGACAGTGGCTCAGCAATTACATTAGCACTTTTTTTCTGCCATAGGAAATAGTTTACCTGGACGTTGGAATTTGAACTTATTAAGGGCACCTAGTCTTATCACCTCCCATATCTGAGATCTCAATTCCCTGTTACCCAGTTTTATTCTGTACATCAGAACCTTTAGATCATTCATGGTAGAGGGAAAAAAACAGTAAGATTACATCTCTTTATTTCTAATTATCATTGCCCTATCTACCTTGATCAATCATCTTGTCTCTTCATTGACCTTATTGTCCCTACCAGAGCTAAAAAATACTTTTTTCTGTTGTTTATTCGTAGGCTTAAACACAAGACTTAGCTTTTTCTAGGCTCTGGTATTCTTAATTAGCATTCTTTGTTACTGTCATCAGTGACCTGCCCTTGTGTTATTCTTCTTATATATGTATTTTTTTAAAATATGAGTTAGTCCTGGTGTAGCCCCTTGGGTTTCTTTAGATACTGGTTTTCTATTTTCTTCCTCATTGGAATCATTTCTGTTTTTTCTTTGTCAGAATTTTATTCTTGGGAGAATCCCATCCTGATTGAGACCACTTTCCTTATAGAATCTTATAGGACGGCATCCTTCCTATCCTTTTTTTCTGAATTCTTTGAAAGCATTCTCTCAGAATCGGATGGTATTTACCATTCTCCTTTTTATCCACATATGAAGAACTCTAAGATGCAGTGAGTGGTCTCTTCCTGACAAGTTTCTAGTCATTTCTACTTCTTCTGTAAGTTATTATTCACATTCATGTCAAAAATAGTACTTTGCCTTGTCATTTCTTCTACCTTTTAAAGAATGCAATGTATAAGCAAGTTATCAATGATTCATTTGTTATTCTACTCATAGCAGAATGATAGAGCTTGAGCAGATATCTGGGTGGCTGAAGATCTCTGTCACTTCAATATCATCTCACCACATCAGCTTTGTTATCTGCTTCTTGAAATTGTCATTCATTTCTGACTAAGAAGCCTTTAGCATATCCCCTCCATAATATATTGTTCCTATTTCTTCTTCATTTATTCTAAACTTCTAAACTCCCCTCCAGTGCCTAGATGTCCAAACTAGAGGATATCTTACCAATCTTCCTGTTTTCTTTTAATCTAATTAGTTCCATTTGACTAAGGTATAAATCATCCATTAGGGTACTCCAATCATGAGTGGCATACTAAAGCCTGTGAGTTCCAACTTAACTTCTGGCATTATGATCTATAGATAATTTTGTCTATCACCTAGGCTGCCCTGTTTTTGAGTAGATATCTGATGTCATCATATGTGAAAGTAAGAGATTTCTAAGACTTAGCTAGTAGCCTACTTATTTCAAATTATATTCAGTATAACAAATTCTTGGTATAAGATAAAAACTCTGGACAGAGCCTTGGAGTTAACTCTAGCAAGATTTGACCTGTAACAAGGTAATCCATTCTCTTATCAATAGTTAAGTATGTGAACAGGATAATTTATCAAACTTGCTACTATAATTTCCTCCAGTGATATTCTGAAGGTCAAGGACATTATGGCTGGCCTTGAACAATAAACAATCATTTTCATAAAGAATCATGACAATCCCACTGGGGAGGAAAGGGAAGGTTCATTTAGCACCCTCCCAGGATGAGAGAAAAGACAGCTAAGTGGGAAGAAATTTGAGGGTAATGATGAGTCTGAGCTGCTGAAATGATAAATTCAAATTCATACTCTGTGCCAACACAACCCCTCACTGCTACCCATCGCCAACACATAAATGTGTACACACACACACACACACACACACACACACTCAGAGTGATTTAACTACTGTCCTTTATTTTAGGAAAACATGTGCACCTTACTATGAAACATGGGTTTATATAATCTAAGCTTTCAACTGGGGAAAAAATGAAATTTCAATAAGATATACCTGGATATTGTGACATATTCAATATGTTGTATTACACCCTATCACAAACCTTTGTCATTGGGAAAAATCTGAAACTAGGATATGGTTCTTTGCATGAAGGAATGTCACTAATTTAGTCTAGAAGTAATAATCAAGCTGCAACTGTACAACTTGCAATAAAATTTTCAGAAGAAATCTCTGCAATCAAGGACCAAAACAAGTCATATTTTATATAACCTCAGGCTAAAGGCCTTGCACAATTCAGGAAACCTTTATTAAGTGCCTAAGAAGTAAAAGACGCTAGAGATTTAGAAGGAAAAAAAATTCACTCTTCTTGCCCTTCAGGAGTCTGTAGTAATATAATTACTTTTCTGGGCCTCATCTATAAAAAAAAAAGTCCATAAATTTGGACTATAATTGATTGGTGGTTCCTATTATTTTTTTGTGTCATGGACCCCTTTGGCTATCTGGCAAAACCTAGGGACTCCTTCTCAGAATAATGTTTTTAAATGCATAAAATAAAAATGAAGATTACAGAGGAAATCTATTAAACTGACATACAGTTATCAATATTTTTAAAGAATAAATTCATGGGCCGCAGGTTAAAAACTTTTGAAGATAATTGTTAACATTCTAACTCTCAGATTCTATGATTATACTCAGTTTCTCAACTTGCAAAACAAGCAGATTAGAATAAAGTTCCATTTTGAGGCATTGAGGTCAGGAAGACCTGAGTTCAAATGTGACCCCAGGTACTTACTAACTGTGTGACCCTGGTCAGGTCACTTAACCTCCATTTACCTTAATCTGCTGGAGAAGGAAATGGCAGACCACTCTAAGTATCTTTGCCAAGAAAACACCATGGATAGTATTGGCTCGCTGTGGTTCACAGGCTCATGAAGAGTCCATCATGACTTAACAAGGTTCTGTTCAACTCAAATGTCACATTACTCTATGACCATCAAACGATGAAACTTCTGAACTTTAAAAGTTAGAATGTGGTCAAAGAGAACAATTGAAACCTACCATGTAAAATTCAAACCACATGACTTTTTCATTAGAGTGAACATTTATTCCACCTTTAAAAACCTCATTGAAATGTCTGCATATTATTGACATGCAAATAAGTCCTGCAAACATAATAACTCCTGGCCATTTTCAATTTGCTAAGTTTAAATAGTTTACCAATATAAAAAATCCAATTACATTTTTTAAACATGAACAAGATTGGAAGGGCAGAAGGGATTTGTTTATACTTTGGTGGCATTAGACAGACAGGAAGAGCAATACAGTCCTCAATTAGTTTGTTTGCTGCTATCTTATATATGTGTGGGGAAAAAAAACCCAAAACATGTAATTGAAAAAAATGCTACAATCATAAGCACAGTGACACTTGTACCATCATAAGCAAGTTTTCTTTACTTGAGTCTGAGGAACACATTATTCTTTGAGAAGTTATTGTAATATCCTACCAATGGCAATTCTTTCCATCACTACTGAATCTCACATGCAATATTCCTTAGGTTTCTTTAGTGATTCATTTATGCAGATGAGATTATGATTGAGCTGATCAATATATGAAAAGTAATGCATTTTTAGAAAACAATTTGATTCTCCTTTCTTTTTCTTTTTCTTGACATCAATGCCTATACACTGGACCAGCCCATCGAATTTCTGGGTTTGAGGCCAATTAAGAGCTCTAATTCCAAGAGAGCAGCTAGGTGGCACAGTGTTGGGCTTTGAGTGAGGAAGCCCCCTCTTCTTGAGTTGAAATCTGGTCTCAGACACGTACTAGCTATGACCCTGGGCAAGTCACTTAATCTTGTTTGCCTCAGTGTCCTCATCTGTAAAATGAGATAGAGAAGAAAATGGCAAAACACTCCAATATCTTAGCCAAGAAAAACCCAAATGGGATCACAGGGAATCTGGCCCAACTGAAACAACTCAACAAAAAAACCCACCAGTGGGGAAGAGTGCCAATAACTTGCAAGGGAACAACCTCTTTGTCTGCTTTTTTAAGAATTTCCCACAGGTCCACCATTTATAACAAATTAAAGCCACAGAAAAGGTGGGAGTCTAAGTGACAATAGACAAGGATGAGGACTGAGATTCAAGTATTTTACTCCCAGTGGAATGTGTTGCGAGGATCCTCTTCACCCCACATAATATCCCTGAAGACCCCAGATTCCACATGTAATCCCTATCTCAAACTTCATGTAACTGTAACACTAACTCCTTCTTTTCAATGACTGAAGAATAATTGGTATCTTCTGCTTGTGGGAACAGAGCAGGCATCTTAACAAAACTTTCAGTTTCAAGCAAAAATTTCCAGCATAAATGAATAAAAATTCATGTCCTTTGCAACCATATTCCTTCCAATTTTACTAGATCCCTACTGTGTGTGTGTGTGTGTGTGTGTGTGTGTGTGTGTGTGTATGTTTTGGCTTTTTGAAACAGATATTTACTAAGCTGGTATAGTAAAGACAGTTGGTACAAGGCACTGCCCAGATCGGGGGCATACTCTCCCAAGAGTACATACGGAGACTAAGGATCATGACTTCAAGCTTAGACCACATGTGATAGAAAGGCTAACACAACTCCTTGAATTCTTTTTGCTAGAAATATATTCTTTTCCTTTGTGGAGATCTTCATAAAGTTTCCCATAGGTATGGTTTAGCTTTCTGATGGCTTCCTTATAAACCCTTGTAAGTCCTTACAAACCCTTACTTTTTAAAAGTAGTTGAATCTTAGTGGTAGATCTTGAGTAAGTCAACTTCTGAAGGCCTCAGTTTTTTTGTCTCTGAAGTGACAGACCACAGAATCATGGATTTAAAGATATAGGGGACCTTGGAGGTCATCTTTAACCTCGCTTATCTCACAAATATAGAAACTGAGGCAGAGAGTGGTTAGAGGTCATAGATCTAATAAGTGGGAGAGCCAGGATCTGAAACCAGGTCCTCAAACTCCAAATCAATTGCTTTTTTTTTTTACCCCACTATGAGATGCTGCTTCTCAAAATCTCTTGAATTGAACTCAATGGTCTCAAAGGTCACTTCTGGCTCTAGCCATCTGTGTCTATGCTGTTTTGACTACAAGGAAGAGATTCATTCTTTTTGCATTCAGCTAAATATCACAGCCATCACTGTACTGGCAAAGTGAAGTGTGTTATTTCTCAACATTCTGATGGATATGTATTTTTCTATCCATTTCTAATGACGTGAGAAAAAAAAACTCTTATCTTGGATGGTTATTGCCATTTCAGCAACTGGCCTTATTAGGATGTATTTGTCCTTTCTTATGCTGATTTAACTGGCAGTCTTAGCCCACATTATAGGATCCAGAATTGGAGAGAACCTTAGACATCAACCCATACCTGTACAGGAAGAGCTCCAAAGATAGGGAAGCCACTACCTTCTACTTTTGGTTGTTTCACATTATTAAGAAGATTTTTTTTTCCTTATGGTGAATCAAAATCTGTGTCTCTCCATCTCCTAATCATTCTTGTTGTTGTACTCCTTTGATGCCAAGCAAAACAATCATTCTTCCACATGACAACCTTTCAGATACTCTACACAGTTATCGTACCCTCCCCCCCCCACTACCTTTTCTGCTTTAGGTTAAACATCCCCAATTCTTTTAATTTACAACATGTTGGAGATTCTTACTCAGAAATGAATTGATATCTAACATACCTTCCAATTCTGAGAGGCCAGGTGCCAAAATGCCAGAGACCACCATGCCAAAAATATGGCATTTTTATCCACTCCTATCACTGAATAGAAACAGTCATATTGATCTCAAAGAGAAATGATTTTTAGGTGCTTATCATGCCATTCTAAAAATATTAAAAATTAGTTTGCACGTGCAAGTAAAAACATACTAGCAAAAAAATAGACATCATCACTTTTGTCAGTAGAAAGGAGGGCTCTTTCCTCCCAAGGGGCAGCTGCAAGTCATCAATGCTATCAGACAGCAGTGCACAAAGAGCCCCTGAATGCTTACAATTGTTGACAAAGCCACTGCTGATTTCAGAATGTAGAAATAATTGAGGGGAGTGGAAGGGGGTGTTACAGGAAATTATTTCCCTCTTAGTTTATAGCAGTGAAAAACATTCAATTTTGTGTCAGAAGACCTCTAGATTGTAGTCCCAGCCCCATCACTTACTAGTTATCTGATCATGGAAAAGCCCTCTCTAACCCTATTTCCTTCACTGCCAAAACGTGAGAATAAGACTTTTTTTTAAGAGCCTTTCCTGCACTCATACTAAGAGATTCTAACATTCTACTAAGGCAGCTATGTGGTGTAGTGGATAGAGTGCTGGGCCTAGAGCCAGGAAGACTCTTCTTCATGAGTTCAAATGTGGCACCAGATATCCACTAGCTGTGTGACCCTGGGCAGGTCACTTAACCCTCTTTACCTCAGTTTTCTCATCTGTAAAAGGAACTAGAGGAAGAAATGGCAAACCACTCCAGTATCTTTGCCAAGAAAACCCCAAATGGGGTTACAAAGAGTCAGACATGACTAAAAAGGACTGAACAACAAGATTCTGTTGTTCCAGGTACTCTCTGGGCTAAATGTGTATGAATAGTCTTGATCCTATAGTGGCCTAAGCATTTTGCCCTCACCTCCAAAACTTAACCCCTGAATCCTGTTCTGTCATCTTTTGTCTTAGGGCATATAATATTTCAAAACATTTGAAGTGGGAAAATTCACCTTTCAGATAAATTCTTGCACATAGTAATGGTGTTTCCCTCTAGATATAATTAGCCTGTAACAATGGCCTCACTCCCCTAGTGCAAACAGTGTACAATTCCTGTAAAAAAATGAATGAGAAAAACCATCACATTTATTGATCTGTAATCAAGTATATGGAAAGGACAAATGTCAGTGTTTTTAAAAATAATAAGCTTCCCTTTGTCATCATAGTTATAATTCTCTTCTAGGGTTCTTAGCTTTCTTGTGCTGAGTAAGTCTTAGTCAACAAGCCTATATGGAGTGTTCATGTGCCAGGTACTGTGCTAAGTACTGGGGAATGCACTGTGTATTGACATACCCCCAAAATAAAAATACCTTGATGCCACAGTGAGTGGTCCAAGTTCTTTTTGCTATGGCCACAGTTTCCTCGAATTCAACAAACATTTAATCATGCTGTCCTCCTGAGGAAGGTATCCTGCTAGACAGAGGGGGAAAGATGAAAACAAATATATCCTTGGCCTTAAGTGGATTGTAATCAAGTTCCATGAAGACCAAGGAGACTATTTAGCTCTTTCTTTGGAGAAATCTCTCTTGACAGACATTTTAGGCTGAGATGCCCTTTCTCTCCTGGGATCACAGATGTGAGGTAGAAAATGGTTTAGCTACTCAGACAGCAATAGGGGTATAATGTAGCATCTTCCCCCTTCTCATTAAGCTTCTGTCTCGAGCTGCTCGATCAGATCAGTGCATACAGATAAAGTAGATTGTACTCTCCATGAAGGCAGGAGCCATATTTCATTTACCTTGGTATCTCTCCCTATACATCAGCACATGGCTTTGCCTAAAGTAGGGCCTTAATGCATGCTGTTGTTCAATCATAATGTCTTTCCGGGGCTGAGAAAAAGAATCAAGAATTCACTCTATCCCATAGCACTCAGACCCTGCGGGATTAAAAATGAACGAACAAAAAGCCAAAATACAAACTTAGCATTATTTTATTATTTATCATTATTTATCATTGCTCACTTTTTGTCATAACAAATCATTAAATAAATGGCAAAGCAAACATTTTAGACTTTGAAACTGCAGGCATCAGAGTGGGGAGGTGAGAAAAGTGCTTTTTCGTTGTGTATGGGGGCGGTTCTCCTCTCATAAATTCATTGATTTGTCAGGTTTGACAGGGTATTCTGTTTTCCTCTTGGCGGTTTTCCAGCTGTGTGGGAAGGGACTACCTAGTCAGTGATTACAAATGAAATAATTATCACATGGGCCATTTAACAATTCAAAACAATATGTTTTTCACAGTGTGACTCTGGAGGTTCCAAGCTAAAAGGCCCTGTGGGAAACTGAGCTCTTAAATAAAGGAATTAGTGCAATAAATATAAAGATATGAGTGCAGTAATTTCAGAAAGGGGACAAAAAGAAACTCAAGCCATTTTTATAAAGCATGTCCCATTCAGGACCCAGCAAAGATCAGCTCATGGGGACAAAAAACAAGTTTATTTTTAAATAGCAATTCATATCATTTCACCCAAAAATGGCTTTGGCAATCAAGCTAAAAAGACTGAAGTAGTAACACTGTAGTGTTTTTCAGAATTACAAACTATGTTTTAGTGCTGAAACATTCTCTGACTTAATTCTACAATTATATTCAAAGAAAACATACCCTTTTAGCCTCTTTCCTGGATTTCCAGATCTTCCTTCTTTAGTGCATTCTTCACATAGTGGTCAAGAAAGTAGTGCTAAAACCCAAATCTGACCCTGTCACATCCCTACTCAAAAATCTTGATACACTTAAAATGTGATGCTGTTTATAAGAATTGATTAAACTATTATAAGCTCCATGCTTCTTTAAAATCTCATATGGGTTATATAATACAAGATGTACCCACAGTGCCTTCTTTCTATTTCTCCTCTTCTAGTTCCCTGTTATCATCTCTTTCCACCATTCCCCCTTTTATTCTCTTCCTGGAAAATCTTGTTGAAACCCCTCATATTGCATATGAAGAAATTGAAGCTCTGAGAGATCACCCAAATCCCAATCTGCAAAGGCAGGACTAATCTACCGACACTCAAAGCCAGGCTTTTTCCATCACAATACTGTGCTTTATTTCCTCAACTCCGTGTTCCATTCTTATACCCTATAATTATCTTCCACCGTAGTTTTGTTAGGAATTTAAACATTTCTGAAGGAAAGCCTACCAGATGTCATTTAATTTGTTTAAGAAAGTGATGTGGGCATGGGAATGCCTGAAAATTGATTAGCTATTGAATAATTCACGAAACAAAATTTCTTTCTGTTATTTTGGTGAAAGGGAGTTGATTTTTGAGAAACCTTCCTCACAGCCCAGAAATCTCAGATTCACAATGTATTCACAAGGTGTTTAACTACAAATGGATGTCTACTCTTGATACTTTAATGACATGTGAATACCCTTCTCTGAGTGAAGCAAAAAGGTAGTGCCATTGGCTGATGGAGGATGAGCATGCCTCTGGGTGACCTTTATACGACTTAGCTTGTGAGTTTATTTGTATTGTAGGCTTGGAAGCTCTTTGCAGGGCACAGTCCCGCAGGAGTAGAAGGAAGGGATCTCTCTCTACTTCCCAACTTGCTCAAAGAAAGATAGCCCCTATTTCAATTTGAGAAAGTTTTTTTTTAACAATTTTTCAGTTTTTAAGAGAGTTTAAGGCACAGTTGATGGAGCAGAAACATATACTTCAAACAGTCATGGACGCAGAAAGACACTAGGTCATAGGCAGCTTTAAGAAACAGGACCACTGGCATCTCAGAAGAGAGTTGTCTGTGGACTCAAGAGAGCTAGCCCTAGTACTCTAGTTGTGTAGTGGAAAAGAGCAAACTGTGAAGAGGAAAAGGACATTTAGGGCCCTGTTGTACTGCTGTTGTTGCCTTGGCCATATGTGTTTACTACACATGTGCCTCACTGCCATTGTATGCTATTTGTAATCATTCTTCCAATGGCCATAGTTGGTATCAGTGCAAAAATGGGTTCCAGGTTTATGGTGGAAGGAGGGGAAAAGGAAGAGATTTCTTTGCTAAGTACTAATTGCATCTACCAGCTATTAATGCAAAGCACCTTCACTTGGGCTTGTGAACTACAGTACTAGGAGTACAGACCCACAGAGTTAGACCTAGAACCTGGGAGTCATTCACTGGGGGTCCAATTCTCAAGGTATGTTCAAGTGTGGAGAGTATGCCGGAAGGCGTGTTACACTGGTATTCTTGAAAGGCTTAAATTACCTAAACTGCTTTACTTTTAAACCTCCAGCTTCCCGTTGAACCTGGTATTTTTTATAGATTCCCCTGTCTAATCACTTTCTTTCTTGTGTTCATAGCTTTTACTTTAAAGTTAGTCTTTACCTCTCCTAGGCTCATTTCCATTGCAAGGGATGGGGGTGGGGAGGATTACAAAGAAATATTTAGAAAGAAAATGAGTTGGTTTAGAAGCTATTTGTCAAAGTAAGTTCAGATTTACTCTTGAACTGGTTAAAACCTGACCTCAAGATACTCAAGCATTAGCTAATTTGGGGCAGTTCAAATGTTTAGGTATTAATTAGTTACTAAGTGTAATGGCAAGCAAAGTGAGACTTTTTGCTGTTTTTTTTTTCCTTTTGGAATGTTTCTCAGCACTAAGGCAATCAAGTGCCTTTGATTGAGCCTTGCCTTTGTTTGAATCAAGAGTCTTTGATGACCTGCTGAAGTCACAAGAAAGCCTAAGTCACATGAGTTTGAGTCACATGGTTGTGATGCCCTCTGACCCTGAAGAAGTATATATATATATATTCTGAAGTTAGCATTTTGCTTTGGAGCTCATTCATTGGAAGAGTGTTCATGTGATTTGGCCAGACAAGACTCTGGGTAGCTGTTAAGAATCCCCTTGGCTTTGAAAACCCAGATGTTGTTGCTTCTCTCTCTGGTAACTATGTATATATTGCTATGGCAAGACATTTAGAAGCATGCCTGTTGATTTGTGTTATTTTCTCTGTTGTAATTTCTGTTTGTATTTGCTCTGAAGTTCAGGGTGCTGACTTTTTCCCCTGAACTAAGTGAATGATATACATATGTTTAATTAAAATAAGATTGTTAACTCCTTAAAGTTGCTTTCCTTTAGAAAAGCAGATCAAAGAACCTGTGCTAGCAGCCCTCTTATGTGCTGGTGTTATTGGCCTTATACCTCCACAGTAGCTGCAAGTAACATTGTTGTTACACTAAGTCACATGAAGGGGCTTGGTTGAAATAAAAGAGTCCAAACATTCAGCTTTACAATTTAGTATGGATGTCATATAAATACCTCCATCATCATCTTCTTCCTTCTTTTCTTCTTTCTCTTCCTCCTACCACTTCCTTCTTGCCCTCCTTTTCCTTCTTTCATCTTTTTTTCTCCTCCTTTCTGTTTTTAATGAAATATATATTAAAATATATCATTTGTCATTAGGACTTTCCCATATTCAAGTAGATGAAATATTTAGGGCCATGAAAGCATTAATATATTGAAATAAAATATATTATAATAATTTCGTGGAAATCTAAATTCTTTTCCTTAAGTGCAATTTTGTTGTGATTAGAACAAAATTAAAAATCACATTCTTGGTCCAGAAAAGATACAGCTAAAAGACAATGAAGCCTTACCCTTTATATCATGAATTAGTAAATGAAAAGAATTCTAATGAACAAAGTAGAACAAAGAATGAAGTTCTGGCACCCAAATTCAACTCCAACCCTTTCCCCCTGCAAGCTTTTATATTGTTTTGGTTTGTTTTGTTGATTTGTTTTAGTGGATAGTTTGAAAGGGAGAGTGAATATGTGGAAAGGGGTGGTTAGGTTGTGTGAGGCAAGGGAAAGTGGCAGAAATTACAAAGTGATTGAGGAGGTGCAAAGGGACCTTAACCGAAGTACTGGGAAGTACAAATGTCACACTCTTCCTCAAATGCTGGCTAGAAAAAAACGTGTTGTACAGACTACTTGTTGTAAAGAATCCCTTCTCATCAGATGAGCAAAATGCTGTTATTAAGAGATCACGTGTATACAGCAGCATTGTCAAACTCAGATAAATGAGGGCCATTAATCCATACACAAAGATCCCTGGGGGTGACTTAGATTTAAAGTATAATATTATCTACGTTTTATTGCATTTTTATTTATTTTGTTCAACATTTCCCACTACATTTTAATCTCGTTCCAGCCACCCAGGATAATAGGGTACTTGTTTGATACCTCTCTATTAATGCCATACATTTGTCATACTAACTACGTCAGTATTTTAGTAACTAATGATTTTCTTGATGTGGATCGTTGTTTCTTTGAAGTAGATTGAAATCCATCTCCACCTAAGTGGGTGGCCCTTGTTATTTATTATGTCTTAGACAAAATCATCCCACAGTGGTCGAAGTTCTGCTGATGTTTTTCTCTTACCTTAGCTAGGTTGGACCTCAAGCAATAGAGTGCCATACAATTATTAGCCCCACACTCAAAGCTTTTCCAGCCTGGCAGGTATATTTGGAGTCAAGGGATCTTGGTTCAAATCCTGGTCCTGTCAGATTTATTACCTACATGACTTGAGGCAAATTATATCCCCTGTCTTGGATGGGATTTCATCATCTATCGCATGAGTGGACTGACCTAAGTGACTTGAGACTACTTTCCAGATCAAAATCTGTGATCCTTTATGTGAACCTACTATGTGTCAAATCTCCTGTTCTTTTGCTATTGTCTCTGAGAAGATGGAACCACCTCTTCTCCTCAAGGAAGCACCAAGAGAGGAGTTTAATGGAGGAACTTCTATCATAACTTATTAAGTAGCTTTGCCAAGTATTATATGATCTAAAGAACAAATAGCGCATTTAATCTCAGGCAATAAATTTTGAAGATTGGAAGAAGAAAATCTTGATACTATATTTTCTATGATATGATTAGCTTAATAACAATTATATCATTATTTGTGAAGTGTCAATCAGTCAATAAGCGTTTATTAAGTACCTACCTAAATCATATGCCAGTCACTGGACTGGGCCTTAGTGATATAACACAACTGAAACAATCCCTGCCTTCAAAAAGCTTGCATTCTATACTTTCCATCATTTAATGGTCTTGCCTTGTCAATTTTGCTATACATTCAGCTATACAGTTCAATAAAGTAATGACTCCATTCTCAGAAAACTCTACATCCCTAAGAAAAGCCAGGAGGTTTAATATTTAGGTAGGAAGTGAAAATAACTATCCATTTTTCCTTTTAATCCCCAAAAAGGATATATTGGCATTGGGGAAAACTCAACAAATATAAATGTATTGAGGAAACACTTTCAGGGACATATGTTGGAAAAATATATGTTTAGGGACTCCTCTCAGCTATTTACCTACAAGAAAATGAGAGAGATAACTTAGCAGATTCTGAGCTCTCCCCATGATATTAAATGAGATAGTAAGATGGAATAAAAGGAGATTGAGGAAATATACCTGCAGTAGATCCCTGGAGGGCACATGTGTTGCTTTATATAATAAACAATCATTGGATTTCTCAGGGAATTAATAATTATGCCCTGATACATCAGGTCCACCAACTGGTAAATTCTCCAGAAATGTTTTTCTCTAGTTTGTTAATTGCTATGAAACAATGTAAACTTTACATACTCCACTTCCTTCTCCTCTATTTCTTCTCCCTTTCTTTTCTTCCTTCTTCTCCTTTTCCTTTTCTTCCCTCTTTCTCTTTTCCTCCTTTTCCTTCTTCTTTTTCATCTCCTCGTCCTCCTTATCTCTCTTTCTCCCCTCCCTCTGTGCAAAAGAATTTTAAAAATTGCATGTATATATGTGTGTGTGTGTATATGTATATACATATATGTAAATATACATGTATGTACATATATACATGTGTTCTGACACCCTTTCATTTGATTACAGGGTTGATAATCAATGAACTCTATACAATAACGCATTCAGATTATTTGAAATTTATACCAACGCACCAGTTATTTCATGGCAAAGGTGGTAAATTTCTGAATTTAGTATTCTGAGGTTTCTGGCATTTCACTTGGTTCAAGTACTTTTTGTTCCCTTGTAACTTTGTGATAGTGACTATGGTAACACGCAAAACACTGTTTTGTTGAGCTTCCTCTCTCGCTACTTCTTTTAATTTTAGAAAAAAGATCAGCTGAATAGGGAGTTTTTTTCCCAAAAAAGTTGATTATGTTTTTCACATAAGCTGCCAAGAAGTCACTTTACCTAAAGCATATTTCAGTGCATTCTATAAATGCCTCGTTTGGCTTCTTCATTAAAAAAAATCATTGTTTTTGTATTTAAAGTATTCAAACATCTCCCTCTTATCCTAATAAATCCCACATTGCAACCTTCACAAAATCTAGAGATTGCTTCTAGGCCTTTTCTTGTGTCTGGTGTGGAGTCAAGCTGGTTTGTGCTGATTATGTGGATCTGTGAATTTTCATTTCTGGAGATCATAGATTCTGAGGGAAAGAGACCTTAGAATTCATCTACCTTAGCCCCCTGACTTTATAGATTAGAAAGCAATTTCAGAGGGATTATGACTTCAATCAATCAATAAGTATTTATTAAATTCCTATTACATACCAGGCACTGTGGTAGGTGCTAGGGGGTGATATAAAAATGTTAGCATTCTTACCTGAAAGACCAAAGAGTCTATATTCTTTTGGGGGGACATAATATTCAGAAGTAAGACAGGGTGTGTACCCAGATAAATGTATGGAGATGGGCAGGAGCACTGAGAGCAAGAGGAATCTTGAAGGACCTCTTGAATGAGGTAGAAAATGTCACATACCAAAATGGCTAAATGCCAAATGGTGCAGCAAAGACAATCACAGAAGAGGGCAGAAGACATAATGATGTTAACAGTTTTATATGGTCAGTTGATGCAAAAGGAGTTGGAGGAGAGAAAAATCAGTAGTTATCATGAAACAGAAGCAGAATCTCTAGCGAATGTGTGCTTCCATATTGTTTCCAAAAACTCTTAAAATGCCTCAACATGTGTTTGTAAGATTTAGAGCATTGAAAGAACCTTATAAACCATTGTTTCAAGGAATCAGAAGACCAAAGATTTAGAGCCAAAAGACTCTTATTGGTCATATAGTCCAACCTCTACCCCATTTTAAAGACGAAAAAACTAAGGGACTTGATTTGCCTCAAGTTATAAATTTAATAAGTATCAGGGTCAGAATTTGAACTCAGATCTTCTGAATGCAACTCCACATTCTATCCACTGCAATTGCTTAGAAAATACTTACCTGAATTTATCAAAAAAAATAAAATATAATTTATTTTCAATTAGCTGTAGTAAAAGATGATAATGAACACTTAGGGCTCTAAGTAATGATAAAGCTGTTGTGAGGTTTTGGCCTCAGAAGGTGCAGTTTCACCCTTTAGTGGGCCTCATCCACCCAACCTTCACCAGGAGAATCAGGTCCTCTTGAGAAGCTGGCATAACAACAGCTGATGGTAGTGGACTCCCTTTCTCCACATTCAAGCCCACCCCCACCTTCTAACTCAACTGATTTTGCCCCAAGCACCTGAATTCCTACTTACTACTCATATAATGATTAATTACCTTGCAATGGACTCTCCCTTAAGATTGAAAACCATTCCACTCCCAGGGAATAACAGGAAGGAATAAAGAAAGCTAAGAAATGCAAAGAATTTATTCTTTCTACAATGCCTGAATGGAGAATTCTCATATTAATTAGATAGCACAAGCCTCCATGTATGATTTAAAAATAAATAACTGAAGACTTCAATAAATCACAATTTCTAGATTGACATGTATACCTTATTGCAACCCAGCTCCAAAAGCCACTTCAAGGACCAGAAGTAAGCTCATTGCCTCAGAGAAGTAGATTAAAGTTGAACTAGGAAGAAATAACTTAGGAATCTGTTGAAATGGCTGCGAAAACTGAGAGTTTTGGACAGGCCAAGATGGTGGCTGGAAAGCAGGGACTACTGTGAGCTCCCCACCAAGTCCCTCGAAAAACCTGTAAAAAGTGGCTTTGAACCAATTCTAGAACTGCAGAACCCACAGGGTAGCAGAGGGAAGCAGGGTTCTAGCCCAGGACAGCCTGGATAGCCTGTGGGTAAGGTCTATCCTGCATGGAGCTGGAAGCAGAGGGGAGTGGAGCTGAGCAGAGCAGAGCCCAGCGTGGGTGGCGCGGACCAATGAGACCAGGAGCCAGGCGGAGCGTGCCCTAGCGCCCTGAATTAGTGAGCTGCAGCAGTTGCCAGACTTCTCAACCCGCAACACCAAAGACAACAGAGTAGGTTAGTGGGAAAAGCTGCTGGGGACAGGGAGTTTGCGGTTTGACCACCGCCCCAGGGGCAGCTGAGGTGGGGCAGCTACAGAACTACAGCTGCAGTTGCTTCTGGCCCCAGGCCCACCTGGTGGGAGGAATTAAGTGGCAGATCAGAGCAGGAGTGCAAAGCCTGCTGAAGATCTAAGTCCAGTCTGTGTTCCAGGTTCTTGGGGAAGGAGGAGTGCTGGTGAGGCA
>CM053622.1:412517664-412571310 GCA_028646595.1 Phalanger gymnotis
TGCCCTACAAGAAAGTAAGGGAAAGGGGGATGGGAGGGGAATGGGGGGACGGAGGGGAGGGCAAACTGGGGAACAGGGCAACCAGAGTGTACGCCATCTTGGAGTGGGGGGGTGGAAATGGGGAGAAAATCTGTAATTCAAACGCATGTGAAAATCAATGCTGAAAACTAAACATATTAAAAATAAATTTAAAAAAAAAGAGAGAGAGATGATGGAGAAAGGGAGTAAGGAAGGTAAGGGTTCATATTCTCTGGCAGCTTTCGAAACAAGACAGAGTCTCATCTGTCTGGAATGTTTTAGGTGTGGACATGCCTAGGGCCAAGAGGATGAACTATATGTCTTTTTCAGCCCTAGGAAATCAGCATTTCTCTGTTTCTACCCTTAATTGTTTATTTGGTCTTTACAGGGAACTATTCCAATGAACTAATATCACGCCCTAAAATTTAGGAATTGTTGACTTTCTCTAGAAGGTGTTTTGTGAAGAAGTTTTCATCTGAGCATTATGGTATTTCATTAAAGCATAGCATTATGCTATTCTTCCATTCAAGCCACTTCAATTAAACTTCAGAAACATCAATTACATACTTTACAAGGTGAGCATTGTGCCAGAGAAATATGATGTTCAGATAAAACACTGATTCCTGCCCTCGTAGAGTTTATATTTTGGTAGGCAGATAAAATACATGTACAGATGACTACAAGACAAGCTGATATATCTCATACTCTCTGTATAAGTTCTGTTATTCTTTTTTCACCAGGAGATGAGTCTATTAGTAAGGTATAAAACAAAGTTCTCTGAGGAGGGCAGTAAAGATCATTCATTACTCATTGGAGGAATCCAGGGAGGCTTCATGCAGATGGAATTTGAGTTAGATTTTTAAGAATGGAAGATTGTTGTTGTTCATCCTTGGTTCTCAAAGAGGACCAATGACATCATTAGAGTGATGTCTTGATGTGCGAGTGAATTAGATATAAGTGAGGAAAAGCTGTGCAGAGTCACCAGCCTCACTTTGTCTTCCAGGGTCATCAGAGTTCAATGGCAAGACGTAGGTCAGGAAGACAGACAGTGGCCCACAAGAATGGAAAAAAATCAGCCTATAATGAGGGACTAAGAGGACATTCAGGAGTAGAGAGCAAGACTATAAAGATGGAAATGCAATAGTTCTGTTTAGGGGAAGAGATTATAGTCCATTTGATTATAGTGTAGGATAGATGGCAAAGAGTAACATGAGTTAAGACTGGATTGTTAGGCCAAGGAGTGTAGTAATAACTGGCAGACAAGAGGGAGCCACTGAAGATTTTCCATCAGAAAAATTGCAAAACCAAATGCATGCATTACAAAGATTAATCTGCTGTCACATAAAGAATGGGGTCACGGGGCTATGTGCATGTCAGAGGAGGAAGGGATAGGGTGCTGAGGCAGGAAGAGCTCTTACAAGGCCGTTTATAAAGTTCAAGTTAGTGGTGATGAGGGATTGTACTGTGGAAACTGCAAAAAGTGAAGGGAACTGATTACATATAAAAAGGAAGGAAGAGTGAAGGGTAATGACACTGAGAAATAGCCAAATCAAGAGGAGGGGGAGGTTTATGGAGAAAGATGTTTATTCTTTGATGCATTGAGTTTGAGGTGCTGGTGGGGCAACTGGATAGGGAGAGATGCCCTGTGCTCACTTAGAGATGTGGGTCTGGAGCTCAGGAAAAAAAAAAAGAAATCAGACATAGATTTTAGAGCTCAGAAAAAAAAAAGGCAGGCATAGATTTCATATCTGTATGGAGGTAGACTGGGAGATTTCTAGAGGGAGGAGAGAGATTACGCTTTAAGAAATACTCTCCACGTTTGACCTGGGTTTGATTAGTAGGTGAAGAGGAGACAAAAGCTTGAAGTGATGGCCCTAAGAGGAGGCTCCCTGACAACCAAAGAGATGTCAAAAGCTGCAGGCGTCTCTTTGATCTCCGACACCACACTTAGTGAGCATCCCCCTCAAATTAGTGGGCTTCTTCCTCACCATTTATGTTGTAAACGTGCTAAGGAGAGATGGGGCTTATTCAATGGTAGAGCTGAACTCCAGAAATGTAATGTGTCATTAGTACTGGCATTATGCAACTTCTTTGCGTGACCTTCAAAGCCTTACATGATCTGGCTCCACGTTCTTTATCCAACCAAGAGATTTTTTCCCAATCCCTAAAAGGAGGCAGCTAACTGGCATAGTGGATAGAGCTCCAGTCTGAGTCAGAAGGACCTGAGTTCAAGTCTGGCCTCAGAGCACTATGGTGCTCTAGCTGACGACCCAGCTAGCTATATACCATTCTGAGCTCCTGCTTTCTACCTTACTCTCAAGACATTACTAGCTGTATGACTGTGGGTAAGTCACTTAACCCTGTTTGGCTCCATTTCCTCATTTGTAAAATGAGCTGGAGAAAGAAATGGCAAACCACTCTAGTATCTTTGCCATAATTAGTAGCCTTTAACAATAGTAGAAAATATAAAAATGGATATTTGTATTACATCAAATAATTTGGCCAAATTCTTCCTCTGTTTGTTATTCCTGGTGTTCCATACTTTGATAGAAACATTATAGAGCCCTGGCTTTGGAGCTAGATGACTTGGGTTCAAATCCTTGCTTTTCTGTTTACTATCCTATTCTTTAGGCAAGTTAACTTTTCAGGCCTCAGTTTCTTTATTTGTAAAATAGAAGAGCTGTATTCCCGGACCTCTAGAGGCAGCTACGTGGCTCAGTGCATAGGGTGCTGGGCCTAAAATCTGGAAGACCTGAGTTCAAATTTTGCTTCAGTCACTTAACTAGGTATGTATGATGCTGGACCTGTCAGTTTATTTCTTTTGGCCTCAGTTTCCTTAACTGTAAACTGGGGATAATAACAGCACCAGCCTTGCAGGGTCGTTGTGAGGATCAAATGAGATTATATTTATAAAAAGCTCAGCACAGTGCCTGAACTTAGTAGGTGCCATATGTGTGTGTATTCCTTTCCCTTCCCCTTCTAAATTCTTCCCAGATTTAAATCTACAATGCCATAAATACCAGGGTTCCATTTAGGAAATCATTTATTAGATAAAGTGGAAAGGAAACTGGCATTTATTAAGTTACTACTGTATACCAGGCAATATGCTTTACAAATACCTCATTTGATACACACAACAACCCTTGGAGGTAGATGCTATTATTATTCCCTTTTCACAGTAGAGGAAACTGAGGCAGACAGAGTTAAGTGACATGAACAGGCTCACACAGCAAGTTATGTCTAAGGCTGGATTTGAACTCAGGTCTTTCCAAGTCCAGGCGCTATGGTGCTCTAGCCGACAACCCAGCTAGCTATATACCATTCTGAGCTCCTGCTGTCTACCTTACTTTCAATTCATTATTTACTCAGTGGAATAATCTGACCTTATTTTAAGAACCAGAGATCCCTCTCTGTGTTAGTGCTATTTCCATGTTTCACCAGTGGGTGGCACCTCGCAGTGTTGACTGCATGTCTGGTAACCATTAAGTGACGGGGCCATGTTCATAAGCTTTGGAGAGATAAGCCACTATCATTAATGAACCAGCTCTTCTTTTATTACTAATGAACACTTTTATAAATAATACTCAGGCAAAGTTTTCGTGAACTAACCATCCAGCATTCATTCAACAAACATTTATTTCATGCCTGCTCTATACAGGGAGCTCTGCTAGATGGTGTGGGTACAAAGACAAAGATGGCACCAGTCCCTACCTTCAAGAAGCATCCATTTTACTAGGAGAGCCAACATGTACACAGACATTACAAATATAAGATAATCTGAGAAAGGCAATGTCCCCCTAATAACTGGGGCCATCAGAAAAGAGTTTATTTAGGAAATAATCTCTGACCCAGAAGTGAGAAGGGGGTGCATTCCAAGGATGGGGAAACCTGTGCAAAGCCAGAGAGATGGGAGGGCTAATGATGCAAAAGACTAATCTTTTTTTTTTTATTTTTTAATGTAAAAACTTGTGACTTAAACGGAAGCCATGTCTAGACACTTCCTTTATGCTAAGGTCCTTGACAGTCCCTCAGAGATGCTGAAACTTCTAATAGAAGGTTCTGTAGGGCTGACATTTAGAGAATTCCTTTCATCAGTATCTATCTTTGTCTCTGTTTGTACCTCTAAGCATCCTATCTTGGACTGCTCCTTAGGTAAATTATAGCTGCTTTTCTGAAGTTAGTTGGACTCCTCCAAATAGATAGTGTGCTTAAAGGTCAGTTCTCAGTACTTCTATTTTCATCTCTAACTCAACTAAAGCTAATGAAAGCATGCCTGTTTTCCCATGTCTTCTCACCTACCAGACAATTTAGTCCAGTCAGGAGAGACTGTGCACTAACGTGTCATGTCCTTCTGACTCAGAAAGTCTTTACTCCTAAGCCTGTCTGGTCATATCTAGGCCAGGTTGGGACAAGCTTCAGAGATTGTACCATGAGTGTTACAGAAAATATAGAATGGATCATCCATTAATCTGCCCATGGGATGGTGAAATCGAGCTTATTTTTGTGACACAGCATATGTGCAACCTATTGTCAATAGATTAAAAACCCATACAAATTAAATTGAATAGACATATTTTAATGTCCCACACATTTTTATCAAAATGATGCTCTTCTGGGCAGTTTATCTCATAAAATAATAGAAAGAACATTGGATTTGGAGTCAAGAAGACCTGCGCTCAAATCCCTCTATTAGAGGACAGTGTGGCCCTGGGCAATTTCCCCATATCTAAAATAATGCTTTGAAACTCAATGTCCTCTAAGGTTCCTTCCCCCTATAAATGTATAATCCTATGAATGCTCTGAGACTCAGTTTCCTCATCTGTAAAATAAGACTAATAGCACCTCTAAAGGTAACAACCTCACACCCTCGTTCTTAGGCTCAAAATAAAGACTATGTATGGAATGCTAGATATAAATATATATATAATATAATGTACATATATGTATATATGTAATGTACATATATATAATGTACATATGTGTGTGTGTTGCTACATTTTGGTTTTCATGCCACAATTTTATCCCCTTAACACTCCCCCCCCAACCCTTCCTCCTTTACACAAAGTCATCTGACACAGCAATTGCATCTAACAATGCAGACCATATTCCACACCCATAGTTCCTCTCTCCGTCTCCTCCCTCCCCATACCCTCTGCACAGAAGAGCAGAGCCCACCTAGAAATTCTGGTACCTGGGGCAAATTCATTTGATTTGGGAGAAGATAGTAGAGCCCTGGGTCAATTCCACATTATGATGAGACATTAAAGCAGGACTTTATAATAGCAGCTTAGCTCAGTTCAAAGAGAATCATTACCTTGTTGGCCACTGGGGAATTTTATGGCCAAAGTAACCCTCAAAGACCAACTCCTTCCTAAGTGGTAGAGAGGTTGCTAATAGAGGGAGCACGTTCATCTGTGAATTCACAGGTTCTCAAATGAAATAAATGAATGAAAAAATATTAATGTGCTGGGCCCTATACAAGGCCCTGGGGATACCAATTTAAAAGTGAGGCTGCCCCTGCCCCCATGAAGCTTACATTCTAATAGAGGAAGACAGCATGTATGCGTTAATGGGGAGCCAAAGACTGGAGTTTGGGTCTGAGAAGTTGCAGAGTTTAAGTTCGGCCGTAGAGCACTTGATTGTCATTACCTTTCTAACAGCAATGGTAACACTGGATTGATTACTAGTCCTAGTCAAAGCATGGAAGGGGTTGAAGGGTGTGCCCAAATTGGCAGTGGAAATGGGTAGGCCCTGGTTTCCTGGGAGATATCTGGATGGGATGGTCTGGGGCTAGGAAGATACAATGAGGTCAGTTGATGCTCATATTCACACAAATTAGGACCGCTCAGCTAGAAGGAGTTCGAAAGATCAGTGGATTAATTTTTTCATGGAGGAAGAACTTAGTCAGAGGGAGAAGGAAGAGAAATCAGGAATAAAGGATGGAAAGAAGGGAAGATATTGGAAATAGCAGGGCAGATACTGAAATAATGAACAAGAAAAAGATTAAAAGAAATTGTTCAACTTTAAACCTGAAGGATAGAGTATTCAGATCCAGCCACCCTCCCTTCAGCACACACACACACATACACATACACACACACAGTTTCCTAGCCCTTCATAACCTGGTTCTCTCCTACCACTCTGGCCTTCTTAAACCTTAATCATCTCTACATACTCACTAATCCAATGACACTAGTCTCCTTCCCGTTCCATGCACAAAATTATCCCTATTCCATGTATTTTCCCTGGCTACCCCCTTGCCTGGAGCTCTCTCCTTCCCCATCTCTGTCTCGTGGGCTTGCCTGACTTCCATTAAGCCTCACGTAAAGTCCCAGCTTTCTCAGTACCCTGGAATGCTAATGTCTTGCCCCTGAGATTATCTCCAATGTATCTTTTACATATCTTAGTTGTACATTGTTGTTTGCACATTGTCCCCTCCATCATGCTGTGAGCTTCTTGAAAGTAGGGGCTAGTTTTGTCTTTCTTTACAGCGCTTAGCCCAGTGCCTTGGCAGGTTGTGGGCACTTAATGCTGATTTGATTTCTAGGCTGTCTCCCACTGGGTGGATCAGATAAGTCATTCACCTGTCTGTCATCTTTAACTCCTCTCCTGGTAAGAGTAGGATGAGATCATTTCTTTCAAACAGTATGAGAAGTAGCCTTCTTGCCCACATAATATGTGATCATTCATCCATTTTTCACTCATCAAGCAACTATTTATTAAGCATTTATTATGTACAAGGCCCAGCTCCTGCCTACAATTCAGTTCCAGAGTTGAGTCACAAAAATAATCAAAGGCCTGGACATTTGTGGTAGGGCATAGGTTTTCCTCATCTCCCAGATGAATGAGTCACACACACTTGATGATCTCTAAGACCCATCTATACACTGCAGGGACATTTACTGACACTTAAAAAATAGGCAGCCCTTTTCTAGCAACCTACATATCTTTTCTACCTGTGCAGTCCCCCAGAACTGCAGGAGGACCTTGAATGCCAGCTGAAGCTCACAATTAAATAGCACATGACAAAACTTTTTGTTCCCACCTGTTTTCTGATATCCATAGTGCAGCTACAATATTTTACAATAGGAAGAAAAGTTTATTATGGAGGTAGGGCAGGGAGAGGTAAGAAGAAGGCAAAGGAAGCAGCCAGAAGAGATCTTTGTTGATCTGTATCTTCTGCCCTATCTCTACCTTCAATAATGCCTTTCCATACCCAGATCCCTCATTGATGCCCAGGATCCAGCTGTTGCACACCCTGCCAGCCCAGGGGGTACAACCAGACTTTAGAATCAATCAATGGGCATGCACCTCATAACTAGTTTTTAAGGATACCATAAAAAGAGCCGCTATTGATCGTTCACCTAGGTCCGTACTTTCTGCCATCAGCTTCCTTGGAGAACGTGGCATTACTGCATAGTGGATCAAGTTCAGAGACTATTCTCTATAACTCATTTTAGGTTGAAGAAAATGAAGTTTTGTAATAAGTGATATTTATTCAAAGCATTATACTTTCATTAGTCTGCTAAACGTTCTTATCTCTAAGACAAGTATATTCCATAGTCTTTTCTCCAATTCTCCATTCAGTACATTATACTGGGAGTCAAAGCATTGGGAGAGATAATAGGATGGGAAGGAAATCAATGCATTGCCTTTTAAAAAATAATTCATAATGTCTCCCCCTAAACTTCTCTTTTCTTTGTTAGTTTTAATAAGTATAACATGCCTATCGTATTCGATGACTTCATTTCAATCTATGTCTTAACTTTTATTAGATTTACAATCACTTGAAATGGTTAGTAAATAAATGTCTTCACTCTTTATAGTATTCCGTCTTCCATTTCTTAAGCCTTCAAGTAAACTGTCCCCCATACTTGCAGTCTGCTTCTTCACTTCTCTCTCTAAGATTCCCTAACTTCTTTTCAGACTCAGCTTTTGTGCCATTTCTTAAATAAGTTTTCCTGATCCCCTCTGTTTTTAGGGGCCCCCCTTACCTTGCGCCAATATTACTTTTATTTCCTTTGTTCATATTTTTCACTTACCAATTCGTGGACATGTTTCCCATCAAACAATCAACAAATATTTTTTAAATGCCTACTGAGTATCAAGCATTGTGCTAGGTGCACCAATAGACTATAAACTCCTTGAGAGAAAGGGCATTCCTATTAAAATGCACATATTTTATATTCATTTACTGGTGGACATATTGTTTCCTCAAGTAAATGTAAGCCTCAAGGACTCTTCTGGTTTTGTCTTTGTGTACTCGGGACTGAGCACTGTGCCCATCATATAGTAGGCACTCAATAAATGCTTGTTGAGTAAGTGAATGAATGAATGAATGAATGTCTATGTAAAAATGTTGGTCCCTGTGTGCTGTTCTATTTTGCCACTGATTAGGGAGGGGTAAGGTGCTTGCTAGACCCTCTGTGCAATCTGGTTGGAAAGATTTGTTTCATTCTGTGGAGGATACTTTTTAAAACACTGTGCATGTATGTTTTCCTGAGAGATGTGCCATGCTTCAGTCTATATTGATTTATCAATACACAACCTCTAGAGGTTTTAAAGGTCTCTTCCTTTTAATTATGCCCTTCTTGTCTCCCTCACTCCCTGAAACACATCCAAATATGCAAAGATTTAATTTTGTGGCAGCCATTCTAGGCAGTTACATATACCTATAACCTTATATGATTAAAGAGATTTGGCTAAGGATTCTTGTTCTGATTGAAGTTCAAGTAGAAGTGCAAAAAGGAGGTAAAGCACAGGTGCATTTTAAGCAACTGCTACATTATAATGTGTGTCTGGATGAAATGTAAGTCTGCTGTAGCAGGAGAAAGTATTGGGTTGAAATGTGACTTGCCTAAGGTCACACAATTTCATAGACCAAAGCAAGATATTTAGAAGCTGTGTCAATAAGCTGTGCAAAGACTGCACTTAGAGGAAGGAGCCCTGGGTTCAGATCCCACCTTAACTACTTATTAGCTGTATAACTCTGAAATCCCTTTACTTCTAGGAAACTCAGTTGTATTTGTTTGTAAGATAAGGATTGGAGGCAAGAGGGTGTCAATAGAAGGCTGGTCTTCTGCCCAACACAGACAAGCTATAGAACCATGGAAAAAAATCTCAGTGCCCCCAAATAGCTCTCTATGTTGGTAAATTATAGCTTTAGCACAGTGTCTGACACATAGGAGGTGTTTAATAAATGCTTATGGAGGGACTGACTGACTGATTTGAAGAGATCTGCATCTCTTTCAGTGAAGGGAGTTTCCCCAGCAGAAGTTCCCCCTAAATGATGGAATCACAGGATCACAGGTCCAGGCATCAACAAAAATGAAATAATGATGACAACCGCAATAATAATAAAACTTGTGGAGTTATTGTGAGGAAATCACATTACAAAGCTTGAAGTAAATTGTGAGTTCTTATTTCCTTTGCTCCAGAAAAAAACAGTAAAAACCCGGTAGTAATGAGCTAGAAGACCCTGATTCATAGGTGAGATTAGACTATTAAAAGAGAGGCAGAGAAGGTACTTCATCAGACATTCTTCTAAGCGCCCACAGTGTGCCTGGCATTGTGCTAGATAATAGAAATTGTAATAATAGCAATGAAACAATGTCTCCTCTCAAGGAGCATATAGTCTCCTGGCCTACAACAGGTGTCCCTATAAGCATATATCAAATAATATAAAGATAATAAATGCAAGGTAGTTAAATTCGATGTAGTTAGGAGGGTGCTAACATTGGAGATCAGGAGAGGTCATGTCGAGAAGAATACTTGATCTGCATCTCACTGATACACATCTACAAAAAGGAAAAAAGGCATAAATGAGCAAAACGTGTCCAGGAAAGTTTGAGTGGACCAACCTGGTTGGCGTAGAATTTGCGTAAGGGAGTAGTGAAAAATAAGGTTGGGGCCAAATTATGGAGGACCTTAAAAATCTGGGATGTGGAGTATGGGATTTTTCCTGTGAGCAGAGGGGAATTATTAAAGAGTTTCCTGCAAGGGAGTGTTGGTGATGAAAGCCAAGTTTTAGGTGATCAGTTTGGCAGTGGTGGGAGGGTAGATTTGACCAGGGAGAGGCTGGGGAGAGGCTAACCTTACCCAATCGTGAAATGTAGAGTTTAAAAATTAAATTGGAATGAAAAACCAAACACTTGGAAATGTTGATATATTCTCCTGGTGATGATGTCAAATTCATCTTTAGATCAATGAGAGCTGTAGTTGGAAAGTGAAAAATGCAGTGTTTTAGGGTAAAGGCAGTTAATCTCTCAGGGTCTCAGCATGTCCACTTGGAAAATTAGGATAATAACATTACTTGCTTCACAGAGTTGTTGCAAAGAAAAAATAACAGCACGTGCAAAGTGCTTCACAAACCTTAAAGGACTAAATAAATGAGTTATTACTAAAATTGTTATCTCACAAAAATCTAGAGGCCTTCCTCTTTTGCATGCATGAAGTTGAATTAATTCTTTTCCTGAAAAAGAAAAGAGAATAGTTTGTCTTCTGGGGACATTCAGTTTACCTAGTATATATAACCAAAAGCATAGTCTTGCTTCCAAGTTATTCTTATTAGTGAATACTTATACTATGAAAAGTTGGGCGTATTGTTTTATCTCTTCAGACTGGATAATTGTTTTAACTTATGGGATTTATAGAAAGAAGTTGTCACTCCATGACTAAGGTCATTTAGATAAAAGAAACATTTAAGAAATCGATGAAGAGATACTATCAATTGATACCTTTCCCCAATTTGTTCTTAAATCTGGTAGCCTAGAGGGCAGCCCTGCTCACAAGGGTGGTATCTGAATACTCTCCTAAATGAAATGTGATTTACAAGGCAGATAAATGTTCACCACGTTTCCTTGGTCTGAGCCTGACCATTTTGTCCACCTTCCACAGTGAGCCACCTCTATGGATTCGGGCTGATGGATGCAGAAGCCATGGTGATGGAAGCCGAAAAGTGGACCACTGTCCCCCAGCAGCATGTGTGTGTGGAGAGCACTGACCGGCAAATCAAGTAATAACCTGAAATAGACATATATGATGATAATGCCTTCAATTGTATCTCATGCACTGACTTTTAATATCTGTTTTGGCTGATTGTCCAGGGAAGCTAAAGCATCTTTCCATGGAATGGATGGAATCTCAGGCTAATAGATCAATGACTCAACAAAGTATTTATAAATGTTTACTATGTGTGATGCACTGGAGATAAAAAGATGAAGTGGAAACAGGCCTTACCCTCAGGGAGCTTACATCTTTTTTTAAAAAAAAAAAACTTTTTTTTCATTTAGCAAGTATTTATTTTCTTTTTCTCTCATCTCTCTCCCCTCATTTGAAAGAGAGGAATAGAGAGCAACAGAGTCAGATGGGGAGCAAGGGGGAAGGAAGGGGGAGGGAGAGGCAGGGAGGAAGGAAGGAAGAAAGGAAGGAAGGAAGGAAGGAAGGAAGGAAGGAAGGAAGGAAGGAAGGAAGGAAGGAAGGAAGGAAGGAAGGAAGGAAGGAAGGGAGGGAGGGAGGGAGGGAGGGAGGGAGAAAAAGAAAACATAAATATTCATAGTCAAGCAAAATAAATTCTCTCATTAGCCATATCTGAAAATACGTTGTTGACTCTGCACCCTGAGTCCATCCCTTTCTATCTGGAGGTGGGTAATATAGATCTTCATCATTGAACTTCAATTATGGTTGATTATTGCATTAATCATAGTTCTTAAGTCTTTCAAAGTAGTTTGCCTTTACAATGGTGTCATTATTATATAAATGACGCTTCTGGTTCTGTGCCCTTTACACTCTGCAGCCGATGGAGGAGCTTACATTCTAATAGGAGAGATGATCCATACGTAAGTAGGTATATACAAATTGCACTTCGAATAGATAGATGGAAGGTAACCTTAAAGGCAAAGGCACTAGCAGAAAAGGTCTTTTGTAGAAGGTGATGTTTGACCCAAGTCTTGAAAGGAAGCCAAGGACTCTAAGAGGTAGAGTTGAGGAGAATGGAAAGATGGAAAGAGTCCAAGTAGGGAAGATCTTTAAATGCTAAAGAAATTTACATTTGGTCCTAGAATTAGTTAACAGGAAAGTGTGGAGGGCTTCTTTCAAAATTTCTCACCATGGTGTGGAGGTGACCTTGTTAGTCTCGAAAGCCATGCCCTCTCACTCTAGCAGGTTGTTCCAAGGAGGAAAGAATTCTAGTGTATATAGCCCGACTTTGGACCACATTTCTGTTGTTCAATGACCAGCCTAGTTTAAGAAGCATACTCATCACCAGAAGACTAACTATGAGGTGATGATTTTTTCAGTCATATCCATCAGGCAGATTATCCACTAAACTATGAAAGGATTGCAATTTGTCTCAGTCAAGGGACTAACAGACCCCTGAGTATAATTTATACTTTAAAGAATGACTACAAATCTTCTGAAGGTTTGCTTTGCAAGTCTTCCAGTCTCATACTTTTGTATCTGTGGGTATAAGGGGTTAATCGTCCCTGCATTAAAAAGATTTGTAGGACTTAGACTTGGAAAGGATGTCAGAGATTATTGAATCCAGCCACCTTATTTACAGATGACTAGATGCAGTCAAGGGCATCAAATGCTACAGAGATGCCACATTAACACTCTCTCTCCTCAAATTATCTTGCATTTATTTCTATTTGTGGAACGTCTACAATAAAATAGAGTAGAAATTCTACCGTAATAGGATTTCTACAATAGGTGTCTCTACTTTTTCTCCTCTCACTCTCTTCTTAACTCCTTACAATCCAGCTTCTGACCTCATCATTCCACTGAAACCACTCTCTTTCCAAAGTTACCAGGAATCTCTTGATTGCTAAATCCAGTGGCCTTTTCTTATTCCACAATCTCTTTGACCTCTCTGCAGCCTTGGACACTGGTGATCACCCCTTTCTCTCTTCTCTCTAGGTTTTCAGGACAAGACTCTCCTCTGGTTCTTCTCCTACCTATATGACCTCTCCTTTTCAGCTTTCTTTGCTGGATTCCTCATGGTGATCGTGTCCTCTAAGCATAGGTATCCCTCAGGGTTCTATCCTGGGCCCTCTTCTCTTCTCCTTCTATACTACTTCATTTGGTGATCTCATCTGCTCCCATAGGTTTATTTTAAAAAAAATACTAAACTTTAAATATGCAATAAGAAAAGAAAAGGAAACAAATTATAGACTTAAATACTAAAACTTAAATACAAAATAAGAAAAGAAAAAAAAAGCATTGCCATGTGCACAGCAGAAAGCAAGAGAGGATTCAAAATATACAGCAACAAATTTCTACTTCAAGATAATAAATACTGCACATTGTGTTCCCTATAGGTTTAATTACCTCCCCATGCTTATAATTTTTAAATCTACCTAGCTTTCCCCAACCTCTGCTAACCTCAAATCTCACATCTCCAGCTGCCTTTCAGACATCTTAAACTGGATGTCCAGAAGACATCTCAAACTCAACATTTCTAAAACAGAAATCGTTATCTTTCTCTTCATGCCCTCTCCCCCTCCTAACTTCCCCATTGCTATCAAGGGCTATGCCATCCTTCCAGTCCTTCAGGCTTCCAACCTAGGTGTTATTCTCAGTTCCTCATTATCTCTCACCTCCACATTCGAACTGTTGTCAAGGTCTATCAATTTCCCCTTTGCAACATCTCTTGAACATACATGCCCCCTTCTCTCCTCTGATACAGCCTCTACTCTGGTGAGACCCTTATCACCTCATGCCTTCATTATTGCAATAGCCTTGGGGGCGGGGGCGGGGAGGGGGGCTCCCTGCTTCTAGTCTCTCTCCTTTCTAATTCGCCCTCCATTCAGCCACCAAAGTGATTTTCCTCAAGTGTAGTCAGGTCTGATCATGTTAACCCTTTCTATTCAATAAACTTCAGTGGTTCCCTGTCATCTTCTGGAACAAACACAAAATGCTCTGTTTGATGTTCAAGGCCCTTCATAACCTAACTGGCTCCTACCTTTCCAGTCTTCTTACAACTTCTTCCCCCACACATACTTTTCGATCCAGAGACACTGGCCTCCTGGCTGTTCCATGAACAAGACACTACCTCTCTCAGCTCTAGGCTTTTCTCTTGCTGTCCCCTGCATCTGGAATGCTCTCCCTCTTCTGCTCTGACTCCTGACCTCCCTGACTTCCTCTAAATCCCAACTAAAATCTCACCTTTTCCTGTCTAATCCCTCTTAATTCTAGTGCCTTCCTTCTTTTAATTATTTCCTTCTTGCTTTGTATATAAATTGTTTGCACTTATTTCTTTGCTTATTGTCTCTCCCCCCCACCCCTCCCCATTGTGAGTTCCTTAAGAACTGGACTGTCTCTTGCTTCTTTTTGTGTCTCCAGAGTTAAGCACAGAGACTGATGCATAGTAGGTGCTTAATAAATGTTTAATGACTGAATGAATAAATGTAAACTCCTTGAGGGCAATGATTGTTTTGCATTTCTGTCTGGCACTGTGCTTTGCACATAGGCAGTGTCTCATAAATGCTTGTGGAATTCACTTGAACTTGCCTTTCAATATCTGTGAAATTTATCATTTTAGTGTATTTCTTAAGCTTTGAGCCATGAGCAATCAAGGACAAGCTTCATACTCTGAGGTTGATGGCCTGAGGTGGTGCCGATTCTGGTTCTATGGGTGTAGTAAACTGACGTTGATGCTTTCCATCTGTTCCAGAACCATACGACCCAGCAGTGCCGTCCGCTCCATTTACAAAGCTTCTGGCTGCTCCGACAACCCCAACCACCATGTGAACTACCTGGAGCATGTGGTCGTCCGCATCACCATCACCCACCCTAGAAGGGGAGATCTGGCCATCTATCTGACCTCACCTTCAGGAACCAGGTCCCAGCTTTTAGCCAACAGGTAGGCTTCTGGTCCCCCTGCCTCAGCTTCTTCATCCTATTTATTACACATTCCTGTGATCACAGACTGGTGTGGTGTTAAAAAGAACCAGCATTGAGAAGGATCTAAATGTGAACCCTAGATTTGACCCTAGCTGTGTGCCCCTCAACCTCTCCTAGTCTCAGTTTCTTCATCTGTAAAATCAGTACAATGATACTTGCACTACCACTTCACAGGTTTGCTATGGAGGAAATACTGTGGAAAGAGTACAGGCTTTGGAGGCAGAGGATTTGGTTTGATATCCTATGGCTGCCATTTAATACCTGTGTGACCTTGGAGAAATCATTTCACTCCTTTGTACCTCATTGTTCTTGTTTGTAAAATAAGAGGATTCGACTAGATGGCCTTTGAAGTCAGCTGGAAATCTCTGATCTTTTGAACCTCTGAAACCCAGAGGGCTATATGTATGTGATTTTTTACTATTGTGTTTATGACAAATCCTAGCCTGCCTTAGAGATACAACTAGGCAGCACCTTCATCTAATAGGAAAAGATGGAGAAGCAACTTGTCTTATGAAGATGATGTTGGGTAGGTAGATCACTAGGAAGGTAGGCATTCTCAATAAATAAAAAAGTTGGTTGTTCTATTGAGGGAGTGGGGAAGAAGGGGTATTGGAGTTATTATTTATTTATTTAAGTAGTTTCTACTTTTTAGTATAAGGGGAATAATCTATAGGCATAAAAGAGCATTCAGTTTGTTGGAGTGATAACAGTTAAAAATGTTACAGAAGAACTGGAGATCTCCTTATGGATTTTCCTTTTTTATGTAAGGCCCTTTGTTGTCCTTCCTTCTAGCTCAGGAAGACCATTGGATCCCAATATTTCAGGATTTTTCTTCTTTATTCTCCTTTTCTTCAACTAAATCTAGTTGATTTGCTGCCTGGAGTAATTTATTGAATAATACAATCCAAGTACATGCTTTCTCAGATCACAGGGAGAGATAATGGTGGAAAGAAAAAGAAAACTGGTTTGGGGATCTGAGGACATTTTTTTCAAACCCCAGCTCTACCACTTACCAACTTATTACCTGGATAACTTTGAGTAATTCTCTGTATCACTCTCTCTCTCTCTCTTCCTCTCTCTCTCTCTCTCTCTCTCTCTCTCGTTCTCTCTCTCTCCCTCTCTTTCTCTCACTCCCTCTCTCTTTCTCTCTTGTGCACACGTGCATGCACACACACACACACACACACACACACACACACACACACACCCCTATAAAATGAGAAAGTTGGATTAGATTTCTTTTAAGGTCACTTCCAGCTCAAAAACTGTGAGCCTTTGAATTCCTATTGTTCTATCAGGATCTCTCCTCAGGCCACATTTCCATAGGCACACACTCTCTTAATCTCAGCATCATCTCTCCATTATTCTCCCCTCCCATCTTCAACACCCACATTTTCCTTATTCTATTAATGCAGGTCAGGATCCTACAAGAGCAAGAGAAGCTTTGGGCCTCAAAGGTTCAAGTCTTCTCATAATCAACCAATGAGCATTTATCATGCACTTACTATGTGCCATTGTCTATAGTGTGACACTGGTCTTCACAGGTGATATCAGGTCACCTTATAGGCCTCACTTGTCAGGACACGAGACAATGTCTGCTGGTAGAAGGAAATCTCCATTGTTTACTCCCTTGTTTGAGCTGGGAAGGGCCTAAGACAAGAAGACCCTAGATGGGACTGGTTCAGGGGTGGAGACCTGCAGCCTCAGGGCCACATGTGGTCTTCTTGGTCCTCAAGTGTGGCTCTTTGATTGAATCTAAACTTCACAGAACAAACCCCCTTAATAAAAGGATTCGTTCTTAAAACTCGGACTCAGTCAAAATGCTGCCCCTGAGGACCTAGAGGGCCACATGTGGCCTTGAAGCCTTAGGTTCCCCACCCCTGGCTAGATTATGATAGATTAACCAGGCCCTCCTATTCCTAAGGTAAATGGAGGACAAGAACCCATAGCCTGGATTATACTACTTACATGCTTCAAGGATTTTCGTTTTTGTCAACAAGGACAGCCCTGTAGATGCCAGTCACTGCCCCTCTACCCTTTTGTATGAATCAGTTAATAAGCAGTTATCAAGCACCAGGCTTTGTGCTAGATTCTGGAGAGAAAAACCAAAAAGCTTATATTCTATCAGGAGAAATACCACATATATATATATAAAGAAATACATAGTATATACAAAGTAATTTTAGGGAAGGGGGATAAGGAGAGAACTCATGTAAGCGGCATCACTTGAACTGAGTTCTGAAAGAAGCTAGAAATTCTAATTGCTCAGATCAAGAGTGAGTGCATTCCAGATATAGATTCCGTGCAAAGCCACTGAGGTGGGAAATGAAATATTACGCAGTATGTGAAAAACAGTTTGCCTGAAATATAGAGTGTTGGGGGTAAGATATCATAGTCTGCAAAGGCAGGCCAAAGAAGCCACAATGTGAAGAAAAGAGCTTTAAATGCTGGGTACAAGAGATTTTGTTTTACCCTAGAGGCAATAGGGAGCAATTGGAGCTTCTTAAGCAGAGGAGTGATGTGGCCAGCCTTATACTTGAAAAATATTAGTGTGTCAACTATGTGGAGAAGGGATTGGTAAAGGGAAAGATTTCAGGTGGGAGCCCAATTAGGAGGCTGTTTCAGTAGCCTAGGCGAGAGAGGTTAAGGGTTTGAATTGGGTCGGTGGCCATGTGAATAGGAAAAAATGAACAGAAGCAAGATTTGATTGATAAGATGTGACAGCCAATCAGATAGAGCAGGATGGGAGAGGGAGAGTGAAGAGTTGAGGATAGTTCTAAGGTTACAAACTTTGATGACTAGAAGGATGGTTAAGCCTTCCCCAGAAGCAGAGATTTTAGGAAAGAAAGGTCTTTGTGGGTTGCTGTGGCCAAAGAATTTATCAGTATGTGTCCAACCTCCAGATGAGCTTCTCCAATTTTAACTAGGCTAATCCTCAGATGACCTTACAGAACTTATATTCACATCCACACATGTGCGTATGTATGTATGTGCACATACATATATAGACATAGCTGCATGTACATATATGTATGTAACTGTAAGAGTATGTGGTAGGTAATATGTTGTGGTTTATATGTATGAATAGATGTGTATGCATGTATATGTATATGTGTAATTGTAAGATCATATGAGAGGCAAGGTTATAGTTTGTGGGTATATATGCATTTACACATGTATATATGTATATACATAAGTATTTACATATGTATATACATATGTATATACATAAGTATTTACATATGTATATACATATGTATATACAGTTTGTGTATGGATGTGTGTGTATATGAATTCAGTTCAAATCATGTTGCTTATATGAGTTCCTTCCTAAACTTACTGTGTGTGTGTTTATGTATGAAGCATATGTGTAGGATAGGGGTGGGGGAGACAGATAAAGATAGAGATACAGAGTGATAGGGATAGAGGGGAAAGGGGAAAGGGAGAGGGATGGAAAGAAAGCAGGGCAGCAAAGGTCAGTCTTTCTGGGTGACAGTAACTAGGAATGCCAAGTCAGATTTTTCAAGTGGCATTTTATTGTGCTTGGAAGACTCGCTCTCATCCTTCTCTCAAAACTAAATTCTTCTTGCTGTCAGAGCGAAGAATGAGAAGCCAATTCTTAATTTTTTAAACAGGAACTGCAGCTTTGCCAAAATAAACGCATGCAGGTGCAAAGAAACGATACTCTGGAATCAGATCAATTGGGGGCTTCCCCCTGCTCCCCTTTCTCAAAAGACAAAGTGCTCTCAGCTGCCCCTGTGTGACTGTGGCTACCTGACCAAAACCTTCTTTCCAAGTCGAGCAAGACCTTCGGATGCAGGATTATAATATGATTAATGGATGCTGTACCAGCTGTTGTTACTGAACCCAACAGTAAAGGCTCTTTCTTCCTTTTTTTTCTTTATCCATTATTCATCTGGGTTTCATTTGAAAGAGTATGCTGGTGAAATGCTGAAGTGCAAAGGTATGTTTTACACATGTGGAGATCTTATCCCCTGCTTCTAGAAAAAACAGTCCCTCCTCATACAGTTGCTGTTTGCTTAGGCCGTCAAGCCCCCTTGGCACTCTCTAGCCCCCTCCTGCATACTTTGCTTTTCAGTGCTGGCTTCCCCTGAAATGACTTCAGCGAGGAAACTTGTGAGTCAGAGGCTCTATGGATTCTATCACAGGCATTTGGCAGATGACATCGTCACTGACTTGGGTCTGTCTGAGCATTCTTCAGAAACCAGTCTTACAGGGAACATCTGCTTTGTTGTTTGCAAAGTGCTGAATATGAATGTGCGGGGTGATGGCCTTCAAGAGAAGAGCAGAAGAGATTCCAGAAAGTCAGTGGTTACACCTCCAAAGATTTTCTCCTTCCTCCCCCTACCCTAGTCTCAAGAACCAGAGTCCATCCGGGCATCAGCCTGTGGTATCCTGAGAGGACCTCCTTGGGCTAGAGTAAATAATGTCCCCTTGATATGCTCCATGGGAAAAAATGAGCTCAGATGGAATGGAAGAAGGAAGGAACCCTGACTCTTTGGTCAGAGGTTGTGGGTTCATATCCCACCTATTATGCGTACTACTGGTAAGACCTTGGGGAAATCACTTAACTTCCTCGGGTCTCAGTGTTCTCATCTGTCAAATAAGGGAGATTGGAATAGATGACCTCTGAAGCTTCTTCAGGATCTATGAACCTATGAATTAACCACCCCCAAAGAGAGTAGTTTGGGTTATTTAAGAAGAAAGAGGTCAGGGCTTTCACTCAGTGATGTAGAGTAAGCCCTAGATTCATTTATCTACCACCAGAGGAGGGGGGGGGGGAGGAAGAGAGAGAAAGAAAGAGAGAGAGAGAGAGAGAGAGAGAGAGAGAGAGAGAAGAGAAAGTCAGTGCTTGCTCCTGACCCTGTAAATGTAAAACAGCTGCTGGCTTTTAGAACTAAGCTAAGTGCCTGAGCTTTTAACCACATGGCAGCAACATTCCAGGCCTCCAGTTTCCTATGGTTGCATGTCCCTGAAGTTAGGAGGATCCCTCCTACTGATGTGACAGGGGAGAGGGTCTGCTTCTTTTGGCATCTTTTCTGACCAGTGAAATTCCAAAGAGTTCATTTATTAGAGAAGATCCCATCTCCAACCCTTGCCATATCTATCTGATGCTGTTACTCAGAACTTTGATTAGCTTTCATTTGGCACTGTTTTTAACTGTGTTCTCCATGTTAGAGGCTAAAGGAAGAAGTATAGATGGTATTGAATGGAAACTCTGGTTTAATCCCTGTGGTGAGATTAGCATTCAGAACAAAAAATACTTTTGAATGGAGTGCATTAGTTGGCATTTCAGAAGCAACATAGGATCATAGCTCTAAAGCCAGGAGTGGTCTTAAAAGTCATGTTGTCCAACTCCCCTCATTTTACAGTTAAGGAAACTGAGACCCAGAGAGAAAGAGTGACTAAAAAATGCTGCACTTTAAAAAATAAAGAAAGGTGCCCTAACTCTGAAGTCAGAGGATAAGAGTCCAATCTTTTCTCTGACAACCGTTACCTATATGATGTTGGGAAACTCATTTATCCACCCTGGGCCTCAGTTTTCTTGCTTATAAATAGAAAGCATTGGTCTAGTTGGCCTCAAGTTCTCTTCCAGTATTATCTCTGGGATCTGATGAGTGATACTGCTGCTGACATGTTGTATTAAAGACTGTCATTAGAAATGAAAGCTGTCAAAAACAAACCAAACAAAAAGCATAGGACCCCCCCCAAAAAAATGTTTAAAAGCTAGGAAAAGAGAGTCCTGGGATGACAACCACCACTACTTCATATTGGACTCTGGAAAATTCTGACTTTCTCCAGATAGACTCCTCAAGTACAGTGTGTCACCATAGGAACTTTCATATTTGACTTGCTTCCCTTTTGTTCTACCCCAAATTTTATTGGTGACTCCCAAAACTGGGGATTTCTTTTGCTTTTACCAACATGGTAGCAAGCTAATATGAAAGTTTCGTATTGTGATATCGGAGATATCCTGTTCAGCTCCTTCTCTCCCGTGGTATAACAGGCAGCCGACAACCTAGACATTAGATACAATGAGAAACCATGCCATGAAAGAGTCTGATAGAGACCCAAATGTTCAGGGCATGACTGAACTTGGGTTCCCCTTTATTCTTTTAATGTATGAGAGGATTATGCTAGAGTATAGTTTTACGAATATGTGTGTGCGTGTATGTGTGTGTGTATCCTCTAGGAGAAAATAGCAACCACAATGCCTGCTTTAAAAAAAATAAACTTTTATTCATTTTTCATTGATATTTCATATCACTTATACTTCTCACTGTAACCCTTCCCACCCCTTCCCAGAGATCCATTCCTTATAACAAAGAGGAAAAAAAGAAAACAAAACTAACAAAATAGAAAAAGTCTGATGTAATATGCAGTGGTCCATACCTATATTTCTACTTCTACAAAGAATCAGGATTTAGGGGAATGTATTTTCACATCTTTTCTAGGAGGCCCATCTTGGTCATTGTAATTTCACAGCTTTCAATTATGATAACCTTCTTGTTAGGTTTTCCATTTAAATTGTCCTGGGCTTTGTGGATGTTGTTATCCTGGTTCTTCCTACTTTACTTTGCATCAGTTCACATAAGTCTTTGCACACTTCTCTGTATTTATCATAGTCATTGCTTCTTAAAGCAAATTAATATTCTGTTGCATTCATGTACAATCAGTTGCCTAGTCATTCCCCATTCAATAGGAAATGCCTACCTTTGGAAGGGTCTCTTTCTCCTGTAACATGTTTAGGTGAGAGTGGCTTCAGAATTGTCTTTGTCTCTCTCTCTCTTCCCCACCCCCCTCCCAGCCCTCCCTATCCCAGGTAATTCTATTTTTCTGAAACTCATGGGCAGTAGGAACAGACTGAAGTCTTTGATAAGTCAGGTCTAGGCAGTCTGGAGTCTCTCAGCAGTTCTTTCTCCCAGCTGACAGGCAGTTGCTTGAACCCCTGTGGAGAACAGCTGTTCAAAAGAGAGTAGTTTATCCAAGCATTTGCAGGTGCAGAGCCCTGGAAGGCAAATCTGCAGTGTTCAAAATACTGGTTCAGCTTAAGCTTTTGTGCCCCATTAGCCCAGCAGGCAAGCCCCACTGGCATGCCAGGTTGCTAATTTAGAGGGCTGGATCACAAGATAAACAAAGAGCAGTGTTGGAATGGACAAATGGTTATTTCCTTCCCTTCCCTTCTCTTTGTTCTTCCCCCACCCTTTCAGTTCTCTCCTTGGCCTGTCTACCTTCCCTCCCTAATGGAAAAAACAGTATATTCAGCACAAATGGTACGCTTATTGGAAAGAGGTGTGGGTGGGCAGAGCAGAAAGCAGAAAGAAGGGTGTCGGCCCTTTTCAAAATTTGGAGGTAAGGACAATGACACAGAGAAGCTACATTTTCTACACTGACTCCTCCATATTCAAATTCTGCCTGTGTAATTGCTGGGTTCTGCAGCAAAGGTTGTTCCCTGGACTGGCTAGAGTGAGTAGGAATCAAATTTACTATTCTACAACCATGAAATACTCCCTGGAATAATAGAAAAGTTATTTTTACTCTATTTTCTACCCCTACTCCAACACCCCTCATAGACCTACCCCACCCTTATTTTAGATTGGATTTAGGCGTATTAACTCTCTGCTTCAAAATCCTTATGCTTTAGTGAAAACTGATACTGTGCCTCCACTTCTAAATTTGATTATACATGAACATATATATTTCTGCCTCTAATTATGGCCTTCAGTACAGAAAAGGTACCATTTCTTGCTGGAATGGTAGAGATCAAAGAGACCTATGGCATTCTGGAAATCATCCTTTTCCAAATGTATTCTTTGTGCTTTAATGATTTCTTAATTATTGCCTTTTCCAGTTCAGTGATGGGCTCCTGATACTGGTACAATCTGCAATGCATTTAGTGGGTTGATGTCATACAGTTATACTGTTTCAGTGAAAGTACATGAGACTGGCTTACATGTTATAAGCTCTTCACTGTCCAGGCAATTAATCAATAAATATTGATTAAGTGCTTATTATGTGCTAGGATCTCACAATAGACACAAAGGCAAAAGGGAAACTACCTTTGGAAAGTCTCTAAGGCAACATGTATTTCTGTGGGCGATGGTAAGAACAGCTAAAGTTTATTTAGTGATTTAAAGTTTGCAAAGTGCTTTACATATATTACATCCTTGTGGAAGCTGAGAAAGATTAAGTTTCTTGCCCAGGGTCACACAGGTAAGTTAGCAAATGTCTGAGGCCAGATTTGTACTTTTTGTGGTTTAGTCTTTTTTAGTCATGTCTGTCCCTTCATCACCACATCTGGGGTTTTCTTGGCAAAGGAACTCAAGTGGGTTGCCATTTACTTCTCCAGCTCAGTTTACAGATGAGGAAACTGAGGCAAACAGGGTGAAGTGACTTGCCCAGGGTCTCACAGCCAGTACATGTCTAAGGTCATATTTGAACTCAGGTCTCCCTTACTCCAGGCCCTGTGCTCTACCCACTGTGCCACCTTGCTGCTTTGATTTGTACTTAGATCTTTTCAACTCCAAGCCTAGCATTCTATTCACTATTCTAAGCTAATAATACACACACACACATATAAATTGTATATATTTACAATATATAAATTATTATGTGATACATATTTGTGACATAATTATACAACTATATATCATATATTATAAATATGGTATATATTAAGTATAATTATATATTACACATAAAATCTGCCTGTCTTGCCCAAAACTCTTTGCTGCCTTCCTCTCTTGCCTCTTCAACTGCCTTTTAGACATCTCACCCTGCATATCCAGTAGACGTCTTATACTCAATATGTCCAAAATGGAACTCATTATGTTTCCTCCTAAACCCTCCCCGTGTCCAACCTTCCCTATAGAGGGAATCACCATCCTCCTAGTTCCTTAGGCTGGAAACCTAGGTGTCATACTCCATCCTCACTACCCTCTCTCCCCAAGCTGTTGCCAAGGACTGTTGATTTCACCTTTGCAACATCTCTCAGATATGCCCCCTCTCTCCTAATACTGCCACCAATCTAGTGCACACCCTCATCACCTCATCCCTTCATTCCTGCAAAAGCCGGATGGTGGATCTCTCTGCTTCCAGTCTCTCCTCCCTCCAATCCATCCTCCATTCAGCTGCAAAAGTGGTTTTCCTAAAGCACAGGTCTGAACTTGTCCCGCCCCTACTCAATAAACTCTATTACTTTCTTGATCAAAAACAAAATGCTCTGTTTGACATTCAAAGCCCTTCATAACCTAGCCTCCTCCTACTTTTCTAGACTTTTTACACCTTCCTCCCCACCACATATTCTTTAATCCAGTGAAAATGGCCTCCTGAATGTTCCACAAAAAAAAAAAAAAAAAAAAAAAAAAAAAACCACTCTAGATATTTCCCTTGCTGTTCCCTATGCCTGAAAAGTTCTCCCTCTTCTATTCCACCTGCTGACTTCTCTGGATTCCTTTTAAATCCCAATCAAAATCTCATCTTTTAGTGGAAAGCCTTCCCCAACACCTCTTAATTCTAGTGCCTTCCCTCTGCTAATTATTTTCTATTTATACTGTAAATAACTCACTTTGTAGGAATTTGTTTGCATGTTATTTAAATTCCTTGAGTATTTTGCTCCTTTCTGTATCCCCAGTACTTAGCACAGTACCTACCATGTAGTAGGTCCTTAACAAATGCTTATTGATTGATAATATATCATTATATATGATATAATACGTATACTGTATTATGCATGATGCATAAATCCTATATGTAGTCATACATGGATATGAGTGTACACTCAATAATATAAAACCCACAATAAGTAATTAAGGGGAAGGGGCTTAGGGTTCTAGCATCTGGGGAGATCAGGAAAGTCTTCTTGTGCAGCTTTTGAGTTGAGTCTTGAAGGAAAATAGAAATTCTAAGAGGCAGAGGGAGAAGGCTCCCAAATTCTCGTGTCCTAATGTTCAACCCCTGGTATAACAACAATGTTAGTAGCAGCTGCTGTGGGGGTGTAAGACCAATAACACCAGCACATGGGAGGGCTGCTAGCACAGGTTCTTTGATATGCTTTTCTAAGGAAAGCAATTTTATTTCAATCTGTACTTGGGTTCAAAATTAAATTTTTAAGTTCTCACTTTAATTAAAGATACACATATCATTCACTTAGTTCAGGGGAAAAAGTCAGCACCCTGAACTTCAGAGAAAACACAAACAGAAATTACAAGCAGAAAGTATATAAACAGAGCAAAGCAGACAGGGCTTCTAACCACCTATCCATAGCAATACATACATAGTTGCCAGAGAGAGAAGCACCAGCATCTGGGTTTTCAAAGCTTGGGGCTCCTTAATGGCTACCCAGAGTCTCCACATGAACACTCTGCCAATGAGTGAGCCCCCAAAGGAAAATGCTAACCTCAGAGCATATATACCCTGTTTAGGCCCTATGGCTTAGTGCCTACTTAGCAAAAGGGTATGAGAAAGATCTTTAATCATTGATTGGCATCACAAAGGTATAGGCCTACCTCTAATCAGGTCTCTCTTAACTGGCCCCACCTAAGGCCTATTGAATGAGTAGTAAAGATCTTTAATCACAACTAGAACCACATCATATATGTTGTTTCCAATCAATGACTCTTGATTCAAACAAAGACAAGACTCAAAGGCACTTGGTTGCCTTAGTGCTGAGAAGCACTTTAAAACAAAAGACAACAAAAAGTCGTACTTTGCTTGCCATTACACCTGGGCAGTTAGGTGGTACAGTGGATAGAGTGTAGGACCTGGAATCAGGAAGACTCATCTTTCTGAATTCAAATCCAGCCTCAGATACTTACTATCTGAGTGATATCTGGGTAAATCACCTAACCCTGTTTGTCTCAGTTTCCTCATTTGTAAAATGATGGAGAGAAAGAAATGGCAAACCACTCCAATATCTTTGTCTAGAAAACCACAAATTAAGTCATTAAGAGTTGCACACAACTGAACAATAATGTTCAAAGCACTATGTGGATCCTTGCAAAACTTAGCAAGTTTTTCTTCCTCTCTTTTCATAATCATCAAAGAGGAAGCTATGCAATAATGAATAGAGAAGTGGCTTCAGAACTGGAAAGACCTGGGTTCAAGTCTTGCCTCTGACACAGTGACTGGACAAGTCAATCTCTCAGCTTCCAGCATGTTGCCAATATACACTGGTAGAGGGAGTTTCCTCACCTGGGAGTTCCCTATATCAATTAAATCACAGGTCTAGTCTCTATTTCTCTGTCTTCATAATCATCGAAAGGCATGTATAAAGTACATACTTGTTAATAGGACAGAATTCAATGCTGTAACATGACGATTTACAAAAAGAGTTTGCAATCTGAAATTGATCTAACTCGAGAAAGTGTGCCAAAAATCAGACAGCCGTAGATAAATGTTCAGGTTGTCGCTATTAAGTACTCACCCTGTACACACAGCAGGGATGAGATCATTTGGAGATTCTGAGGGAAGTAGTGCCCAAGGGAGTCTCAGAGATACTGCACTGAAATAAATGAGCTCGTCTTAATAGACAGAAATGTAGATACCTACAAATCCTAGAAATTATCTTGTTTGAGTATTTTTTTAAATCCCAAGTAATTGTGATTAAACCTCCTTCTGTTGCTCACAACAGGACAAAAAGAGTGGATTTAGATAAGAATAGAAACCTAATAGCATATTTAGAATACCACATTTGGGAAGGAATTTAAGTAAACAGTACAAAGACTGAACCTCTTAAGGGAACAAAACCTCGGCAGTTGACCTGAAGCAAAGTCTGAAGCATGGAATATGATGTCCTCTTTAAATAGGGGTGGGGGAAGAAAACTTTTAAACAGCTTGGTCAAAAATTGTGGTGAGTGGAATTGATAAATACCACCTGAGAAGTAACTGATGAGACTGAAATTGCTATTTACCAATTTAGAAATAATCATGTTAAAGTACATACTTGTATTTATTTTCTTAATGCTTTTTAGTTACCATAATAACAGTGCAGAAGAATGTTGCTGTCTCGACGAGCTGGCAGGATCCTTACAAAAACAACACTTCTTATAATAATAGTATGAATTATTTGCTGAAATCATTCCTCAGAAAGCTGCACTATATTTCATGACAGCCTTTTATTGCAATCTCCCTCCAAAGTAGCTCATATGAAAGCTATTAGAAAGGATGAGACTGTGATAACCGGTTGTTTCATTTTTGTCACTCATGCATAGATCATTCCATTGAGTATATAATTATGAAGTTGAATTAGAGTAATTGTTTTATTTAACAGGAGACGATTACAGTGACATAAAGTTAACATACCATTGGTTTTAGTGTACTCACACTAATGATGTTGACAATTATTGAATCTCAAAGTTGGAAGAAAACACTGATAGTCTAATTCCATACCTGAGTAGGGACATTCATTGAACTATCCCCTACAAGCACTCGTTCGGCTTGTGTTGGAAGATTCCCCATTGATGGAAACCTATTCCATTTTTTGACATTATTCATTATCTTATTATCACATACCTTATTATTGTGAAGTTTCTCCTCATATTGAGGTAAATCTCCCTTTAGCCTCTATCGGTTGCTCCTAATCCTGCTCTCTGATAACCATAATATACTTGAAGACAATTATTAGATCTCCCCCCATCCAAAACTGATTTATTCACAGGGCCTTCCACTTAACTCATCCCTTTGTGACATAGCTTTGTGTTAACCCACCATCCAATGTCCTTAGTTTTGTGTTAACCCACCATCCAATGTCCTTCCTCTCTGGAAGGACACCAGCCAGTCTTTCCTATTATGTGGTGTCCAGAAATGAGCTCTATACTCTAGATGTGCCCTGACTAGGTCAATATTTATTTATCCTCTGCTTGGAGTCTCCCATTCATGGGGAGCTCACTACAACAAGCAGCGGAACATTAGTCTCCCTAGTTCAGAACACTATTTTCTTTAAATGCCTCCTAAGATTACATTACCCTATTACTGTTAACTCACATTGAGTTTATAATCCACGACAATCCCAATTTTAACCTAAACAACTATCTTGTCTGTTTCTTCTTTATTATGAACTTATAAATTTAATTTTGAACCCAAGTGCAGGATTTTATATGCATTCATTTTAGGCGTCATCTTAATAAAATCTGCCCATCACTCTAGCCTATTGAGGTTATTTAGGGTCTTATTTTTGTAACTTAATGTATACACGTGCTATAACCTGAAAATATAATAAGCATGTCTTCTATGCATTCATCCAAGTCATCAAGAGATACATGGGAAAGAATAGGACTAAGAACAGAGCCCTGTGCCACATTATTACCAACTCCCCTCTGGGTTGACATTCATCCATCAATGGCCACTCTATGAGTCCAATTCACAGAATCTAAAGGTGAGAAGGTGTTTCGGTTTCTTTCCATTTCCAATCCTTGCCAATTTTTTTTCTTTCAAACTCACCTCATATCTCTCCTTGCCCACAATTATTAGGAGAGACTTTGTCAAATGCCTTCATAAAACCAAGTTATACTACGTCTGGTATTTCCTGTGACAATCCAAAGACTTTTACAACGAAAGAAACGAAGTTAATCCAGCATGAATTCTTAAGCCATGCTAGCTCATAATGGTCACCCTTTCTCTTCCAAAGTATATGTTTTGTTTTGGCATTATGGATACTTTCTAATAAACACTGAAACAAATGCTCTTACAAAACCCATTCCTCCCAAAACTGTTAGCTATTGATTGTTCACAGAAGGGAGAGGAGAGTGGTTTCACTCTTTTTGTTTGTTTGTTTCATTCTTTGCTTAGATAATATTGATCATTTGTTTGACAAGAGTTTTGTGGCCTTTCTCTGTGGAGTTTATTTACATCATCGTGGTCATTTTGTATAATATTCCTTTGGCTCTGTTTTCTTCACTTTCTATCTTATTATGTGAGGTTTTCCATTTTTCTCTGAATTCTTCACATTTTTTACTCCTTACATTGCCAGAATATTCCATGTCACTCACTCATATGTCATATTTTTTCCAGGCATTCCCCAGTCTCTAGGTAAGCTATTTTGTCTCTGTTCCCAGCTTTTTGTGTTCACGAATAAGACTACTCTGAACATTTTTTTGTGAAGAATGGATTACTCACCAATCCAGTGTCTGGGTCTAAGGTGTACCAGGACAAGCCTGACTCAGGCTAGTCTGGTAGTTCAGGTTCCAGATTTGAACAAAATGAGCCTCTTGTAGATCATCTGATAGCCAACAAGAGGAGTTTTACTTAGCCATAGTAGGGAAAGGATGTTCAGAGCGAGAAAAACCCATTTAGCAGGAGATCTAGAATTAATTTAATTGAGCATAGCCGCTCTGTCCCTGAGTTGTCTATAATAGTTTTTCACACAGAAACTTGAAGGAAGAAAGTCTGCTTCCTCATGCTTTTTGTTTGCTAAGCTTTTGTTTGCTTTTGCTGCTGTTGTAGTATCTAGGCTAATAGGAAACTATGTTGGCCAATAGTAGATCCCAGTCCAATCCTCACTTGGTCATTGTTTGGTTTTTGATTGCTCAAAGTGAGTGTAAATATCAGTTGTTTCTGTTCTGACCAGAAACCTTGACATTCTTCCCTTTCCAGTCTGATTTTTTTTTTTTGAGTAGGTACTAGGCCATCTTTTACCTCATTTCTTCCCTAGCCTTAAATCAGTAAATGTGTGTTGCCTCAGACAAATGGACACCTGGGAAAAACTTTAGTTTAAAAAGGCTAAGGTCTACACAAACAAAACCAATGCCACCAAGATTAGAAGGAAAAAAGAAAGCTGAGAAATAATTTTTACAGCTTCTGTTTATGAGGGTCTCATTTCTAAAATATATAGAGAACTGAATCAACTTTATAAGAATACAAGGCATTCCCCAATTGACAAATGGTAAAAGGGTATGAACAAACAGTTTTCAGATGAAGAAATTGAAACTATCTACAGTCATGAAAAAAATGCTTTAAACCACTATTGATTAGAAAAATGCAAATTAAAACAACTCTGAGCTACTACCTCATACCTTTCAGATTGACTAATATGACAGAAAAGGAAAATGATAAATGTTGGAGGAGATGTGGGAAAATTGGGACACTGATGCATTGTTGCTAGAGTTGTGTACTAATCCAACCTTTCTGGAGAGCAATTTGGAACTGTATCCAAAGGGCTATAAAACTGTGCATACCCTTTGATCCAACAATACCTCTACTAGGCCTGTATCTCAAAGAGATCATAAAAATAGGGAAAAGATCCACATGTACAAAAATATTTATAGCAGCTCTTTCTGTGGTGGCAAAGAATTAGAAATTGAGGGGATGCCCATCAATTGGGGAATGGCTGAACAAATTGTGGTATATGAATGTAATGGAATACTATTGTGCTATAAGAAATGATGAGCAGAGGGATTTCAGAAAAACCTGGAAAGATTTACATGAACTGATGCTGGGTGAAGTGAGCAGAACTAGAAGAACATTGTACACAGCAACAGCAACACTGTGTGATGAATTAACTATGATAGACTTAGCTCTTCTCAGCAATACAATGATCCAAGACAGGTCCAAAAGACTCATGATGAAAAAATGCTAACCACATCCAGAGAAAGAACTATGTAGTCTGAATACAGATTGAAGCATACTATTTTCACTCTTTTTTTTTTGTCTTTTCTTTCTCGTGGTGTTTCCCTTTTGTTCTGATTCTTCTTTCACAACATGATGCATTTGGAAATACGTTTAACATTATTGTACATGTATAACCTATATCAGATTGCTTGCTCTCTTGGAGAGGGGGGAGGGAAGAGAAAGGGAGGGAGAAAAATCTGTAACTCAAAATTTTACAAAAATGAATGTTAAAAAACTATCTTTACATGTAATTAGAAAAAATAAAATATTATTAAATGTTTTTTTTAAAAAAGGCCGAGGCTGCCCACTGTATCTAGGGTCAGCCACTGGACTCAAATGATCCTAGAGGAGAGAGTGAGGCTGATGACTTTGCCCAGCTCTGCCTCACTTAAATCCAATTCATATGCAAGTGAAGTCATCACCCTCATGATGTCATTGGTCCACTTCCAGAAGGAAAGACACACAACAACAAGGCTAATAGCAAACTATATCAAAGGCCTCACCCTTAGTCCTCTGAGCCAATTGAATCTCAAGGATGGTTTCAATACTTTTTAAGGAAAAACTAGTCCCACCTATCCTAAGGGTGAATCTTAGGATATTGATCCTACCTAAAAGGGGACCATCTCTTTACTAATATTCTTCACACTTCCAAATGGTTTTCCAGAGCAATTGACTAAACTGATACCCTTTTTTTATACAGCTTCTCCAATTTAAATCTATTCCAAAAACACATATGCTAGATTTTGTAGTAAGTGCTGTCAATAAAAAGAGAAAAAGCAGTTCCAACTCTCAAGGAATTTACATTCCAATTAAGAGAAATCAACAGGTATAAGGACAAATACATAGAAAGCATAAACAGAGTAAACTGTAAGTAATTTCAGGGTTGGAGACATTAATAACTGAAGAGATCATAAAAAGTCTTCCATAGGAGGTGGTACCAGAGTCACGATTTGAAGGAAGCGAGGGATTTTATAATGCAGAGGTGAGGAGGCCCCCCAGGCATAGGGAATGCCTGGATCTGTGTAAAGACCCAGAAATTGGAGATGAAATGTTGTATATGGGGAAAAGCAAGTCAGCCAGTTTGCCTGGGTCATTGAGTGTGTGAATGGTAAGAATGTGAGATCCATTTGGAAAGATAGATTGGAACCATATCATAAGGGGCTTTTTTAATGAATAAAGCTTACCATGTGCGAATCCCTGTGCCAAGCACAGGAGGCACAAATAGAAAAGATAGTCCCTGTTCTCAAAGAGCTCACATCCCAATGGTCAGATAATACATATGGAAGGTGTCAGATGGAAAGATCCTATAGTCCCCAGGGTGCAGTGGTCAAGTAGATGTTGATGCCTCTTCTTTAATGTCATTTCACTGATAAAATTACATCAGTTTCTGATGATGAATGATTTGACAATGCGCTTAGTTCAGGGTCCTAGGCTATGTCCATCAGACTATGAGAGAAAATGGTAATAAAGGTAGTGATGGAAGTTTGATTTGCCCAGCACACACTACCGCCTCTGTCTCAATCAGGGTGCCCTGCTGCTTCAGCTAGGCTGGCTTGCCTCACTGAGCGTGGCAGCTGGCTGACAGTTAGTAGGGACAACCCCTTCTCTAATAGAGTTGCTTCGATACACTTAGCTCTTCTCAGCAATGCAAGGATGTAAGACAATTCCAAAAGATTCAGGACAGAAAATGCTTTCCATATACAGAGAAAGAACTATGGTGTCTGAATGCAAATCGAAGCATACTATTTTCCTTTTTTTTTTTTTTTAGTTTCTTCCTTCTCATGGTTTTCCCCTTTGATTCTAATTCTTCTTTACAACATGACTAAGGTGAAAATACATTTAATATGAATGTATATGTATTGCCTATATCAGAATGCACACTGCCTTGGGGAAGGGGGAAAAGAGGAGGAGAAAATTTAGAACTCAAAATTTTGTAGAAGTGAATGCTGAAAACTAAAAATTAATTAATTTTTTTAAAAGAGAGTTGTTTCCCTGGATGGTAGCTGTGAGGACAGGGCATTATAGCTGTGTCTTCAGCTTCTCCCATCCTTGGTAAGATCCTAGTTGAAAGCTGATGCCTTCTGGCTGTTTGGATGGAGCAGGGGTGATGAAATCCCAACCTTTCCCCACTGAGCACCAGCTAGTAGATGAATGATTTCCAGCAGGGTCTGGGATCAATGGGAGAGCTTTCTAACAGACATAGGGAGGGATCCACTGAATATATTACTCTAGTCCCCAGAGAGCCTAAGAGAGATCTCTTTTGGCTTCACGTGCTCAGTTTCCCCACCTTCTAGATGAGCTCTTGTGGCAGGGCTTTAAATACCACGCAGAAGCTTTTCTATTTAATCTTAAAAGCATTGGGTACCCTCTGAACCTTGCTGACTAGGAAATTACTTGATTGGGCTTGGATTTGAGGATCATCAATTTGGTGATTGTGTGGAGGAAGGATTGAAGAGCAGAAGTTTCCCGGAAGAAAGGAGACTAATCAGAGACTCCTGAAATATCTAGACAAGAGGTGATGAGAGCTTAAACAAGGGCAGTGCCTGCATGAACAGAGAAAAGGGGCTGCATGTGGAAAATATCGTAGAGGCAGAATCAATGGGATTTAATCACTGATCACATATTAGGGATGAAAGAAAATGAAGATATGAATGTGACTCCAGGCCTGGGGACCTGAATTACTAGAAGGAAAAAAAAAAGAAAAGAAAAGGCAGTGACCTTGGTAGAATAGGGAACTTAGGGAAAGAAATGAGTGAAGAGAGAAAGAGTTCTTTTTCAAATACATTGAGTATGAGATATCTGTGGGACATCCAAGTGAAGGAAGCTGGTGATACATGATTATAGCTCATAAGAGAAATGAGAGTTGGATATGTAGATCTGGGAGTCATCTGCATGGTTGTTAAGTGAAGCCATAGAAATTGATGAGACCACCAAGAGAACAGATAGACTGACGGATGGATGGATGGATGGATGGATGGATGGATGGATGGATGGGTAGATGGATGGATGGATGGATGGATAGGTAGATAGATGGAAGGATGTACTCAGGTTTAAAAAACAAGCAAAGAGGGCAGAGAATGGTTGAAAATGCAGCAAAGGAGACTGAGAAAGAAATTTCAGATGGGTAGGGGACAAATATCTGATACTGGATAGTTTGGGGGTAGGAGAGTGTATTTTCCTATCTTTTTTGACCTTTTGCTATCATGTTGCCACAGTGTGTCTTAATTTGCCTATATCTGATTAGTGATTTTGAATTTTTTTCGGATGGTTATTTATGACTTTATTTTCAAAACTATTTTTTCATGCCTTTTGACCTCTAGCCTATTAGGGAATGGCTCTTAATTTTTGCAAATTTATGTCAATTTTCTATAGATTTTGGATGACAGACTTTTACCAGATAGTAATGAAAAGATTTTCTCTCTTAATGTGTGCTTTTTCTTCTGGTTCTGGCTGGATTAATTTCATTTCTGCAAAAGCTTTTATATGTTATATAATTGATATTATCTATTTCATTCTAAGATCTCTTCTATCCCATGCCCAAGTACAAATTTTTCCCCATTCATTATTGTAAAAAACATAATAACCTTCCATTTTCTCTAGTTTCCATGATATAACACTTTGTATTTGAATAATTAATCTATTTTTGGAATGTATTGTTGTATACTGTGTGAGATGATAATCTAGAAATGTTTGTCCTTGTATTGCTTTCCAACTTTTCCAGCATTTTTTGTCAGTCTGTTCCTCAATAATTTGTGCTCTTTGGTTTAAGAAAGTACCATGCCGGTGTTTAGAGTTCTTGCTTCTCTGGTCTGTTCCACTGACCTATTTTTCTATTTTTTTTTAATCCGGTACCAGACAGTTTGACAATTACTACCTTTGTCTTCTTCCTTTTTCCTTGCTCTTTCATTCCTCCAAATGAATTTTGTTATTATTTTGCCTAATTATATAGAACATCCATTTGACTGGCATAACCCTATACCTGTAAGGTAATTTGGGTAATGTTATCTACAGATAGAAATAATTTTGTCTCCTCTTTGCCCATGCTTTTAATTATTTGGGGGGGGGGGTAGGAGGATGAGAAGGGAGGGGCTTAGACCTGTAATTTTATTAGCATAGAGAACTCCCAGAGGAATAAGCCTCTGTTAACACTTTCTCTGCAATATATAATCTTAAAGAATTACCTAGAACAGAAGTGCAAAACAACTAACACTCCTGCTTACAGCTCAAACCAGATTAAATTGTAATTGGAAAATATTTAATGTAATAAATAAAAATACCATAAAATATAAATAACATTACATTTTCAAACTAAGTCAAATTGTGGCTCACAGGAATCTTTGTGTACAGATTAGAGGCCTCTGTTTCTGTTTGATTTGATTGTCACTAACAAATTAAGGGATTTGCCCAGGGCCACACAACCAAGTAAAGGTTAGAGGCAGGATTTAGGCCCTATTCTTTCTGACTCTGAGGCAATCTCTCTGTCTACTTCCTCTCTTGTTTATGTTTACTGTTGAAGCCCACCCCTACCGCAGCCTCAATCTTTGCAGTCTCCTAGCCCTGATATGTAACTTGCATGGTACACTACAGAAACTCAGAACTGAAGACTATTTTTTTTTTAATGTAGCAAATGACTGATAAATCCATAGTTAAAATCTGGGAATATGTTAAATGGTTTTGGCATTTGATTGCATCGATTATTTTTGTTTGTTTGAACTTAAAATTTTGGTCCTGGAATAGTTAAAATGAAGGACATTTCATCTATTTACTTCTCAACGATGTTCTTGTTTTTTTTTGAATTTCAAAAAACTTCTAAAATCCTGGTCTCCGTTACATACTAGTAACATCTAGTTACCTACAGTGCCTACGATGCGTTATTTCACAAGGAGGAAGTCAGTCATAATACTGAGTCCAAATTACAATAAAAATGTTGCCTATGTTGTTTTGGGAGACAGGGTGAGCTTCAGAGCTCTATTTAAATTCTCAGATAACCAAAGAAATTAATGTCAATCTTTTCCACCATAAACCTTTGAATACATAGCGATATTAACATTCTGAGATTTACTTCCCCTACTTTAGATCCATAAACTCTGGCTGCCAAAATGACGAGGGTTATATAATTCATTACTTCCTGACCTGGTAGACAAAGTCTGTTTGCATTCGGAAGTCTGAGGAGCTTGTTAGAATTCTAAAAATGTCTTTGTTTTTCTCTCTTCCCATCCCACTCCCACTCCCACCTAGTTTAGGGTGAATTTAGATGTGTCAGGCCTCCAGTACAAATTCTTGCAGTTGCTGGAGAGTAGCAAAATGACTAAGATGAAGGCAGGCAGGTGGGAAGGAAAAATTTGAAAGAAGAGAAATATGGGGTCAGTTAAACTACAGATTGGACAACTGACCCCTGAATAATCAAGATTTGGCTGTAGTTACAAAAATAGAAGTGTGGCCAGCATGTGATGGCTGCCTCGAGGAGTCTCCTTTGTAGTTTTGAGGTATGAGGTGCTAAGCCAGACTTTCCCATTACCTCAGCTGCTCCAAGTGCTTAGACACTTGGAAAGGTTGCATTCAGTAAGTTATTGCTTCAATGCACTGAGCAACTTCTCTATGACCTAAAGTAGTTGTTGGATGGAAGTCTGCTAAGGTGTCTGAGTTACAACCATGAAATAGTTCAGGCACAAAGAAAACCTAACTCGATGTGGGGTGACTTCTAGAATAAAGTGTATACTCTTTCACGCCCTATCAAATTCTTGTTAGTCAATTCCACTTCAAGGCAGTAAGCTCCAAAGTCAATTCCCCTAGGTCAGTGTTAGATTTCAGAAACTTAATAAAGTAAGCCCCCTCATTCAGAATCCTGATTTAGAACCAAGTTTCTACTTCTTCACTCCAGCCTTCTATAATTCAATTACCATAATACTGTTAGGAAAATCAAATCTCCATCTGCCAATTAGTCTCCAAATTATGCTATCAAAATTTGAACATTACTTCAGGTTAGTCCTTGAGGCTTGATACTCCCAAGCTTCACTTATCCTTAACTCTCTACTCCATCATCAGCCTTCCTGAGTTTCTCTCTCTAGGTCATAGTAATTTTTTGCTATGTATCAAAGAAATCCCTTTTAATGTTATAAGCTTAATTTTTAATTTTAAAAATAAAAATATCTTTACTTGCTTTGGGGAGGAGATACGATCCTTCTCCCCCCACTCCAGGAAAAATTCATTTAAATTAGTTGTAAGCAAAACATTTTTTTTTATTTGCAGAGAACTAACTCAGGTTAAAAAACATGAATATGTGGGTAGAGTATAGTTCCAGTGGTGTGTTGGAGCCAGCTCTAAGAGCCAATTGTTAAATTTTCAGAGTGAGCATTTGTACCTTGGAAACTGGGAAATGCTACAAATCAGGGTTTGATTTATTTTTATTTTAATTGTCTAGACTTAGGAAAGTAATGAAGAAAATGTTAATAATGCAGACTAAATTTGAAAGTGTGTCATATGTACATTTTTTTTTTCGGAGAGCTTGTTGTTAAACATTTTCTACCTTTAACTTAACCCCAGGCAGGACTTTAACTTAGCCCCCATGGACAGAACATAAATTGTTCTAATCTATATAGTCTTGTTGTTAAACATTTGCCAGCATACCCCCAGAATTTAGCCCCCACAGACAGAACACAAAGTACTCTAATCCATATAGTCTTCATTGTAATGGGATACTCTCTCCAATTGAAGAAGTCTTTCTCCAGTAGAATCCAGTCTTTCTGCTTGAATGAAAACTTCTTGAAGCCACAACTGTATCGTATTTGTTTCTGCATCCAAAGTATCTGGCATATATAAACTGCTTAATAAATGTTTGTTAAATTGAAACTGAATTCATCTTATCGCTTCCTTTTCTCTTTCTTTCAAAGCCACATAGACAAATAGCCAAGACTTATTTTTCCGTTTTATTGCTCTTCTCCAGAAACTATGTATGACTTTAAGTAACAGAAACACTGCCAGCAGTTGTTGCTTCAGGATCCTGGCTAGCCTTACTTGGATAGTTCTTCCTTCATAGCATCATAGATCTTAAGTCATAAGAACATTCAAATCTAGACTGGACTTCATATGCTAGCTAGTTTAATTTTTTCATTTTATTCTTAGGGAAACTGAGGCATAGAGAGGTTAAATGACTTGCCCAATGTCACGCAGGTAATAGGTATCTGAGACAGGATTTAATCCTAGGTCATCTGACTCCAAGCTAAGTGGGTGGCTTTCTTATCAGCCTTCAACACACCATTACAGAATGAAGCCTTCTTCATCTGTGATACTGAGAGCTTTCATTTTTGAGAAGGGAGGAGGTTGGCAGGTGGATACTTGACCATGCCTGCCTACCATTCATCTGTGTTCAGATTGATTGTTCCTTGATGTTGACCTGGCAAGCTTCCCATGAACAGTTAGCCCTGAGCCCCTTTACCGGTGTCTTGAGGATTAACCTCTATGCTCCAATGATAGCATCATTTGTCAGATAACGCCCTTTCTTAAACAGAGAAAGTCTCTGCATGTATCAGTATAGAGTGCTGGCAATTATAAGCATCATTGATGGTGCACTTCATTGGTTTTTTAAATTAATACCAAAGCAATCTTTGGTGATTCTATTCCAGGCTATTTGATCATTCTATGGAAGGATTCAAAAACTGGGAGTTTATGACGATTCATTGCTGGGGAGAAAAAGCAGCAGGTGACTGGGTGCTGGAAGTTTATGATACCCCATCTCAGCTGAGGAACTTCAAGACTCCAGGTAGGAGCCAGTCTTCATTAATTTCATGCTAACCTTGTTTTCTGAATTGAAAGAACATGGAATAGTATTTTGACCGGTAACAAACAGCCATTACATTGATTCTTATTTTACCACCGCCAAAAATAATGTAAGGTACAAAATATTTACCATTCACTCTAGACTGGGTTATGCATTAGGTAGATGCAGTCCCTGCCCACTAGGAACTCACAGCTCAAGAAAGTGAGTAGCAATGAGAACAGAGCAACAGCAGACCATGATCCACTGCCTCCTTTGCCCCAATAAAACCTGCCTTTTGTTTCAATTGTCTGATCTTTACTTCTTTACATGATTGATAGAAGGAAATTAGTTTCTTTAGGTGTCTCCACCCTAAGTTCCTTCTAAATTAAATTCGTGAACTTAAGTAAGGTATCAGATTTGTCCTATACCAGCTAAATGAGTTCACAAGGGAGAGCATGAATGATGACATTCTACCCTTTCTTGAGTGACATAAACCTGAAAACCTTTTGGACAAATGTAGCATGGAAATGACCATGTGAACAAAGGCTTTTTCAAGATGACTCAAGCCACTCTGGTCATACTGGGCAAACTGCCTTCTTTGCACTAACATGTAACATTAATTTGTATAATAAAATAAGTCCTGACACAATTTCAACATGGGGCAGAAGGTTTGGCACAGTTTTTTAAAAGCCAGTCCTGGTCATGTCCCACAGGGTAGTATACACGCCTGTGCTTTTTGCCCACCATCATGGTTTTTTCAGCCATTTTGTAATCAAGTCACAAGTATCCTAAGGTGGCAATTATCTCTTCGATATTCCATCTAGTCATCCAGAGAAGAATCAACTTTGAGTCAATCCAGGTTGTCATTATCCAGTTCTGATCCTTCAAAAAAGCCCACATCACAAATGATCTTAAATATCCCATGCTTTGAGGTGTGAGTAGAAAGAATTACATGAAATTTAGTAGGGGGAAAGACTGTGATGACCTTTAGGATGATTAGTTTGGAGAGTAGAAGGACCTTAAGAAGTTATCAATTCCAACATTCACTTCATAGATGAAGAATTAAGACCCAATAAGGTTAAGGCACCTTGCCTAATATTTCACAGGTAGTAAAGGTGAGACATGAGATTTGAACTCAGGTTCTGTGATTCTAAGTCAAACACCCTTCCCACTGCACCACTATGGCTTCATTATGTGGCTAATAGATGTTTAGGGGCTGGCTGATGCTTAGATAAGTAAGAAGAGTCCCTAGATAAGCAGCAATTGGCCACAAAGAGTCAATGATATTATCAGCCCCATTTTATAGAGGAAGAAACTGAGATGCTCAGATAAAAAGGTCAAATGACTTGCCCATCATCACATGACTAGTAGATATCAGAGGTGGCATGTGAATACAAGTTTTCCCGCCTCCAAGTCTAGCCCTCTATCAGCTCTGCCACATTATCTCTCATTATCCAAGATGGTGTCCTTGCCCTCAAGGAAATCACAATATATTTCACTCCTGTAACATGAGAGACAAAAAAAAAAAACTGATGGCTTTATAGCTCTGCATGCACATAGTATATTGTAATGGAAAGAGGACCAGAGCTGAGTCAAAAGACCTGGATTCAAGTTCCTGACTCTGATTCACTGATCATCCAACAGTTATAACATCTGTGGATGGGTTGGGAGATGAGGGTGGGAAAGGAAGAACATTCCATTCTTGGCATGAGGAATTCAATAAGCAAATAGAGAGAGGGGAGAGTAGACTATAGCTGAAGGGGAAGATTCTGAAATAAGGCTAGACAAAGAGGTGAGTCAACTGTAGAGTCGACTGTAGAGATCCTTGAAGATTACAGTCACAGCTTTGTATACTTGATTGGGTAGACCCCTAAGGCAAGCTTTTGCTGTTTCTCTGACTTGTTACTGTAAGAACTTTATTCACCTAGTGGGATACCTGATAAAACTCTGATCACCTAGCTGCTACATATTGTTTCCTTCATTAGACTGTAAACTCCTTGAGGGCAAGGAATGTGGTTTTTGGTTTTTTTTTTTTGTTGTTGTTGTTGTTTTACTTTGTTTGCTTTACTTTGCATCCTCAGTGTCTGACATAGGGTAAATCTTTAACAAATGCTTGTTGACTTACTGTTCTCCCCCCACTTATATATAAATTTACATATTTACATGGTACATTCCCCATAGTCACAACTATGCCTACCACAGTAGAAGATAACTCTTTGAATCACCAGTGCCTTACACATAATAGACATTTAATAAATTCTCTTTGGTTATTGGATTGAAGATTTTATTAAAGTGGCATGATCACTTATTAACTTTGTGACCTTGCATGTCACTTTACTATGATGAACCTTTTTCCTTATCTATAAAACAGAACTAATGATACTGGCAAAATCTACCTCAATCAAACAACAGGTTTTTTATCAAGTGCCTATTATATACCAGACACTATGCTAGGTACTAACTTCATAGACTAATATGAGGAAAGTGTTCTGTGAAATAAGTTTTTTAAAGCACTATGTAAATGAAATTGTTACTATTTTGACTTCAGGCACACAAAGATAGAGGTCAAGGGTCAACCCTATTCTCGGTTAACCCCAGGCATTTCTTATATCAGCTTTGGTTTTTTTTTTTTTTGCTTTTTTTTTCTTGCCGGGAAAGTATTAGCATATGGCTAGTAATAGTTGATGTGTAATAATCCCTAAGTCCTATTATATTTAGGGGTAAGTCATACTTATTGATAGGAAGTGATTTTTTTAGAGGAAAAAAAACACCTACTACATTTCTATAGTTACTTCTTTGGCGTGTGATAGATTTCTACCTTTAAGAAGAAGTCTTTATTGGGTGCTTGGTTGGGGATATAGAGTTCTTCCAGGCCAAATTAAGTAATGGAATCAGTCCAGAATAGAGATGTTGCTGGCCCCCATTTAGATTTTGTGTTTATTCATTATTAAAATATATATTTTGTAAAGCATTTTCATTTTGCATATTAAAGCTACCCTGGGGGCAAATGACATTTCTGTGCTGGCAGGTTGCACAGCAGTTGCTTAACAGAATGTCCCTTCTTCAGTAACCAACTGTCTTGCCTCCTTTTCCTCCCCCATGGCTATTTGCTTCCATAGTGGGGGGAAAATGAAGTCCCTAATATGATAGTGGTTCAATGGAAATCCTGGTAGTGGTTACAAATCTCAAAATCACGTCTTGTAAATACCCCAAAGAGGAGAAATAGAGTTGGAGCACAGGACAAGACCAGTCCTATTTCGTCTAATATACACTTAAGGAATAGCACCAGGGAAAGAAACAAGATGTATCATGCAGCGCGGCTCACCAAAGAACTTACAGGGTTGTTATCAGAGACACTGTGAACTAAAGAACTTAGAGGGCCATTATCAGAGACACTGTGAACTAAAGCAGGAGAAATAGATTGGAGGGCGGCTGATAGGTAGGAAAACAAACAGCCCCATTACCCCATCGTTCTGTCTGATCTTTTTCCTAGCTGGGTAAAATGAACAAGAAAACTTGCTCTGGTTTATACCACTATTCAGTAACAAAAGCGACCTATTCATCAACTTGTTGCAATCTCTCAGTAACTCTTACTGTTGCTTAAATACAAATTATGTGCATTACACCACAACAGTGAAGGAATAAGCCTGGAGAGCCCTGGCAATGCTGGGTATGCTGTAGACTTTAAAAAGGACATCTGATAACAAGTGATTTCAAAGAGGAATAGGTAAAGTGAAAGAATAATAGCGATAAAAATAATAGCTCTTATTTCTATAAAACACTTTCTTCTCAATAATCAAGTGAGGTAGGTAGTACCCATATTATTATCCAGTGACATAAACTGAAGAAACTATGATCGAGAGAGTACGAATGACTGGCCCGTGGTCACATAGCTAGTAAATTAATAGAAGTGGGATTTGCATCCAGGTCTGTGGATTCCACGTTTAGTGTTCTTTCCACTCTACCATCCTATAAGAAAATAAAGAGAATATAGTAAGTAGTGGCATTCTCAAAAGCAGCAACTGTCTTTTACCTTTCTTTGTATTCCCAGGCCTTAACACAGTGTCTGGCACATAGTAAGCATTTAATAAATGTTTATTGACTGGCTAACTATTCATTCTAAAAGTTCAGGATTCAGTACTCCTAAAAATTAAGATTTGCCCATGCTATCTTTAGGTTCCCAAGTTTTCACATGGGCAAACATTGCCTTTGCAAGGCTCTCACCTGAAGCTTCTTACATGCCATAGTTTGGAACAACTTCAGTCCTTCAATGTTCACATTATAGCATATAGGCAGACCTTATATTTCATGACAGCTCATGGCCAAAGATACTGTCTTCCTGCTATTTGATGTTATTTAGCTCATATGTATTAATCATTGAAGCCAGTGGTGATTCCTTTTAATTATACTTGATGCCTAAAACCTATTTTTGAACCAAAGGATAACTTTAATGAAGCCAAGATATAAATGAATAAACAAGTAAGAAAGAGGTCTACCCTGAAGAAAAGTTTCTTGAAACCTTGCCGAAGGGAGGCAATGCATTGACTCTGTTCTAATTAATTGACTGTTAAAATGTTCAGTCTGCCTCTGCTGAAAAAAAGCCCTGATAGAATTAGATTAATTTGGGGTGGGGTGGGGTGTGTGTGTGTGTGTGTGTGTGTGTGTGTGTGTGTTGTAATGACTGGATAAATCTGCTTTAGGGACTAGATAGGGCAAAGTTCATTTGCTGGCCTAGAAAGTGATAAACAGTTCAGGTGACACTGAAAATTTTTCTCTTAGAACTATTTCTTAGGCCTTATGAAAAAGAAATCCTCAATAAAATTCAGGGATTCTCTGAGATGGCATGTAATTTGATATCCAGAAATTTGAAATCTTCTAGATTTTCTTCTTCCTCCTCCTCCCCTTTTTCCTCTCCTCCTTCTTTAAAGAAGGTGTCTTCCTGTCTTATCTAGGCTGGAAATGCAGTGGCTACTGGTGGACCTGATTCCATTGTTGATTGGCATGGAGTCTCTAATTGGTTCCATTTTCCTGGGCTGGTTTGCTCCCCTTTTTAACTAGCCTGATGACCTTCCATTTACAGGCACTCACTGCATTAGTAACAGACTTAGTTTAGATACCTCATCGGCTTTATCCTTACTGCATCTCAGAACTCCTAAATTCAAGGGATCCTCCAGCTTCAGCTTCCCCAGTAGTAGGGAATGTAAATATTCACCCCTTAGCCCAGGTGGATCATTCTTCATTCTCATCCGCCTTGGAAATGTCACTCAAATTTGCTGCATATGAGCCCCTTATAACACATAACTTCTATAACTTGTGCACATCTGTTGACATGTCTTTCTTCAACAAGCTCCTGTTTGGGTATCAGGGTAAGGCAGTAGAATAATATGTAATAACATGAAGAGAGGAAAAAATTCATGAAAGGAAAGAGGAGCTAGATATGTAGGAGAATCAACTATATGTGTGTATGTATGTATTTGAATTTGTTTGAAAGTAAAAAGCCTCGGTCCCAAGGTGGGAAAATCCTAGTGTAGACACAATAATGAAAGTTTACCTGGTGTCTACACATACTCACAGAAAACAGTTGCAGGATTAGCCTCTGATTCAATGACTCATACAAATATCAGGCTCAACTTCTAACTAATTTTCCAAGGTTGCACTCTTCTTTTTTTTGAAAGGGTCAGAAGGAAAGATGAAAAGCCCTAAAATGTGAGCATCTGGTGATTCTCTGATTTTGTGATTTTTCCCAAGGTAAATTGAAAGAATGGTCTTTGGTCCTCTATGGAACATCCATTCAGCCTTACTCTCCAACAAATGACTTTCCCAGAGTGGAACGTGTACGTTCTAGTCGAGTGGAGGACCCTACAGAAGACTATGTTACAGATGATTATGCAGGTAAGTGGGAAATTATAAATAGAGCAAAACTGAGCAAATCTTCCTGTACATCACTCCCATAACCAGGACGGATTGCATTGGGGTCTTAGATGGGCAAAGGCTGAAAAGAACCTAGTCAAACCTCTCTTTTTACAAGTGAGGAAACTGAGGCCCAGTGAGGCTAAGTGACTTTTCCAAGGTCACATATGTAGCAAATCTCAGAAGGTGGGATATGAACCCAGGATCTCTGATTCCAGAGTCATCAGTCCATCAACTGTACTACCCCTCCCCGACATGGGCTTCATTGAACCCTTAGGGATAAAATCTAAGACAGATCCATGAATTCTCAGCATATTCCAAATTCACTTGGACTTGTATGTGTCCTATTCCTTTGAATACCTGTATATATTAAGGAATTGTTGAATAATGAGCAAGCTTTTCACATTGGAGAGCTGTTCTTAAATTACACACTTAACATTGCCCTTGGGAAGACCACATATTTTTATAATTCATGCCAAGATCCCTCCCCTGCAGGAATTAAGAGAAAACCCTTTGTTGATATGCCTCATAACCTAATATCTTAGGTACTCATGCCAAGTCCAGTTTCAACAAAAACTGCCTCAGAGTAATTTATAAACTTCCCAAGCCGACTGAGTTAATCAGGACATAATTGACTAAATCATCCAAGCTCTCTATTTTGGCAGTGTTTACTTTCTTACTTTCTTACATTTCTACTATGCAGTAGAAATCCAATGGGCCATTTTATTTTCTCTACTGTAGACAAAGAGAATTTTTCCCCTATATATTTATCAAAATAGCAATGAAATAAATCATGTATTTGTTAACTGTTTCTGTCCGCTCCATGGTACTCTTCTTTCCAGGATGGTTTTGAACACTAAGTTTATTCACTAAGTAAGTAAAGATAAGCTCCTTTGTGGTCCATTCATCAACAGTTTCCATATTGACCCTTGCAAGTGACCAAAGATTCATAGACTTTGAGTGTCTCAGAATTCTATTTACAAAGAACCTTAATGGGCATCTAGTCCCACTCATACCTGAAAAAAAAATTTTCCCTTCAATATCCCCATCATATGGTCACCTAGTCCTTGGTTGAAGACCTCAGATGAAGGAGACTGTACTACCCACTACTACTCCAGTTTTGCACAGCTCTAATTATTGGGAAATTTTTCCTTCTTTTAGATTGAAAAACACCTCGTAGCTTTGACCTGTTGCTCCTACATCTTCCTTCTTATGACTTGAACTGAGCTTACTGAACCATAGTAACCCATAAAAGTAGAGTGCTTCCTTAGGATAAGCTAAGCTCTGCTTATCTTGACATTAGAGTGGGCAATTCGGGAAAAGTACTACAGCGACTTACCATACAGAGTTCTCATAACAAAGATGAAGAAATGCTTTTTCTTCTCCTATCTTCTCAGTCATCTGGTAAAAAATCAGGTCCGCAGGGGAACCATTTTTCTCTGAAGTTATCCTAGTGCTTAAATGCAAACTCTGATTTTGTTTTTTTTAGTTTTTTTTTTTCAGAAGTCATCCAGGCTTCAGTCATTTAGCCTGACTTTACCTAGATCTCTTTAGTAATTAATCTGATCACAGAGGTTGTGCCGCAATCACACTGCTTTCACAAGGTTTTCAAGTCAATAAGACACAGAGCTAAGCTGAACTTCAGCCCCACACAATGGACATATTATTTTTCAGACCTCATAAGCTATTTCAAAAATAGGAATAGTATGTGTTTATACTTAGGACTTTTGGAAGGGTCAGACTCAACGTTGCAGGAAGATCATTCTTGCTGATCAGGTGTTTTTCAGTCATGTCTGATTCTACATGACCCCATTTGGGATTTTCTTGGCAAAGGTTCTGGAGTGGTTTGCCACATCCTACTCTAGCTCCTTTTATAGATGAGGAAACTGAGACAAGCAGGGCTAAATGATTTGCCCAGAGTCACTCAGCTAGAAATCTGAAAGATCGGAGGCCAGATTTGAACTCAGTATCCCTGACTCCAGGCTCGACATTGTATCCACTGCACCACATGGAAGGTGGTTGCTGTCATTAATTAGCATAACATTATTTAGGCTCTTCATTATATAGAAATCACTACAGTCATCCCTTCCACATCAGGACTTTCCCCATTGCAGTTTCGCTGTATCACGGGTCAGCATAAGAAATTATGTGGGAATTTTTTGGAAGTTTTGCAGAAGCTGCAGACAACACAAAAAGGCCAGCAGACAACACAGAAAAAGTTTAGAAACTCAGAAGTATTATATAATAGTATATAATATTAACCCAAGTTTTACAATAAGGTACTGTAAACACCCCTGTAAAGCAAAAGAAAAAATTTAGACTTCTTCTCCAAAGGGAGGCCCAAAGAATTTTACTTGGATTTTTCAGATTCAGAGGGGGCACCTCACCTGTAACCCTCATGATATGGAAGGGATAACTGTTCTTTCCTTTCAGATCTAGAATTCATTATCTTATAATAATAAAAAAATCTTATAATTAAACTAAAAATTGTCAGGAGGACTTGAGTTTAAATCCAGCCTCAGACACTTACTAGCCATGTGACCTTGGGCAAGTCGCTTAACCCCAATTGCCTCCAAAACAAAATCTGAAAATGAAAAAAAAATAAAAGGAAGGAAAAAAAGAGACTAATTATAATAAATACTAAATATTAGAACTGCCCTTAGAAATTATCTGTGGACTCAGTGGTCGTACTCTGGGCACCTCATTTCAGAAAGGGTATGCATGTCATAGAAAGCTCATAAAGGAGAGCTAGGATGTAGATGGGCCTCAAGATTATGCCATATGAGGTTCAATAGGAAGGAAGAAGGAAGAACTAGGAACAATAAGTACCAGCTATAAAGAGGCCAGTTTCCAAAAGCTGGGATAACCTGTCTATTATAGACAGATAATCTGTCTGCACTGCTAGTACAAATTGAAAAATAATACACGATAAATGTCCTCGTTTGTGCCGCTCAGTAGGAGGAGCAGGTGTCTTCAAGTACAGCAGGATGACAAGGTGGGTGTAATGTGGAAGGAATTTGTATTTGGATACATTTTGGACTACAAGGTCTCTGAGGTTACTTCCAACTCAGAAGTTTTGCGATTCTATAAGAACATTGTAATCTGGGCGGCAGGGAGAGAGAGAGAGAGACAGAAAGACAAAGAGAGACAGAGAGAGACAGAGAGAGAGATGACCCCAGTACCCTTCTCTTGCTTGAAGTAAACTATTTTGTATGCCACGGCTAATACCCCCTTCCTCTACACCGAGTGTGATACATTGCTGGTAGGAATTGTAGGGTAATAGAATTTTACATCAAGGAAGGACCTTTGGCCTCATGAGGCCAAAAATTCCCAATTATAAAAAGCTAGTAAAAGAGGCCAGAGGACTAGGACTTCTTTATCACTAGTTCATGACCTTGGAATCTTTTCCACCAATCAGGAAGAAGTTCCATGTCCATAGGAAAGAGACGAAGCCTTTCCCATCTTCCTGACTAATGCCGTTGTCCATTGTGCATTCTCTTTTATTCTCTGCCAGGCAATATACAGCTAGTGGGTTTGTAGAGTGCAGGTCCCAAGGCTTGAGGTGATTTGGACTTGCTGCCTTATTTTTAATTTTATTTGTAGTTTTTCTTTGTTGAGTTGCCCATTGGCCTGTGGGCAGGGATACAATTGTTAATATATTATCTGTGCCTAAGGTTCCTGCTTTGCAATCCAACACTAGATGCTGATAAGTTTGTGCCAAATGTCATAGTAACGTTTTATGTTCGCCACAGTATCGCTGAAGCTTATCGTGTTGCTTTGCTAACCTCAAAGGAGATGAGCATTGTGCAATAGCTGTATTTCTGTTCTAGCATTGGCTTTACTTCTCTCCTACATTCTTCATATCCTGAATTTTTTTATTGATGTCAGTGCTTTTGATCCATTGACCCTGTTATGAAGATTCTCTTTACTGACGCATAGTGGTAACTCATCTGTAATTTTCAATCTTCAAGTGTTGTTTGGGTAACCAAAAGTTTAATGCGTCAGAGACAGGACTTGAACACAAGTCTTTCTGATTCCAAAAATAGCCACTGTACTACATTGACTCTCATGGCCAATGCATGGACTGAATCTTTTATTTTTTTTCTTTGGTGGAGGGAAATGGTCCTTAGGATTCAGATGTCTTCCCAAGAAAGTCAAAGTTCATCTCTTGACTTAATAATCACAATGATTTCTGGGCGTTCTGCATACGGCTATATAAATACAAACTCACTTTAAAAAATCATTTCCTAGAGATGTGTTGAGTTGTTTTTGTTTCTTTTTGGATTCCCAAAGGTCCTTGTGACCCTGAGTGCAGTAAAGTAGGATGTGATGGGCCAGGACCAGACCACTGCAATGACTGTCTGCACTACTACTACAAACTAAAAAACAATACTCGGTAAGTTTTCAACATGCATGGTATCACATTTGATCCTCACAACAACCCTGTGAGAAACATGCTCTTCTTTTACAGATCTGGAAAGTGAGACTAAGATTATAATTCCTCTTCACTCTTCGTTCCATGTTCCACATGGCATCTCCCCACCCTCTGTCACCTCTTGAGCATTATCAAGATATCTAGGTTTAAACACATTATCTCTTCTCTTCCTGGCCAAAGCAATATTGCCTAATGTTTTATTAATAATAACTGGTATAATTATGACAAAGCACTTTGTGTACATTGTTTCCTTTAATCTTCATAACAACTTTGTGAAAGTGACAGTGCAGGTATTATTATCCCCAGATGAAAAAAATGAGATCTAGAGAGATTAACTTGCCAAACGACAAACACCTTGTAAGTGACAAAGCTGGGATTTGAAATGACAACATTCCTTTTTCCATTGTTGGTTAACCCAAATTCCCTTTGACCTTCCAGGTAACTCATACCCATTACAGGTGCTTCATAGTAGATATTTAATGTTTGTTGATTGATAAATTGAAGACAAGAACTAATCAGGAAGGTAAAACAAGGGGGAAGATCTCTTCTCCTCTATTGAGTATATGAACACACCAGGATGGAGGAGGCTTCGGAGACCATAACTGGGTACATGAACAGATAATATACAATCAAACAGGGATGAAAGCTGGATTCTGAAGCCTGGATGGGTGGCTAGTTGTCTCTCATATATTAAGAGAATATACGAGAAAGAATCAGTGGTTATTTTAACCTTTTAATTTTGTGTTCCCAACATCCAGAATCTGTGTCTCAAGCTGTCCCCCAGGTCACTATCATGCAGACAAGAAGCGCTGTAGAAAATGTGCCCCCAATTGTGAGTCTTGCATTGGAAGCCATAGCAACCAATGCCTGTCTTGCAAATATGGCTACTTCCTGAATGAAGAAACCAATGCTTGTGTCACCACCTGCCCAGATGGATTTTACCAGGATATGAGTGAGCTCATTTCTGTTGTTTGGGGTTGAGGGAGAAAGTATTGGGTTTAAAGGAGGGGTTTAAGGAAGGGGAATTCCTCTTTGCTGAAGGCTAAGCTCTGTTTAATGTTAAACAAAATTCAGCCATTGTTGAGATTTTGAGGGACTTCGGTTTTTTTCTGATTTGGAGTGGGGGGGAAGTGTGGGAGATCTGTTCACAAATGTCTAAAAATATAAGTGGAAACCAGGCTTGCAGATAACCTAAATATGATACCTATTGATCTGAAATTTCATGTTTTTGCTTTTCCTGGCCAACTGGAAAGGATAACTTTAAAAAAAGGAATAACAGAAGGCTATTAAAGATTTCCATGCGAAAAACTGCATTGATCTCTCTTACCTCTTGAGTAGTAAAATTCCTTGTTGATTCCATCCAAGAGTGGGTGAGAATTAGATCTTATGGCTCACTTACATCATCTTATGGCTTGACAGTGACTTCAGTATTCAATCAATAGAGAAATAGAACGGAATTCCCACCAATTCCTGCTTGCATAGAAAAGCTAAGCAATTCAGGCCAGGGAAGAGGAAAAAAGATACATAGAATTATTGTTCATTCAGGGAAACAGAGGACCTTAGGGAGGGAATATGATCATTATCATTATGTGATAGCATCCAGGCTTGAAATAGTTCAATCTTCTTCCAAACTATGAGAAATAAGAAGACAGACATATTCAAACAATTTAAAGCACAGTTTGTTTGAACATCACAATGTTCACATTCGTGGTTGTTGTACTTTCTTACTTTATTATTCTAGTTTATATTTGTGTTTTATCAGTCTTCCTATTTAAATAAGGTCTATGTAGCTACTTTTCGAATATGCCAAAAGGTACATGATGTCCTCAGTATAGGTACAACTTCTTATTGCTCACTTGTGTCTGACTCTCCATGAACACGTGGACCATCCTCTCCATGGGGTTTTCTTGGCAAAAATACGAGAGTGTTTTGCCATTTCCTTCTCCAGCAAATTGAGGCAAACAGAGGTTAAGTGACTTGCCCAGGGTCACACAGCCATTGAGTGTCTGAGGCTAGATTTGAACTTAAGTCTTCTTGACTCCAGACCTGGCACTTTAACCAGTGAACTGCCTCCTAGGTAAAAGTACACTGGTGTAAATCACATCTCTTTCATGCTATGATAGAAAGTTCTTTATTGATTGCTGTGTCCAACTTTCTGGTGGTGTGGATTTCCATGCTTAGTGAGACTGGCAGTTATCTGAAGGATCCACCATTTATCCTCTACCAAAAATCTTTCTGGCTTGGTAGAATGGGCCAGAGCTTGAAATTCATTGATATAGCATTTACAAACTCAGACACGATATGACATAAGGAAAAATTAGAGAAGTGATACAGTGGGGGAAGGAATAATAATAATAGCTAACATTGTTATATTACCTTAAGGTTTGCCATGTTCTTTATGTATTTTCTCGTGAGAGGACTTCATTTTGTAAACCTTAGAGAGTTTCATAAATATGAATCATCAATTTTTCATCTTCACTATAACTCTGGGGAAAGTACTACAGATTAGCACCATTTTAAAGATAAGGAAACTGAGGCTCAAAAAAAATCAATTATTTCCATGGTAATGCAACTAATTTCAAAACCAGGCTAGTCTTGGCTCCAAGCTCTTTCTACTATGCTATGATATCTCCAGGTAGATAACCTTAAAAACAAACAAACAAACAAACAAATAAAGTCCCCTTCCAGGGTAGAACAGTCAGGAAAATAAATAATTTGGAATCTGTGCTGCATTCTGTTAGGAAAATTATTTGTTCAAATTAAAACAGACTGCCATAATCTACAGAAAACTACTTAGTAAACACAAAGTACTTTCTACGTTAATGTAAATGTAAGCATGCATTCACATTATTTGCCTCCATGTGTAATTAATAATACCCTTATATTTCACAACTATGTTTGAATTAAACACATCTTGTGATTTTTAATAAGAACCCAGTTTCAGGCCATAATTTTTATCAAGCATGTAAGACAGATAACAATAACCCAGGTTTCGTCTTAGAATCGGAAACAACACTCTGATTCATGAATTTCCCAGGAGTTTCCCTCTAACGGACAACTAGTTGTGCTGCTTTTAACAAATACACAGAATAAGCTTGCCTTTCAAAAAATCAGAATTCTTGGATGACAAAAATTCTATTAAAAATTTTTAAATGTGTGTTTTGATAGGAAATTAATGAAATTAGTTATCAGTCATTAGAAATTAGTAATTTTACGGTTCTTTTATGTCCATTTTTCAACTCATACTGATGTGGAAGATATTGCAAAAATAGATATTAGAACATTTTCACTCACTTTTATTGAGTCAAATTGATGAACTTATATTTGACCTGAATTTTATTTTATTTTTTGATCAGATAAAAACCTTTGCCGGAAATGCAGTGAAAACTGCAGGACATGTACTGATTCTCAGAATTGCACTGAATGTAGACATGGCTTAAGGTAAGAAATAGTCAAATGAACTCAATAAATGAATATATATTTTCTTAAAAGACAATTTTATTGCCTAATCTCACTTTAACAATCTGCCTCTATATACCCTCATGTCCTCACTATTAAAGCACCCTGTAGCCATTACACTGTCTCTGCTACTTTATATGACTAAGGAGATGCCATCTTCTTTAACTATGGAATTTAATAATTATTATTATTATTATTCAACACTTTAAAGTTTGCTAAGTGCTTTGCATATATCATTTAATTTGGATTATAAAGAAATCCATTGAAAAAAGGAAAATACTAGTAAATAAGGCATACAAACATTTACAAGACATGCTTTACTCTCCTGATGTATAGTGTAGCAAAGATTGCTATAAAAATGAAGCCAGGAAATTGCATTAATCCTCTTGATTCCCTCCTGTGATTATCTGCTAGGATAGACAATCATGCCTGGTAGATGTTTGCTAGAAATTGTCACCTAAACCTAAGTTCTTATTAAAAATTATAAGATATAGGGGCAGCTAAGTGGCGCAGTGAGTAGAACACCAGCCCTGGAGTCAGGAAGACCTGAGTTCAAATCCGACCTCAGACACTTGACATGTGTACTAGCTGTGTGACCTTGGGCAAGTCACTTAACCCCAATTGCCCTGCCAAAACACAAAAACAAAAAAAAAATTATAAGATATGTTTAATCCAAATATATTTGTGAAGTATATAGGTATTATATACGTTGTCTCTTCATATATCAGTTGCTCTTTATCTTAGGTACCCCATGCTTGGTGCCATTCTCAGATGGTATACAAATAAGTTTGGTATCAATGGGTATTTTTTTTCTTCAGTAGGTGAATTTTGCCATTGCTGAAACAAATAGGTGAAATCCATAAGAGACGCTCCAAATGAACACCATAATAATGATATTTAAATAGAGGAAATCAAACTCTGTCCTAGGTTGTAGCTTTATTTAGGTCAAGACAGCATCCCATGTCTGTAAGTTATTTTCTTTAGGTAGATGTTTTCAATAGATGTCTGAATGCAGAGATGCAGAGCTCTGATTCTGGGGGGATGGTAGATTACCCAGTTATTACTAGAGTACCATCAAGAATATGGTCATTTCATCAGATATTCACTAAGATAAAAACAAGATAGCCTCTACCCTCTGAGAACTTTAAACTCTTCTGTGAAGGTACAATATATTCAACAATAATTATAAAATACGCTAATTCGAGGAGGGAGGCCTTGACTAGAAGATTTAGGGAAAACTTTGCAAGTGAGATACCATCTGAACCAAGTCTTGAAAGAAGACAAAGATAGTTTTTTTCTGAAAGGTGGAGATGAGGAGGGATCACATTCCTCCTTTGGGATATGGGATACCTTGTCTGGTATGGAAGTGGGAACTAAAATGATGAATGGGGGAGAAATACAGACAGACACACAGAAAGAGAGAGAGATGGAGACAGAGAGGGAGAGGGTGAGGGAGAAGGAGGGGGAGAGAGAAAGAAAGACAGAGAGAGAGAGAGAGAGAGAGAGAGAGAGAGAGAGAGAGAGAGAGAGAGAGAGAGAG
>CM053622.1:412571410-412612553 GCA_028646595.1 Phalanger gymnotis
ATAGAGGGTAGCTAGAAAAGGAGGAGTGAGGGTACTTATTTTGAAGGACAAGGCAGCCAGTGTGGAAGGTGGAGCAGACTGGAGAGTGAACCAGAAGGGAAGCGAGCAGTGGGACTGGGGCTTCTGATGATATGGCGGTTTTGGGCAAGGGGGCTCCAAAGTCGTCTAATTGGCCCCAGGGTGGAGTCATTCTCAGGAGGGCAAGGCAGCCAGTGTGTAGGCAGGACAGACAAGAGAGTGAGCTAGAAGGGAAGTAGAATGCAGATATTCAAAGGGTGAGGGGAAGTTAAATAAAGATGAAAATAAAGTCAAATTAAGCAAAATGGTGCCAGGCTTGAGATGACCTCAAATAGCAGGTTGAGAAATTTGTATTAAATAAAATATAACCTCTGTTTTTAAAGATATTTTGAAAGGGAGGAGAGAGATTTTTCCTATTCTCTTAGACCAAAGAGACATGAACAAGATTTTACCTTCTTCTAGGTAAAAGGTGTGGCACAGTGGAAAGAAGTCTCAATTTATGACTATGCCATTGATTAGTTGTATGACCTTAGCTAACTTATATCACCTCTCTGAGCCTCAGTTTCCTAATTCGTAGAAGGAGACACAGCACCAGAATCAATTTCTGCAAGTTTCTCGCAAGTGTTAGTGCTTCCCTTTGAAATTACTTTGGATTTTTTCTCGGCACGTGGTATTTTCCTCCCAATTGAATGTAATCCCCTTGAAGGCAGGGATTGATGCATGGGTTTTTAGTCATTCTTTTTTAAAATTGTGAACAACATGGACACACACACACACACACACACACACACACACACACCATTTACACACAAACATCAGAACACAAAAGGAGGATTTTATAGGAAACCGTGAGCCTCTCATACCATTTTTTTTTAAAGTTTATAAAAATTTTATACATTATTTTCAAACCTGGCCTGCTTATCTGTATTTCTCTCTGAATTTCTTTCTGTTCTCTGAGATGACATCTCATTTTTAAAAATGTTTTAATGACCCTCCTTTTTTTGGCATCACTATTGTTTTGCCCTATAATACCTATTCTCCACCCCACCCCAATTAAAAACTGAGAGAAAAAAGGGGAGAAATGTAACAAATAAACAAAATCGAGCAAAACAAATCCCCAGAGTGCCCATGTCCACAAATGTATGTATCTTTCTTTACTTGCATCCCTCTCCTCTCTGTTAGGAGGTGGGTAATGTGCTTCATAACAGGCTCTCTGTAGATAAGGTTGGTCATTGAATTCGCAAGAGTCCTTAAGTCTTTCAAAGTTGTTCTTAGTTATACTGTTGCTGTCTTTGTATACATTTTCCTCTGATTTTAATTACTTCACTGTGTTAGTTTATACTACCAAGGATTCTCTAAAGTTGTCTCTTTCACTATTTCTTGTGATTTCTTTTTTTTTCTCTTTTTTTTGGAGAGAGGAAGGCAGGGCAATTGGGGTTAAGTGACTTGCCCAAGGTCACACAGCTAGTAAGTGTGTTAAGTGTCAGAGGCCCTATTTGAATTCAGGTCCTCCTGACTCCAGGGCCAGTGCTCTACTCACTCTGCCACCTAGCTGCCCGCTCTTGTAGTTTCTTATAATGATATTCCATTACTTTTTTATGTGATAAATTTTTTAGTCATTCCTCAGTTGCCTAAAAAGCAACCCAGCATACCTCTTTATACTTGGTTTATCCCCCCACCTCCCATCTTTCCTTCTTTTAATCCTTCCTTCCAGATCAGGAATTTTTTTTTTTTGCTTATTAGGATTCCCTACCCTCTATTATCTTCTTTCTTAACTGGTTCCACTCTCATCTGATTTTCACCCCCACTTGTTTCCCTGTTGAGTTTAATGTATTTATACACCATGTTGTGTATGTGTGTGTATATATATATATATGTATTCCTTTTTTATCTGTATCAGAATGAGGTTCATAAGATACCTGCTCCCCACATCCCTTTCTCTATGCTTGTATACTATTCCCACATATTGAAATTATGAAGAATAGCAAGCTCCACCCCTTTCTTCCTCCCTCTTCCTTTCCTTCCCTTCAGCTCTTCAGAACAGAACCATCCATCCCCAGGACCGATATTTTCCTTATTTAATTCCCTCAACAATACCCTTTGAAGACATTGAGGTTCTGAAAGGACATTTATTTCTTCTCTGCCTGTTAGAATGTTAGCACTACATCATCATACAGCTTATTCCAATTGCTCAAATAAATTTATCTTGTGAGGTTTCCCTTGACTCTTTTTATTTGTGTTTCAAAGTTTCTGCTCATATTGGGTCTTTTCATCAGAAATGTTTGCAAATCTTCTATTCCAATAAGTGAGATCAAATCATATTTGTAAAGTCTTTAACACTATGCATGACACATAGTGGGCACTTTAACACTATGCATGACACATAGTGGGCAGTGCTTATTCCCTTCCCCTTCCTCCTTCTACCTGCTCAGCTTTTCAGAGTAAGATAGACTTTTTGTAAAGCTTTCTCTTTTGTCTTTTGAAATATTATATTCCAATACATCCTTTCAATTTATAGTAGGAGCTAAAAGACAGGAATTGTTTCAGGCTTTTAAAAAATCATCTTTGTATTGCATTAGTCCAGCACTGTATCAAGCACAACATAGGCTTAACACATGTTTATTGAAATGAGTTGAATTGAATTGAATTTTATCTATCTCATTAGATTGTTTAGGGAAAAATAAAAAAGAGATAAATAATATCAAAAGCACCTTGTGTCAGAGCATCCAAGAATAAAGTATTATTTTGTAGAAGTAGCAGTATTCCTGAAGCTTCTGGGATCACAGCGTGTGTTTACTTTTGACTCTGTTCCATAACAATTGAAGGCCAGCCCAACACCAGAAAGAATTTCTATTCAACCACTATTTCTTAAACACCTATTATACTCAAAGCACTGTGCTGGGCATTGGGAATATGAAGATGTTGCAGATGATACAGCCTGGATTCTTGAAGAGTCTACACAGGATGATAGATGTTTAGCTGGAATCCAACCCCCTCATTTACAAATGATGACCTTGAGGCACCCCAGTCACAGAGGTAGTAAATGATTGAGGATTTGAATCCTCACACCCTCTGACTCCAAATTCTGCAGTCTTTCCACTACACCACTCTGCCTTCTACAGTCTACTAGCTCCCCTACCAACCCTCTATGTCACTTAAGCCGAGAAGGTTCTCTTGCCAGCTCTGAAATAAATTAATGATAGCTAGTGTGAGCCAATAGGGCAGCTAGATGGTAGAGTGGATAGAGTGCCGGGCTTGGAGTCAGTAAGACTCATCTTCTTGAGTTCAAATCTGGCTCCAGATACATACTAGCTGTGTGACCCTGGGCAAATCACTTAACCCTGTTTGCCTCAGTTTCCTCATCTGTAAAAAAAGCTGGAGAAGGAAATGGCAAATTACTCCAGTATCTCTGCTAAGAAAACCCCAAATGGGGTCACACGACTAAAAAGCAACTGAACAACAACAAAGTGTGAGCCAATAATAGTTCTCATTTCATTAGCACTTAATTAATGGTTTATAAAGCACTTTCTTTATCTACTCTTTGGGGATGTATAGTGCAGGTATAGTCTACAGCACTCCAGATATCTTCTGACCAGGGTAAATTACAGTAGGACTATCACTTCTTGAGGCTTGGACTCTATGTTCTTCTTCATGAAACCCTAAAATCCCAGTAGCTGATAGGGCTCTAAAAAAATCTCAAGATCCATGTAAAAGGTGAAGATTTTCTCAGTGCCTCAGATCACAAAGTAAATAGTGGAAATGGTATTCAAACAGTTCTTCTGGCTCCAAGTCAAAGACACCACACCTCCTCCCCAGCTGATTATTCTGACTCCTAAAATGTTCAGAGTCAACATGAGACTGAGAGGCAATCTAGTATAGCCTAGACCCGGCTAAGAATCCTCCTCTCTACAATATGCTTCTAGTTGAGAAAGGGTTAGGGTAGGATGGGGATCATTACCTCCCATTCTACCTTTGGATAATTCTAATTGTTAGGAAAGTTTTCCTTCCATCAAGCCTAACACTGGCTCTACAATCTTAACCAATTACCACTAGCTCTATTCTCTGGGCCTGAGCAGAACAAGTTTAATCCCTCTTGAGATAATGATTGGGGCCCCACTCAACACATCTTTTGTCCAAACTAATTATTCCCTTTTATTCAAATGATCCTCTCATGATATGATCCCAAGGCCATTCACCATCTTGGCTGCCACTTTCTGAATACTCTCCAGTTTATCAAAATCCTTTCTAAAATAGGTTTATAAATGAACATAATATGGCAGATATTGTTTGACCAGAGCACAGACCAACAGGACTGTTACTTCTAGGGACCTTGATACTATTTCTCTATTACTAAAGTCTGAAACTACATTTGTTTATAGTCCTCTTAAACCCCAAGATCTTTTTCAGTAGAATTACTATTTAGAATGATCTCTCTCAACCCTGCACTTAGATAGATACCAATTTATGAATAAACTGTGATTTCAAATATTGTATATTTAACCTTTCTATCTCCTGGAAATTTTCTCTTTTACCCAGTCCAGGGGTGAGAAACCTGTGACCTCGAGGCCATATGTGGCCTTCTAGGTCCTTGGGTGCAGCCTTTTGACTGAGTCCAAATTTTATATAACAAATCCTTTTATTAAGGGGATTTGTTCTATAAAGTTTGGATTCAGTCAAAGGGCCACACTTGAGGACCTAAAGGGCCACATGTGGCTTTGAGGCAGCAGGTTCCCCACCCCTGATCCTAGTCCTTGTCATTTACCTAGAAGTTATTACATTGTAAATCCAGGTGTAAAATATCACCTCTGTGATAGTTCTTGGGTAAAGTGATTTTCATATTTGTGAAACATCTTATAAAAAACCTCTGAGTTGAAAGATGTTAACTAATTTCTACTTACCTCTAATGAAAGGTGTTTCTAAATAAGCTTAATTAAGATAAGCTCATTTGCCACACATGTGCACTTGCATGTCGTAATAAGACAAGATACAAGATGTTAGGAAGCAGAAAGGGATAAGAGTGAAATTTCCCTACCACAAAACAACAGTGGACCTAGTCATCTCTGTTAGACAAACTTCCTTTCTTATAAACAAAGTCTTCCCTTCGCCACTTCTTTGCCGTACTCTTGGCAGTCTCACAATGACACCTCTAATTTCTGTGCCAGCCTCCATGGATCCAGATGTACTGTCACCTGTGAAGACGGGAAATATTACAGTGGAAAGGACTGTGAGCCGTGTCATCGTTTCTGTGCCACCTGCGCAGGTAGGTGCCTCCTGAGATAGTAGATTTGGTCATTCTTGCTCCAGCACATCTTTGGTTTTCAGTACTACTTTTCCAGGTACAATGTAGGATTGTCCAGAGACATGGGCACTGGATTTGAGAGTCAGTGGGTTCAAACGCTAGCCCTGCCACTTATTTCTTCCTTAGCCTCCCTAGACCTCAGTTTCTTTATCAATAAAATGAGGCAGTTGAGGACATTTAATATCCTTTCAACCTCTAAACCTATGATCCATGGATAGTCTCTGTGAGTAACACAGTTTTCTTCCAATTATCACGCAAAGACAAGTGCCTTCAATTCATGGACTCATCAAATTTGACTTTTTCATTGAAAGTCCCATAGCTACAACCTCCCTGCATTTCTATAGGGAATTAACCATTTTATGTGGGTCTCCTTCATTTTTCTAAGAGATGTGTGTGTGTTTTTGTTGAGGGATGGGTATTGGCTGTGGTTCTTGGCTTAAGTAGGAAATGTTCTCAATTCCTGTAAAAAAAATAGTAATATTGATCTCCAAAGTGCCACTGAGAATTGCAAATATCTCTGCCTACATCATTTAGCAAAGCACACATTTCTCCAAAAATGCTGTGACAGATCTTGAATTGTCTTAGGTTATTTTTACTAACCATTTGGAGGAAGTTTCTGTTCTGAATCTGGAATCTGGAATATGAAGTTGTCCTAACGATGGCTTCCCTGTTTCTCTTAACTTTAAGGAGCAGGAGCTGATACATGCATTACCTGCAGTGAGGGCTACTTCATGGAAGATGGGAAGTGCGTACAGACCTGCAGCAATAGTTATTATTTTGACCACTCCTTAGAGAGTGGCTACAAATCCTGCAAAAGGTAAGTCCATTTTGCCCTTCGAAGAGTATTCAGATACTATGTTCCTCAAAGGACTCTTCTCTTGAGGAACACTACAGCAAGCAGGTTCTTTCCCCATGCCTAGAATATATTTCCTCCCTACTTCTACCTTGTAGAATTGCTAGTTGCCTTCAGAGTTCACCCCAAGTGCTTCCTCCTATACCAGGCCCATCCTGATCCTATCAGCAACTAATGTCCTCCCCCGGAGCCCCTGGATTACTTTGTATGTTATTTGGCATTTTTCTTGCATTTATTTATCTGAATATATGTTGTTTCTTCCTAGTAGAATGGAAGCTCCTGGAGGACAGGAATGATTTCATTTTTGCCTTTGTATCTTCAGCACATAGAACACAACAGATACTTAATAAACTCTTGTTGAATAATAGTAGGCTTTGAATTATGATCCTCAGAAGTCTTTGAAGTCTTATTTCTCTGTTTCAAGTGTGTAAGATCTCAAAAACATTTAAGGAAATTTCTACTTGCAGTGTTTCCTTTAATATTGTTGAACTAAGCAATTATCCTAAGGAAAGATTTTCTGTCATTTCCAAGGGGGGAATTTGGGGGAGATGTCATTATGCTTGCCTTCTCCTAAGAGTCATATGAGATAAAATGATAAAAAGTTGTTATATTGTTTCTTAGATGCGCTGCCAGCTGTCTGGCCTGCAGTGGTCCTGGAGACAGAAACTGTACCAGTTGCCCTAGTAATTATCTCTTAGATACAGGGGCCTGCATCCTTGGAGCAATCTGTAAGGATGGTGAGTACTAGAATTCTAATTTGATCTTCTGTATGATCAATTGTGATCACTACAATGGGGAACCTCATGCAGTTTAAATTTTGCTAAACGGGTGATAGGCAAGCTGATAAGACTTCATTTTTGGATAGCTTGAAAGGGTGCTGTCAGCAATTAGTAAAAGCTTTCCCCTGGTATTCTTACCTGTCATTCATAATCATGTAATAATTTAAGCTATAGAATGATAAAATGAATGAAAACCCTCACCTATAAATAGAAGATAAATCTGTTTCTTCCATAAGGATGAAAAACTGATGGTAACTGAAACATGGATAACCAAGAAAATGGAGAAAATAGGTCCTTTTGTTATTAAAACACTGGTTCAAGAATTCCCCAATTTATTTTATTGAGTTCCATCATTTGCATATCTTCACATGTCAAAATAGTTTTAGGACATTTATCTGTCCTATTCAATGGCTTACATTCTGCAATATTTTATACCTATAGAACATGCTGCAAAATTTTCCAATTGCCAAGCAAACAGACTAATAGACAGTCACCCAGCACAAAGGATAAAGCAATGGAAATAGACATGGAAATCTGATTCAGTTAGTCATGATATTCACTGAATACCAATATTAGATATGGCTGTGTGACTTTGAACAAATGATATCACCTCTGGCTTCGGTTTTCTCCTCTGTACAAAGTATCTAGATGCTAAGGTTCTTTCTAGTTCTGACATTTTACGATTCTATAATTAACTTCCCATATCTTAGACAAACAAGTTCTGCCCAAGTTGGGATCTTAGTTTTGTGCCCATACAGTAATATTGACAATGTTTTAAAATGCTTCATCAAAGAGTGGCGTAGAAACAAGTGCCCTCTGGTTTTTGTACTTGCAGTGATGTTTCACATATTTGTGTCATCCTAGAGACAAAGCAGTTAAACACAGCTTTGATGTGAGGAGGAAACTCATGACTTTGAAACACAATCCCATTTGACCATAATTAAGACTTTCGGTCTTTTTTTTTCTTTCCCTTCCTTTGACTGCTTTTCACCTCTGCTTGGAATTTTCATGAAGAGGAAAAAATTAATAGAGAATGCAGTGTTATTCAATAAGCATTTAGTAAGCACCAATTGTGTTCCAGAAAGTCTGAAGATAGAAAGATAGGCAAAAGACAGTACCTGCTCTCAAGGAGCTTACAGTCTATGAGTCTGTCCTGTTCCCAAGAGCTATGTTGGGCTTTTTCCCCCCTCTTTAAATGTGTGTCCCCTTCCTCTCAGAGTTATAAAATTGAAATGAGTTTGGAAAGAAACCAAAACCACCACCTTAAGTTCTATTTTGGAATTGTTTGGTAGAAGTTTCCATCACTACAGTTGACTCTAATGTTTGCCTACACAATGTGACAATGGCACCTTGAAGTATGTACAAATATGTCTCCAACTGTTATATATTACCAAACCATTTAAGCACACATTTTTGGCCTCTAAAAAGGCAGGGAAGGTTTCTCTACATCCACAAAGTATAGATAGAAAAACTTAGTGCCGTGACAGTCATACAGATTTGAAGAGGCCCACGTCTCAAGCCAGTCTGGGCCAAACTCAAGTTATTCTGGGCCACAGGCAGATAGGAATTTTAATAGATTTTGAAAATCCAAGCCATATCCCTTGTGCTGTCCTGGCCATCAAATGCACACTTTCTGATAAGCCTATGAACTAGACTGGGATAATCTTGATAGCCTGGTAAGGTCCTTACTTAGGCAAGAGGGCACTCCGTAGATGAAAGTGAAAGAGGAAGCTGTACCATTTGCATTGTCGAACCATTCAAAGCTGACAACATTGGAGACACATCAGACTCTCCAAAACAAATTCACTTCCTGTTTGGAATTCATGGGATTTTTTTTGTTGTTGTTTATTTTCTTTCAAGCGCATATGACTGTATATTCTTTCACTCTAGATAATTCAAAATATGAAATTTCTTTGCTGTATTTATCACTGATTTCTGATTTATCCTTTCTCTAATCTGTTTTGTTTTGTTTTGTTTTTCCTTTTCATAAAATGGATACCAATCACACTCCCTGTCGGACTGCAATATCTCTTCTTGAAACAATGCTGTTGATTGAAATCACTTGGGGTGGACCAAATTTCCTTCTTGTTGACTGCTCCTGAATGGTTTCTTCCGACCCCTCCCTCCCCAAATCTACCTCTCTGACCAATCAAAACCTTCTTCCATGGGTGCACACCATGCTGTCTACGTCTCCAACTCCCCTCCCTTTCTTGCTGGCCCTTCCTGGAATAGCAACGGAAGAATCGTGGGCCGAGGGCAGCTTTTGTATGCTAGTCAAAAAGAACAACCTCTGTCAGCGGAAGGTCCTTCAGCAACTCTGTTGTAAAACTTGTACATACCAAGGCTGAGCAGGCCACTACCCAGAATCCCTCTGTTCCTGTAGACTTCTAGATTAATCCATATTATTATTATTAAAAAAAAAAGAAAAGAAAAGAAAAAGAAAAACAAGAAAGCCACCGCTCTCTCTTTTCTCGCTCTTATTCTCTCTCTCAAGTTTGTGCAGGGAGATGGCGAACTGTTTTGTCAGAACTTAAATGAAAAAGAAAAAAAAAACTACAACAAGCCTACCTTTTATAACTGGGCACTTGATGCTGAGCGCCCAGAATCACAGAGTCAGTATTGTGTGGTGACCAAAGCATTTGATGCCAAAATTGAAGGTTAAACTAACGATTTGATTTCCTGTCAACTTCAGGGTTTCCTTGTTTTTGGAGGCCCTTCCCTCCCTCCACCCTACCCTCTCTTTTTCTTGCCTGTTTCCCCTCTGAGATGATGAAAGACGTGTTTGGAGACTCGACAGGTTGACGTGGATTAAAACAGAATAAATGCTCCCATTGGTCTTTTCTGTGTGCGTGTGTCCATAGTCGGGGGAGGGGGGAGACTTCAGGAAAGAAAGCATTAGAGAAGGATGATCATGCAGAAGAACTATACCCATGTTTCTTGGCCAGAGTCCTTCCAAGGTGAAAATTGACACTTGCCCACTGCCATTTACTTCATGTGATATGTACTGGGTTTTTTCTTTTTTCTTTCTTTGTTTGAATTTACTTACTTGAAAGGTCTACCTACTCATAGTTTGCTGTTTGAAGGAAATGGAAGCCAAACATGGGAACAAAGGAATGGAATGGCCTTCCTGGGTTTCACTGGAGGGGGCAGGTTTGCTGCTATTGGTTTAACTGTATCTATCTGGGAGCTTTTAATTCAAATTCTACTCAAAAAATACTTACCGTTGAACTGAGGGATCTGTGTTCGTGTGTCATGATCAAATCAGCAAGGTTAATCTAGCCATTGAATGAAGCTCTTAGAAGCTATGAGCATCAGCCATTTTCACTAACCCCCCTCCACCCCAGAATACTAGCATTATAGACCATGTTATTTACATGCTCACGCTGGCATAAGTTTTTCCAGAACCTGATTTGGTTATAATACTAGTGGGGAGTGGGGCCAGTGGGGAGGAAAGAGTGTAAAAATCATCTTTCCAAGTTGGACCAAACATGCTAGGAGGTATATGATAGAGGGACTTTCTTCTTAGAATAAACAGGTTTTTTTTTAAACATCCTGTATTTTTAATGAATGGCATAATCATTTTCAAGCTTGTGCCTAAGTTGGCCAGGTAATTCATTCAAATGGTGCTTTTTTTTCTCTTGTTACCTGAAGAAAACACATCTGGAAAATAGTATGTTGGTGGCATAATTGTACCCCCCCCACACAGATACCCAATTCTGTTATTCTGTCACTTGTATCTGTTCCTCCCTAGCCTCGTCGTGATCTAGTTCCTACCTGAGCACTCTCGTGGTCCCCAGTTTGCCGAGCATTTCCTCTCTTGTGGTTTTCTCTTGCTTCCTTTACACATTTCAGAAACCAGCAAACTAAACATCAGATAAAAAAAAATGTTTTGGGTCAATTGGCAGAATTAGAAGAAGCCAAATACAACTTCTTGTCACTTCCAAGTTTCTCAGTTTGAAGAGATCTCTACAAATTGAAAGAGGGCTATATTTCAGGGAACATAGCTGGAGTTTAAGTTTCTCTCTCTCTCTTTTTAACATACCAAAATCAGACCTTGCACTTGGGTTTTTTGTGATTGTTGGTTTTTTTCCTTTAAAGTTGGGGTGAAAGAAGTACTTTTTTTTTTAACCTGGGAGCTATCAGCTAGCTATCTGCTCTCTGCTTCTTAACACCTTGCATCCTTAGGATAATTGGCTTTATATCTGTGAGGAGGAAATAAAATGAGTCAAAAATCAGTCCATTGTTGTGGCAAAATAGGGGAGTACAGCACTAAATTGTACATCTAAATAATCAGAATATCATTTTGGTGTCCCAGTGACAGAATGTATTTTCTGACAGTGTTTTATCACTGTTAAGCCACATTTCAAATAAAAAAATCACTTCTGTTTTATTTTTAAATGGCATTAAAATTATATGGAGCCACATATCAACTTATGAGGAGCTAGAGAAGCAATGGGTTTCATTAATTTGTTTTCCATTTTATAATACTGTAGGCCACATGCGGCTTTAAGAAAGCAGGGATGAAACTTTCAAGAACAGAACACAGGCTTAAATTTGCAGGTATCTACCTGTCTAGAACTGTGGATAAATGGAACTGAGAGCATAAAATAAGGTCAAGAGAATATCCTATGCCAACATAGTTTTGTTTTATTTCAAGAATCCATTTAGCTAGAGTAGTTTATAATCATTTGGAGCACAAAGTTGATGTGATTGGAAAGGCAATAAATTATGACTTTTATTTGGGAAAAGCACAGTCACTGGGAAAACTATGGAACCCCACCCATACCCACTTCATTTCCCATTGACCATTCGGTCTTTGAGTATATTTATACTGGTTTAACTACTAGTCTGTTACTGCCTCATTTCTCTACATAACATTATTAACTAGAACATAATGCTTTCAAAGTTTAAGTTAATGTTTTATATATATTATGTATAAATATATATATATTCATAATTGAGATATAATTATGTAATGAATAGCAAAGAATTTGTTTGGATACTTAACAAATGCCTCTAACATTATTATAGAGACAAAAATTAATATCCACTGTTTCCTTTTTCTTTTTTTAAATTAGTGACCCATTGTTAAATCCAAATTCATTTTTATTGAGAAACAAAATACTGTACATGTGTAAAATGTTCAGTTGTTTTTTTTTGTAAAATACAGTAGAAATGTTGTAATTGATACTGGCCAAAATCAATGTTATTCCATATTTTATTTTTTCTATTAAATTAACCTGAGTTCCTGTTCATTTGATCTGTTTATAAACCATGTATTTAGGGGATGTGGTTTTGGAGGGATGGGGAGGTCCTCTCTCTTTTAGTTGAATTTGAAATGAAGCAGAAAGGAAGGAAAAAAGAAAGAAGGAAGGAAAGAAGGAGAAAGAAAGAGGAAAGAAAAAACAAAGCAAATTTATCATATATCTGACTCAATCTCTGGAAAGCAGACTATTCAAAACTCTCTAGAAGACTCAGGCATGAGGTTTTTTTTTTCCATTAAAAATATTTATATATTTTCTCAATCATACAAAGGCTGACATCCACACTATAGAACTTCCATAGCTTTTTTTTTTTCATTTTCTTCCATCTAGTCCTCCCTGGTGCTTCTTAAAGGCCATCCCTTTGTCTTTAATCACCACCATCAGAAGACAGCAGAGTTTGAAATTATCTATGTGTCTGTCTACGTGTGTGTGTTGCTAGAAATGTCAAAATAACATATACATATGGGTTAATATACAATACAAAGTTTATATTATATATGTGTGTATGTGGAAGAAGAGGGGTTTATATGTAACACAAAGTTATTTTGACACTTTCTAACATGTGACTTGTTAGTTAAAACATTGACTTTCAATAAAGCCCCCAAATTAACCACAGATAATTAAATGGAGACCTTGTATGAAATACAGCTCTAATATAGACCCTCTCATATGATTGAGGAAATCAGTCTAGTCTAGGGTTCACGTCCATTGAGGGAGATTAGACATGGACCCTTTCAGTTCAATTCTTAATTCCATCAAACAAACCGAACCCAAACCAGTTGTATCAAACTCAAATAGAAACAGATCCCTACAGTTACGTATTGACTCAGAAAACCACAAATTAACAATATCTATGTTGTATTATAATTTTATTCATTTTGTTAAGCGTTTCCCAATTACATTTTAATCCAATTTGAGCTGCACTAGAAAGTTTTTGCAGGTGCAGGTGGCAGTAAATTTGACACCTCTAAACTAGACTGTTTATGTTGGGGAAGAAAAATGAAAAAAGTAAACAGCTGCAAACAGCTGTAAGCTCCCTTATAAATGGGAATGCAGATTATAGGATGATAAATTTAGAGCTGGAAGGAGCCAGAGTCTTTATGTCTAATAGTTCTCATTTTACAGATATAGCAATGGAGTTCCAGAGAAATTAAATGATTGGCCCAGACACATACAACTAGAAAGAAATGTGAGGTGGGATTCTAGCCCAAGTCTTCCTGACTCAAAGTCCGGCGTTCTCACCATATACCAATGGGCTTAAGGGACTAGTGGGAGATTTGTTTTTGAGAAATGAGACTGGAAACATGAAAATGCATGACTAAAGTTCAAGAGAGAGGTGTGAGCTAGAAGTAAAGTCCTGGCCGTCACTCGCTACTTAAAGGTAATAATTGAAATTTGTAGGAATGGGTAAGATGGAGAAAAGAATAACAGTAACAGAACTTATGTAATGCTTTAAGGTTTGCAAAATGCTTTTATAGATATGTCATTTGACCTCACAGGCCTATAAGGTAGATTCTATTATTATCTCTCTTTTGCAGATGAAAACACTGAGGCTGAAAGAAGTTAAGTAATTAGGCCATGTTCACACAGTGAGTAAGTGTCTTAGGCAGGCTTTGAACTCTGATCTTCCTGACTCCCAATTCCAACACTCTCCACTGTTCCACTTAGAAAGAGATGGCTAAGACATGAGCCTTGGAGAACGTACTTTAAGAACACAAAAATGTATCTTTTCATCACAGTCAAATGGGGATTTGATTCTAAATCAGTTCTTGACCTTCTGTGGAATCTTAAAGGAGTCACTTAGCAGAATTATAACTCGATTTTCCCATCTACAGTATAGGTGATGATGAATCCTTTCTTCTCTCCATTCCCAACATTGGCATAAAGATAGATTTGAAGTCCTCAGTATCAAAAGATTCCATAATCAGACGGGACCTCGGAGGTCATGTAGCCTTGTTCCTAAACCTATAGCTCAAATCCCCCTTAAAAACATCCTCCTTTATTCCACTTAATAATTATCTAGGCTTTCTTTGAACCCATCTTGGGATACGAAAATTATCGCCTCCTAATTATCATCTCTGGACCAGTCAAATTGTCTGGTCCAAAAATGTACCTGCCTGTACCTTCTACCCATTGGTCCTAATTTTACTGTCTAGGGCCACACAAAGTGAGTCTCCACATAACCTCCAATTTTTAAATCTACAAGACATGATTACAATCACATTTCTTCTAAGTCTACTCTTCTCAAAACTAAATACTTCCTGTTCTTTCCAACCATCCTCATATGGGTTCATTCAAAAGCTCTTCACCATCCCAATTGCCCTCTTCTGGACACTTTCTATTTTATTGATGTCCTTCCAAAATGTGGCTCCCAGAATTGATCACAATATTCCAGTTGTGATCTGATTAGGGAAGAATATAGTGATATTATCATCTCCTTTTTTTTTTTCAGGAAAATAAATTTTGCTAATGTGTTCTAAGATCCTGTTTTTGGTTTTTTTTTTTTTACTGCTGTGCCATTGTTGGCTCAAATTGAGTCTTTTAAAATAAAACATTTTTATATGAACTGTGTTTAAATCATGTCTTGCAGATGGAGGTTATTTTTTAATCAAAGTATTGGATTTTACATTTATTCTAGTTAAATTTGATCTTTCCTGGTTTTAACCCATTGTTTTCTACCCTATCAAGATCCTTTAGATTTCAGTTATCTCATTCTATCTGTTAACTATCTCTCCCAGGATTGAGTCACTTTAAAATTTGATAAATATGCCATCCATGATTTCACTGAAGTCATTAATAAAAAAAAAAGTTTAACATTATAGGGCTTTATGGTACCCCTTAGAGATGTAACTTAGGTTGCCATCAATCTAATGTTTCAGTAAAAATACCTAATGTTCTCTAGCTTGCTGTTACTAAGATTTGATTTCTAAATGCTTAGAATCTAACACTCTCTGAGAGCTTCAAACATTCAACATGTTAAGTTTGACACAGAAATAAAATGTATTATAATTATACAGTAGTCTGGTGGGAGAATGATCTGTTGCTGCAGTGTTGACTCATTTTAAGTTTGTAGACCCCTAAAACCTCTAAGGTATTTTTTCTTAAAACATGACCTTTGTCTAATTGATTTTTAATCCAAAAGTAGGATTTTATGCTTAGCTTTAATAAATTTCATCTTTTAAAAATTTAACCTATTATTCTGGCCTGTCAGAATCCTTTTGGACTTCCAATTCTTTTTTGGTCCTCCTTGGCTTAGTGAGTTTTGCCAGATCCAGGAATAACAATTAAATTCCATCCTCCATCTTCCAGAACTTCTCAGAAACCCTATGTCCAGTCCATATGACCACTGTGCACATGGTGAGAGGGGAAAATGTTATATTTTGCATCCCTAGAGTTTCCCTCTTTTTAAAATTTAAGCATCAAAGAAAATGAGCTCCACATTGCCTGCTTCCATTGGCAGTGAAACATAACATTGTTAACACTCCTTTCAAAATTAGAGAAGGAATATAGTGCACTGTTCTTCTAGCCTCTGCTTCATCACCTTCTCTTTCCTGGGCCACTTAAATCTTTTTCAAAATCTTACTCTATATAGTCTTCCAAATTGTTTGTGGACAGGTACGTAGAACCCCCTGGTTCTAATACTGCTCTGCCACTAAGTAGCTATTGTGACTATGGGCTAGTCACTCTCTGGCCCTCCTTCTTATTTATAAAATGTGAAAGTTGGGCCTCTAAGGTCTGAGAGGTACCTAAAAATAATAAATGCTTTCAACAAGCATTTATTAAGCACTTTTTAGGTGCCAAGTACTGTTTTAGGTGTTGAGGATACAAAGGTAAAAATGAAACAATTTCTGCCTTCAAGAGGCTTATGTTCTACTTGGGAAAATACACATATAAAGAAATACAAAGTAATTTCAGAAAGGAAGGCACTAACAGTCAGGAAAATCAGGAAAGACCTCCTGTAGGTGGTGGCATTTGAGCTTAGCCTTGAAGGAACATAGGGATTTGAATGACAATACTGAGGAGGAAGTATGTTCCAGGCATGGGGAACCACCTATATAAAAGGACAGAGACAATAATAATTGGAACAACAAATAAACCAGTTTGGGTAGGCCATAGGGTACATAAAGGAGAGTAATATGGAACCAGTCTGGAAAGACAGGTTGGAGATAGATTGTGTAGGACTCTGAAAATATTGAAAAAAAAAATTAAAAACCAGAAATGTGCACATGTTATTGTGCTTTATGTTCAGATAGAGATAGGGGTTAGATATAGATGTCACTGATATTGAGAGCTTAGAAAGAAACTCTCCATAGCAAGGTAGGTCAGCACCTTCTCTGCAACTTTAGAGACCTGTCTAGAGCCCAGAGACATTAAGTCATGCCCAGAATCACACAGCCACTAGTGACAGCAGCTTGACTTGAACCCAGGTCTTTCTGGCTTCAAGGCCAGCTCTCTTTCCACAATGCCACTGAACCTTCAATGACAGGATCATTAACTTGGTGAAGCAGTTCCAAAGACCAAGATATCATATGTTCACCTCTTTCCCTAATTGGTCATCTTTTCCTTTGGGGATGACATAGTCTGATGGAACCAGCATCGCTCTCCCTAGAGAGCAGATCATGATTTTGTTAAGAATAAAACTGTCCATGGTAAGACTGTGCCTCTTGAAGTGGTTGTTCAGGGTTCCTCCATTGTTCCTATTCCTCTTCTTGGAGCCCTGACTCAGCTCTGCCCAATACAGTTCACCACTGCATTCATCCAGTCCTGCCTTATGTTAAGGTCATCCATCTTCCTTTCCCAGTGGCTAAGTGATCTGCCCAAGGTCCTTCCTCTTTCCTTTCTCCTCCCCCACCACATAGAATGAGAGCCTAAGCTGCCTCTTTTATCAGCCTATGCAGAAGGCATCCACACAGCCAATGAGTGGCTATTTCCTTCAGCTCATTAGACAATTGATTGCTCCTTTCAGTCAGCTTAATGAAAGGCCTGAGCACTCATCATGGCTTGACTTCACAGTATAAGGTGTGTGCTGCAAGAGGCTGTCCATATTTCCTCCTCAGGTTTGCTCCTGACCTGACCTCAGCTGTGTCTGGCACAGGCACAGGGTTTCTCTACTTGGCCGACAATCCCAAGGGCAGTAACATAAGCAAGAGGAGGCATGAGCTAACAGGCCTATTTTCAAGACTGGCAGTAGGGCTAGGAGACTCATCAGACACTATCTCCACCTTCCATGAAGAAGAGAAAGTTTGCCATTCCCTACCCTCGAAAGTAGCTAGTACCTTGCACAGAGTAGAGGCTAAATCAACAAGTAGGGCAATAATAAATTCTTAATGAACAAATTTTAAGTTTATTATATTATGCTTTGTGATTTGCAAATGACTTTGACATATATTATTTCACAACAAAATTAGTAAATGGGTGCTTTTTATTTTATAAATTTTATAAATGGGGAAACAGGCTGAAAGGTTGAGTGACTCACCAGGGGTCACATAGCTAGTAAGTACCCAAGGGAGAATTTTAACTTAGGTCTTCCTGTTTCCAAGTCAAAGAATCTCTCCACTATGTCACCTAGCTGCCATGACATTTATTAAGCACCTACTATGAGCCAGACACTATGGCTCTGGGGATATAAATAAAATAAATAGAACCAATCCTACTTCAAAGAATCTTATCTTCTAATGAGGGAGACAACAAAGACATATTTAAGTATAAAATAAAGAGAATAAATACAAAATAGATCGATGCCAGGCAGTTTGGGAGGGAGGGCACTTGCAGTTGGGGCAGGTGGGACAGGAAAGCCTTCATATAGAAGATACTGCTTGACCTGCATCTTGAGGGAAAAGAGGGATTCTATGAGGTGAGGGGAGATGCATTCAAGGTAGGGGGTTGGGGGTGAACATGCAAAGGCACAGAAGAGGAGAGAGGCCAGTTGGGTTGGAGAGCAGTGTAGAGGAGGGAGGGTAATGTGCAATGAGGCTGGAAAGATAGGCTGGGACAGTTCTAAAGGGCTTCCAGAGCTAAGCAGAGGAGTTTCTATTTGAATCTAAAGGGAACAGGGAAGCACTAGAATTTACTGAGTAGAGGAGTGACATGGTCAGATCTGTGCTTATGGAACTCTTCAATTTTTTTTTTAGTGGTCTAATAATTTTTTAAATTTATTTATTTTTAGTTTTCAACATTCACTTCCATAAGTTTTAAATATTCTCCACCTCTCTCCCATTCCCTCTCCCCAAGACTGTGTGCAATCCAATATAGGCTTTACATATACATTCCTATTAAACATATTTTCACATTAGTCATGTTACATAGAAGGAATTCTTCAATTCTTGTCAAACTGGATTGAGTTGGGACTGTGCAAAGAGCACTCCAGGTCTATAATTCACTGATTTGTTCACCTTTCCCCCTTTAATGTAATCAAAGAATCACAAATTTAAAGCTGGAAGGGATCTCTAAGGCCATCTACCCCTCATTGAACAGATGAGATAACTGAGGTTCAAAGAGGGTGGCTTGTCCAAAGCCATGCAGGTTGTAAGTGACACAATATCTGTCTTTTCCATTAACTTAGAGGAAGAGAGGTTATGAAGGATAAAGTGAAGTTTCCCTGAAATAGCTAAACACCAGGCAATGACCCGTTGTGATTCTGACCTCCTGGTAATGTCACATTGGGGCAGCAGGGCCATACCAGTGGTGGGATTCAGCCAGTTCGTACCAGTTTGGCAGAACCAGTACCTAATTTTAGGTTGAGTTCAGCAAACTCTTTGTTAGCAGAGGTGGGGCCTGCACCTGCCACATCAGCAGTGGTGGTGGTGCCTTGGGCTCAGTTCCGCGGAGAACCAGTTGTTAATTTATTTGAATCCCACCACTGGCCATATCGCTTAGTGAGACCAAGGTGAATGATCCATGCTGTTCATTCGGGAGTATAGAAGATCAGAGCCCATATGTTGCTTTGCTTGTGGAAGAAATTTGGTACAGATGAAAGAATGCTAGATTTGGAGTCAAGGGATCCTGAAGACTCTTCTGACACCACCAGCCCCATTGGTACAGACACTCATCTCGACACACCTACGTTATTGAAATCACCTGCTGGTGAGTTTTCTGCCCCAAGTCTCTCCCCACTGCTGTCTATCCTCCACTCAGCTTTCAAATTTTCCCAACAATAGTAAGTTCAGACCTGACTATGTCACCCCCTCACCCCTACTCAATAAACTCTAATCACTCCCTATTACCTCTAGAATTAAATGTAAAATCCCATTTGGCTTATAAAAGCCCTTCATAACCTCGCCCTTTCCTTACTTTCCAGTCTTCTGACCCCTCACTCCCCTTCAAGTACTCCATGACCCAGCAACACTGGCCTCCTTGCTCTTCCTCACATAAGACACTCCATCTCCTCATTCATGCGTTGTCAGTGGCTGTCCTTCACGTCTAGGGGAAGCTAGGTGGCACAGTGAATATAGCACTGGGCCTGGAATCAAGAGGACTTGAGTTCAAATTTGACCCCAGACATTTACTAGCTGTGTGACCCTGAGCAAGTCACTTAATGCTGTTTGCCTCAGTTTCCTCATCTGTAAAATAAGCTGGAGAAGGAAATGACAAACCATTCCTTCACTTCTAAGTAGTGGGGTAGAGGAAGAGGGAGAGAAGATCTATCAGAAGAATAGTTGCTTAGCCAATAACGGGGGAAAATCAATAAACATTTATTTTAAAAAGTCACTAATTTTTTTTAGAAAGAAAAATTATCTCTTTTTCTTTGATTTTCATGGAAATCTTTATCAGTAAGATAGGAGCTGACATTTTCTGAACTAGTTGAAGTGGAGAGAAGTTAGGGTAGAGATGTCTGAAAGGAAAGGACAGGGAGGATGGCATTGGTAAGTGGACATAAAGGACATAAGAAAATTCTGCTTGCATGATGGAAGAGACTGTCTCATGTTTGTATACTCATTGTCTGGCATATAGGAAACATTTAACTATTCATTATGATTGATTGATGTGAGTAAGCTATTTTGGAATCATACTTTTGAGTAGCCTTTCTGGTATTGACCATAGGAGGAAGTTTTAGTGCTTCGTGACCAGGCCTTCCTCTAGGGGTGAGACACACAGCAGGAGCTTTTTCTGCGAGGTCGTCTCACCTACACCTTCTTAGAAGCTGCAAATGAAAGAATAAGGAAGCAGAGACCTCATCTTCAGCTGGCTCATACCCAGCACAGCTGAGACATATTATAAAGGACATTATAAAGGATATTATAACTGGACAATAACAGGTTTTTAAAATCCCATGCTAAAGTCAGGTGGACTGCCGGCCTCTGGCCAAAGGCCAAGCATGGAGGTGTTTGAGTGGGTGGCTGCAGCCTGAGCCGCATTAGGCTGGAAATACATTGGTAAAGAAGGTAAGAAAATCTCCTAATGGACCAATATGGGATTTTCTTAATGATTCAATCCAAGGCATGCCATTAGATTTACCCTTATTGTCAACTTGGTGCTGATTAACTAAATCAAGACAAATTTTCCACTACAATTCTAATCCCTAATTCATAAGCATTTATTAAGTGCCTACATTGTGCAAGGCACTGTGCCAGTCTTGGAAAAGCCACAACAAGGGTAGGGTGATCAGAGCTCTACACCAGGGCACCAGAATTCACAAGATATCGATTTCAATTTTTCCTTTTGAGAAAAATCTTAGAATTTTGTTTTCATATAACCGTTTTTCTAAATAACTGGATCATTGCTCCCCTTCCCCTAGCAAATAATAAAAAAGAAAAGGAATTCATCAATGGCTTAGTGGAAGGAGTACTAGTACTGGAGTAAGAGGATCTAAATTCAAATCCTTCTTTTGATATTTATTGGTTGAAGTAGATGATTTCTGAAGTCCCTTCCAACACTGATATTCTGTGGTTCTGTGATTCTATGTTCTAAGGTCCTCCAATGATCTGTGATTTACCATTACCTTTTCTTACCTGCACTTGGCACACTGAAGGAAAGCATTGCAAGAAGCAATAATCCCCTATTTAAACATATACACTGTAACTTTGGATAAATTGCTTAACTTTCCCATACCGTACATGACTATATGAATTTTGGGCCTCAGTTTCCTCATCTGCAAGATGAGAGGGCTGGACTAAATGGCTTCTGAGTTCTAGATCTATGGATCTTATCATCAGCTGAGTCAGATGGCATATGCAATGCTCGACACGCACTGTCCACTATCTGCAAAAAATGTGAGAAGACACTCAAAATTTTTTCATTAACATAGAAACAAATTAGCTTAGCATCTAATTAACAAGAATAACAAAATAAAGAAAGAAACTCCCAGATGGCACACTTCCCATATTGGTCCTATCCCAGATGAGTTCCTGCTCACTTCCATTCTTGCTGCGTCTCATGCCTTGTGACCCCAGGGAATCCCTCCACATGAACACCTATATTTGTCTTAATGAGTTATGAGGGTATGTTTGGTAAGGTTTGTCCCAGACATGTTTTTTGAAGATTTTTTCTGGGGCCAGAAGGGGTACTGGAGAGAAAAAGACAAAAATGACTGAGAAAAAACCGTAACTGGCGTCATAGTTGTCTTTTTAAGACAACAGATGTGTTTTGCGCACAGTGAAGAGTTTTGATCAACTTCAAAGGGGCACCTTCCATCTTCCATATGATTGGTTCAATCTTGGCTGACACAGGAAGCCTTTGCCCATTCCTCCCTTAGTGCTAATGCCTTCCTTCTGTTTATTATGTATACAATTTATCCTGTATATAATTTGTTTATATAGTTCAAATATAGCATATTGTTAAGTATGTCATGTCTCGCATTGTCAACACAACATGTTATCTCCCTCACTTGCCCATGAGCTCCTTGAGGGCAGGGATTATCTGTTACCTTTGTATCTCAAGCACTTAGCATAGTAGGCACTTAATAAATACTTTTTGATTGGGTGACTATGGGCAAGTTACTCAACTTGTCTGGCCTCACTTTCCTTGCCTGTCAAATAAAGAAATAGATGACTTCTAAGGTCCTCTTCAGCTCAAAATCCATGAACCTATCATCCCATGGCATTTACAAACTATATCTCTTCTATTCACTTATCTGTGTCTTATCAGTCAGTCCTAGTGACCCATTGATCTTAGCTATCTGTGGGGCTGCAGATAAACTTCAATCTCCTTTGGTCATTCTAGCAAGGGGTTTGATTTCTGAGAAGCCCTAGCTGGTCAGAAAGGGCTTTGTGTACTCATAGGTACTCCCAGGACCTATTGGCTACTTGCAACTAGGTAACTGAAATGTTGAGGTTCACAAAATGGTATGTTATCATAGCTGGCAAAACCTGCTGATGCCTAGGAAGAGAAAGGGCTAGTGAAGCTTCTGTGATTCAACCACTTTGGCTATCTCACTCACCAAGGGAACTTGCAATTGACTTTCTGATCACTGGATTACTGGTTTGAGAGTATAATAGATAGAACGCTTGATATTCAGTCCAGAAGACCTGAAACCTTCCTCAGATACCTACTATCTTTATGATTAGGTAAGTCGCCTAATCCTTCTATGACTCAGTTTCCTCATATGTAAAATGGAGATGATAATGCCTACATCAAAGGATTATTGTGAGGCTCAGATGAGATGATGTGAATTGTTTTGCAAAAGCTACAGCCCCGTATAAACTTAGCCATTATTATTTATCAAAGTATGGGTGCATAACACTGGGGAATGGCTGGGGTTTTTAAAAAAATCAGATGACTTAAAGACATGACTATTATGTGGGTGAAAATTTTGGCCCTCAAAATACTGTTGGTATACATTGTAAAGGTCAAGGTGTAGCGCTAAATTAGCCTCATGGTGGCATTTCAGAAGCTAATCATTTTTGTATTTTATTCCCTTGTTTGGAGGGCTATACTCTAAAAACTTCATCCATGTAGTTTTCCCTCTTCTCATCCCTACATTTACCAAACACTGAAGGGTGACAGATCATGGTATCCATGTGGCAAGAGCATAGGATGAAGAGTCAGATGACCAGAGTCAAATCTCTGCCTCGACGTTTAGAACCTACATGACCTCAGGCAAATCACTAAAACTTTCTGGGCCTCAGTTTCCTCATCTACAAAATTTGTGGATTGGATTCAATGACCTCTAAGATTCATTCCCAGCCTAAAGCTACAATCTTTTATTTGTTTGTTTGTTTGTTTGTTTATGGTTTTCAACATTCACCTCTGTAAGATTTTGAGTTCCAAATTTTCTCCCCATCTCTCCCCTCCCCCACTCCAAGATGGCATGGAATTTGATATAGACTCTACATATACATTCATATTAAACCTAGTCATGTTGTAAAGAAGAATTAGAACCAATGGGAAACAGCATGAGAAAGAAGAAACAAACAAAAAAAGAGAGAGACAGAAAGAAAGAGAGCAAATAATATGCTTCGATCTTCATTCAGACTCCATAGTTCTTTTTCTGGATGGGGACAACATTTTCCATCATAAGTCCTTGGGAGCTGTCTTAGATCCTTGCATTGGCAAGAAGAGCTAAGTCTATCAAAGTTAGTCATCACACAATGTAGCTGTTACTCTGTACAATGTTCTCCTGGTTCTGCTCACTTCACTCAGCATCAGTTCATATAAGTATTTCCAGGTTTTTCTGAAGTCTACCTGTTCATCATTTCTTATAGCACAATAGTATCCCATTAGATTCATATACTACAATTCGTTTAGCCATTCCCCAACTGATGGGCATCCCCTCTAAAGCTACAATCTTATGAGCCTATTATGTTGCATTCTTTTTTGTTATCCCAATAATTATCCACCCAGTAGTTCCTTTCTTTACCTCCAGATCTCAGGACCCATATATGGACCCAAGCCAGGCATGATAGTGTACACCTGTAATCTCTGCTAACAAGGAGGTCGAGGCTAGGATCTTTTGAGCTTAGGAAATCTAAGCTGTAATGGGCTTAGCTGAACAGGTGTCTGCACTACCTCAAGTACCAATGCAGTGAGCCCCAGCAGCTGAGGGTCGCCAGGATGCCTAAGGAGAGGTGAACCAGCTCTGGTTGTAAACTGAGCAGGTCAAAGTTCCTATGCTGATCAGTAGTGGGATGGACCCAGGAGTAGTCACTACTCTTCCAACCTGTGGAAGAGAGGGAGGCCTAATGATAATAATAACAGAAGCTTGTAACATTTTAAAGTTCACAATGTGTTTTACATGTATCAGCTCATTTGAATCTCTCAAAAGCCCTATGACTTACATGTTTTTATTGTAATTCCCATTTTACAGATGAGGAAACTAAGGCTGAAAGAGTTTGTGATCCTGGTCCTACATTCTAACCATTATTATGCCATGCCATTCCTCTTTTCCACATGTGGGAAGGGAATTGAGGATGGAGTGAAATTCTCCCATTCACAGATAAGTCCATGAAGGAATCTCTCCTTTGAGTTTTAAGAATCTGAACTTAGATTCCGAAAGTTAGAGGAAGGAAGAGTTCTTGTTTCTGGAATGTGTTTAAGTATCCTTTGAGGAAACTTATGTAAAATAAGGGAGCGAACTATATGACTTTTTAGGTCCTTTCAAGATCTTAGATCTATGAGTCTAATCTACCCAGAACCCATTTGAAATTTTCTGAATTACTCTGTGTTTCATACAAAGAACTAAATGAGGCACAAAGAGGTGAGAAATTTCACATTAACATACACACACACACACACTTTATGTTCTCCTTTAGTATTTGTCCGGCTTTATACTTTTTGTCTGATCATGTCACAGTTTTCCCCCACCTATAGGCTCCCTCAAGATCCGAGCTGTGTCTATTTAATTTGCCTTTATTGGTGCTTAGAAGGATATACCAGAAGGTGCTTAATAAACACAAATGATAGGGATCTAACCATAAGTCTCCTGGCTGTTTCTCAATCTAACTCTCTAGCCAACTCTCCATCTCCATGGAATAAGAAGGACTTGTGTGTAATTCTCTGTTGATGTTTTGTAAGATCATTAAAAACCAGAAATTCTCACCACATGTTGATCATCCCACTGGAAGATACAAAGTAGAAAGTAGAATTTCCTGCCCTACTCTGACATCCTTTATGAGTAGTATCCCCAGCCTTAAGTCAGAAAGTCTTGTCTCTGCAGGTAGAATTACACAGTCGAGACACCTGAAGTGCCAGAAAAGAATTTGGATTTAGAGTGTGAGAGCCAGGGTTGTAGTGCCAGAAAACACACATACATACACACACACACATGCTTCCTAGTTATTATCTGTTTAGCAAATAATTGAACCTCCCCAAGTCTCAATAACAAGAACAAAAATCAAAAACAAAAACCAAAGATAATCCAATTTGATGAGTCACTTAAAAACATTTAAATTTAAAAAAAAACATTTTAGTGGCTTACTATGTGCCAGGAACTGTGCTAAGTATGGATACAAATAAAAACCAAACTCAGTCCCTGCCCTCAAGAAGCTTACATTCTAATGGAGGAGACAATGTGTAAATAAATAGGTAGATACTAGATACATACAAAATAGATGGAAAATAACTGTCAAGAGGGAGTGTTTAGTGGTTCTATTAGTGGTCAGCACTCATGATCACCAAAAATTATGTAGTGTTTTACTACTATATCTTTTGCTGTTGTTGTCATTTGTACTTCATTCAAAGAGGACCAATGAAATCACTGAGAGGGATATCTTGACTTTCTAGTGAATTGCATTTAAATGAAGCTTGTTTAGTCATTTTAATCATTTCCAACTCTTCATTTAGGGTTTTCTTGGCAGATAATGTAGTGGTTTACCATTTCCTTCCCCAGCTCATTTTACAGATGAGGAAACTGAGGCAAAGGGGATTAAGTGACTTACATAGGGTCACATAGCTAGCAAGTTTCTGAAACCATATTTGAACTCAGGTCTTCCTGACTCTGGGCCTGGCACTCTATCCACTGTGCCACCAACCTGTCCCAAAGTGAGGCAGAGCCCCACAAAGTTATCAAGCTGACTCTCTCCTCCAGAGTCACCAAAGTCCAGTGGCAGACAAAAGTCAAGATAACCGGTGACCTTACCTCATATTTTTTTTGCAGGAGGGAAGGCAGGGCAATTAGCGTTAAATGACTTGCCCAAGGTCACACAGCTAGTAAGTCTGTCAAGTGTCTGAGGCTGGATTTGAACTCAGGTCTTCCTGACTCCAGGGCCAGTGCTCTACTCACTGTATCACCTAGCTGCCCCCTACCTTGGCTCTTTTAAATATAGATACAGCGATCCCTTCTACATCCAGACTTTCCCCATTGTGATTGTGATATATTACACAGGTCAGCATAAGAAATTAAATGGGAATTTGGGAGAAGCCACAGACAACATGCAAAGGCCAGCAGAAAAAGGTCTTTTTCATACAGTATTTTTATATAACATTGACCTACATGTAGCCTATGACTAAATACTTAACCCAAATTTTACAATAAAGTACTGTAAACACCTCATAAAAGCAAAAGAAAAAAATTAGACTTCTTCTCTAGTACAAAGAGAGAGCCAAAAAATTTTACACAGATTTTCCAGATCTCAGGGGACGGGGTTGGGGAAAGGGGTACAGTATGCCCCTGACCTCCTTAGTGTGGAAGGGATAACTGGACATATGCTATCTCCACCAATAGAATGTAAGCTCCTTCAGTACAGGAACTGATTCACTTTTGGTTTTGTATCCCCAGCACTTAAACATTTTGAGAAAGAGCATATCCAGATTAATGAAGGGTAGTGTAAGAAGTGATAAATATGAAAAATAGGGGAAAAAATGGGAAGACCTCAATGAATGAATGAATCATTTTCTTATCTACTCTGCTTAGAGCATGGGAACAAACTAGATTTTATCCAGAGGAAGTATTAGCAAGGAGCCTAGAAAGCAAAACACAGAAGGTATATTTGTACACACTGGAGATTTTTAGCCTAGAAAAAAAGAAGGAACTTCGTAAATGTTTGTTGATTGAGTTTTATAAATATTGTTATTTTTAATGCATATCAGGTACATGGGTCATGCACTTTGGGAACCGCAGAGAACTGAAAGTGAGCAGGGCCTCTTGGCAAGCCAATCCTGGGAGAAAGCAGTATCTTCACTGTCTAAATAGGAAATGAAGGGGGCAGAGCCAAGATGGCAGCTGGAAAACAGGGACTTGCTTAAGCTGTCCCCCAAATCTCTCTAAATAGGAAATGAAGTTCTAGCAGTCATCCACAGCCCATAATAAACTCCAACTTGCAAATAATCCCAAGGCAAAACCTCCTCCTTTTTTACTCATCCCCTCAGGCTTCATGTTTTCTTGGGGTGACTTTGTTTCCCCTTTGTTTTCTACTTCTACTTCTTTCTACTTCTACTTTCTACGTCTATGCTGCCTAGGATGTTTATAATAACTAGATTTTGCCTATTTAAAAAATAGAAAGAGGCAGTACATATTGAGTCTTAGTATCAGGAAGACCTGAACTCAGGTTCTATCTCTGACAAATTTTAGCTATTTGACCAATCCCTTGATTTTTCGGTGCCCACAGACAATTCTCTGATAATATAAATTGCAGATGGTTTCCCACTACACATGGTAGAGGGTGTTTCCATGTCAAGGAATGAGTTCCCTACACTGATGAAATCACAAGAGTAGATTAAAAAACAAATGAAAAAGTAGAGCAAAAGAGGAAGGAATGAACACACACCGTGACCCTTTGGGGGCTGCCTCTCTGGACATGGTTCAGACAAGGAGAGTCAATATTCACTGCTGACTTAATTCTGTTTAATTTCATTCCTATTAATCTTATGATACTTTCCTACTCTTTGTTCTTGATTTTTACATGAATTGTTTACAAAGTTAATTGTACATAATGTAATAATTGTATTCTCTCCCCTCAGAATCCCCCCTCCCCGTTTATTTCCAAGATCACCTTCTGTCTTCCCTGTATGTATTTATCTAATTATCTAATTAATTATCTAATTTATCTAATTATCTAATAATATTTATCTAATAAGAATTTAAGCTACTTAAATGCAAGGACCATGTTATTGTCTTTCTTTGTATCCCTGCCACTTAGCACAATGTTAGGCACAAAGAAATTACTTAATCAATACTGGTTGATGGACTGACCATTGGTAAAACAGTATTTTGTTAGACAGTTTGAGCATATACTTCCACATATCTGGATGTGAAAATTCTTGACCTGGCCAGCTAAAAATGAGATAAGTCCTTTACTTGATTCTCACCTTCCTTTGAACACTATGTCCCATGGATTTTTTGACCTAGGTTGCATTTTCTCCCAGAGCCTTGGCACTATAAATATTCATCAAGGCTGTTCTGGTACTTAAGATATTGGCAAACTGCTTAAGTTTTTTAAAGAAAGAGAATAATTGATTGACTTTGCTTGCCTATTCTATGACCTACAAAACTGCCTTGTAATAATACCCAAGGAAATTCAGCAGTGACACCCTAATATACTAGAGTATAACTGTACTATGGATATAGTTTCTTTGGAAGAATGAGAATGAGCAAAGCTTGTGATCAGAGGCCATGGCGACACACCAAGAGGTAGAGGGAATTATATAAAGCCAACGGTTTTTACTTGGTATGGAAAATAATTTTTCTTGCCCATCATAACTATAACTGGGGTGGAATGACTGGGGCTGTGCCCCTGGGTGCTGAAATCTAGACAGTGCTGTCAGCCTTGTACCCCTTCCATAGGTAGAAATAATTGAACTTAGCACCTGCTCTGCAAGATTAGCTAGTTGAAACATGAGGCTTCCAAATAAGAAGCTATCCTTTTAAGCAACCACACCTCAGATGAGTTCAGCTGTGGCCCACCCCAACCCTCTTCCCTCACAGAGCAGAGCCCTGCCCTACAGCACCCTCATAGTGCCTGAAAACTCCTCTGCCCTAGTTCAATTGAATTTATCTTTAAAGGCTAGTTTGTGGATGCCTTTAGTTTTTGTTGCTTCTAATACATTTCATGGTGCTAAACATTTGTGCCAAGATTACTAGTTTGGGGTCTGTTAATGGTAAAGGATGATGGCAGAAACAGTTCATGATGGTTCTCATGTGGTTTACATCTTCCTGGATGCAATGAATATTAACTGGACATCTTTAGGAGGTTCTGTAAATCTTGGGAGGAGTCACTATAAGATGGCACTTTTCTTTCTCTCCTCTCTTCTCTGTTTTCTTTCCCTTCCTTTTCTTTCTCTCTTATTTTTCCTCGGTCTTTCTTCCCTTTCTTTTCTTCTTTATTTTTTCTTCTGCCAAACAAGTACTTTATTAATGCTTTTTATTTTCTGTCAGCCTGCATTTATTATGCACCTACTAAGGGCAAGATACTGTGCTACACACTAGGGGTACAAAGAAAAGGAAAATAAAAACAAAACAAAAAAAAACAGAAGGAGCTCACTGTCTGCTCAGGGAGATAATATGCAAATTATGAGCAAACAAGATATATACAGGTATTGGGAGCAATCTCAGAGGGAAGTCAAAAAGATTAAGGAGGACTGGGAAAGGCTTCTGACAGAAGGTGGGACTTTAGTCAAGCCAAGAAGTGGAGATGACATGGAGGGCAGTGTTACAGGTATGGGGACAACCCGAGTCAAGAAATGCAATGCCCTATATGCAAAGAACAGCAAAAAGGCCAGTGTCAATGGATTGAAGAGTATGTGAAGGGGAGAAAGGTATGAGAAGTCTAGAAGGCAGAATGGGGCAGACTACGAAGGGCTTTAAAAGCCAACCAGAATTTTATATTTGATCCCAGAGGAGATGGAGAGCCACAGGAGTATATTGAATAGGAGTGGGATTTATGGGCAGACCTGTGCTTTAGGAAGCTCAGTCTGACAATTAAGCAGAGGAAGGAGAGGAGTGGCAAGAACCCGAGATAGGGACACCCATGAGGAGACCATTGCAGTAATGTGAGCAATGAGTGGTAGCAGTATGAGAGGAGAAAAGGGGGAGCATATAAAGGATGGTACAAACAACAAGACTTCTCACATCATGACTTCTCCCCATCTACTCCCCTTCCCTCTCTCCCCATCATGTAATAAAAAGTACAGCCAAGCTAAACAAGCCAACATATTGGCCGTGTGTGTCAACATATGACTTCCTTCACAGCTGTTGTCCACCATCTTTCTGTAGAGACGAGGGAGACATGTCACACACCATTAGTCTTATGGAATCAAAAGTGGTCTGAGTTCTGAGGAGTTTCAATGTTGTTCCCCTTACATTGTCATATTCGCTGTATAAATTGTTCTCCCAGCTCTGCTTACTTCACTCTTTGAGATACAGTTTTAATAATATATGTCAAGCCTTGTTCTCAGGGAGCACTTCATATGCATTATCTCATTTATTGTAACAGTTTTTTTATTAGGAAAAAAAGTGTCCAAGGCATACAAATCCAAAAATATATGAAACACACACGTGTTCCATTCAAATCATCCTGAACTCTCTGAATGCATTTGCATTTTAAGCTCTTATCCAGTATTCCTTAAAAAAAAAATACATCAAATGCCAAAGGGGCCAAACAAAGGGAACTGCTGAGAGTGTATCTCTTCCCTTTAGTCAGGATCAACATTTTTTCCTGCCCTCAATAAACATGTTGCTGTATTTCATCTGTAGATGCCAGACACCTTGAAGTTGGAAAGGACCTTAGAAGTCATGTCAGCTGATTACTTAACCCAAGCAAGAATGTTCTCTATGACACTGCTGACAAGTGTTTACTCAGCAGCCTTTACTGGAACCCTTCCTCTCTTATCCAATGGCTATATGGTGCTCTGGAAAGAGTGTGAGATGGGCAAGCCAGAGGATCTGAGGTCAAATCCCAGCTCTGCCTTTTACTATGTGAATTTGGGCAAGTCCCTTAAACTCTCTGGGCCTTCATATCTTCATACATAAAATGAGGGGGTTGGACGAGATTCCTCTAAAATCCCTTCTAGTTAGGGGTGTGCTGGAGCCAGTTCATGCTGGTTCATGAGAGCTAATCGTTAAATTTTCAGTGTGGGCATTTATACACCAAAAATCAGTAAATACTACAAATCAGTGCTTGATTTATTATTTTGTTGATTGTCTAGATGGAAAAAAGGGATAGAGAAAATGTTTATAATGGAGATTAAACTTAAAAGCATGTCACGTGTATTTTTTTCAGAGAACCAGTTGTTAAACATTTACCAGTGTACTTATGTTTCTAATTCAAAATTTATGATCCCACGATCACTGGCAAGACAGCCATTTCACTTCTAGGCAGCTATAATTTTTGAAAGTCTACCTAACATGGCACTAAAATTCATTTCCTTATCACTTCTACCCATGGCTCCTAGTTCTATCCTCTGGAGCAAGATAGAATATCTAGTTTTTCTTCTATATAATAACCCTTCAAAATATTTGTCATGTTCTCCAGTCTCCCTGTTCTCCAATCAAACTTTTTTTTCAAGGCTAAACATCTCCAAGTCCTTCAAATATTTCTCATGTGACACACTTTCCAGGCTCCTTCTCAATATTTCCTCTAAATAATATTGCTTTACAAATACTATCACATTTTCTCTTCCCTACCTATTAGGCACATACATGCTATTATTATCTCTAGTTTACAGTTAAAGAAACTGAAGCAGAGAGAGGATAATTGATTTGCTCTGGGTCACATAGCTAGTAAGTGTCTGAAACTGGATTTGAACTCAGATCTTTTTGACCCCAGGTCCAGTGCTCTGTGTGCTCTATTGCTACCTAGCTGTCTCTGGATGAAATCTAGTTCATAAATGTCCCTATGAAAAGTGCTACTTATAGAACTACAATATTCTATATATGTGTAGTCTGATCAATGTAAAATACGGTAAGATTTCATTCATAGAGGTCTGCCCATATTTCTTTGTAATCTTCATATTTTTCACTTGTCTAGTAATCTGGATATCATTTTTCTATTGATACAGCCTAATATTGCTGCAGTGGTAGAGTGGATAGAGTGCCGAGCACAGGACAGGAAGACTCATCTTCCTGAGTTCAAATCTGGCCTCAGATACTTACTAGCTCTGTGACCCTGGGCAAGTCACTTAGCCCTGTTGGCATCAGTTGGTTCGCCTGTAAAACATGCTTGAGAAGGAAATGGCAAACTACTCCAGTATCATTGCCAATAAACTCCCAAATGGGGTCATGAAGAATCAGACACGACTGAAACAAAATTGCCTTAGGATTTTTTTCAGAACTATTTGGCAATCCACTTCAAGAATCTTTTAACCATCTACTATGCACCATTCATTTAAAAATGAATATCACACAGAGGGTATTGGGTATGAGCAGCATATGCGTGAGGAACTCCAAAGAAGAATAGGAATAAAAGTTGTCATCAAGGAATTTCATGACAGGAAGAGAAGAAACGGCTAGCAATATGGCGAGGATGAGTGATGACAGGTAAATAGAGTGCTGTCTGGTTACAACGCCAGGAGAAAACAAGGAAGGCCTGCTGCAGGTCAGGCAGGCGGGCCCCGCCCCCCGTGGGAAACTTATGGGACAATATGAATGAGTCTCATGCAGGGCAGGCCTAGACGGGTTACAATGTCCATCACTGGAGAGAACTCCTACATCTAGGAAATCACAGGTCCATTTGCATATTTTCATTTGTGCCAGACACTGTATCACATGCTTGAGATACAAAAAAAAAAAAACAAACCACAAATGGCCCCTGATCTCAAGGAGCTTATATTCTATTTGGGAGAAACAATATATAAGCTGTGCATAGTAGATTTGTAGTTTCATGTGTAATCATTTTTATCTTGCTATGTTACAGAAATGTTTGTTTTATTTATAAAATAAATTTTAAAAAAGAAAAATATACATTGAAAATTAAATACAAAATATTCTCAAAGGAACTGGAGGCATCAGGAAGCTTCCAGTAGGAGGATACTAGAGCTGAACTTTGAAGGAAGCTGGGGATTTTATGAGGTGAAGGTGAGGAGAGAGCACATTCTAGGCATGTGGGCTGCCTATGCAAAGGTGCAAAGATGAGGAGATGCAAGTAGTCCAAGTTGGCTGAAATAGAGTGCATGAAAGAGACTCCTGTCCAGGTAATCCTGGAAAACATGGACTGAAGCCAAATTGTGACAGGTCGGACAGAGCAATTTGGACTTGATGCTAGAGACAAGACGGGGTCCCTAGAGAAGGTGCCTGTAGGAAGTGGTCCATTAGCTGAGCCTGGAAGAAGGCTAGGGAATCTCAGAAATGGTGGTGAGGAGAGAGTGCATCCCATGTATGAGGAACAACCTTCACTGAGGCACAGAGATGGGAGTCGGAATGACTTGTGTGAAGGACAGCAATTAGGTCCAAACTTTATCTGGACCACATGCTATGGGATGGAGAATTAAGTGCTACAGCAGATCTGAAAGGAAGGTTGAGGCCAGATAGGAAAGGGCTTTACAGAGAAAATTGTATTTAATCCTAAAAGCAATGAGGAGGCAGTAGGGCTTCTTGAGCAGGTGGGGTGATATGGTCAGACCTGTGCTTTTGAAATATGACTGGCTCCAAGGGTGTGAACCTCAATGAGCAGAAGGGTGGTGCTTTCTACAAAAATAGTGAAGTCAAGAAAAGGGAAGAGTTTGGGGGAGAAATGCAATGAATTCCATTTTAGACATACTGAATTTGAAATGCCAAAGGGACACCCAATTGAAGATGTGCAATAGACAATTGGTAATGTGGAAGTGGAGAGAGAATGAGGCTAGAATTACAGACTTATAAGTCATTTGCACAGAAGCAATAGTTGAACTGATAAACTCATCTGTTTATCTTGTCAAACCATTCCCAACTTGATCCCAATCTGTATTTCCAGCCTTATTATACATTGATCTCCTTCATAAACTCTAAGGTCCAACCAGTTTGCCTTTCCTGTTGTTGTTCACACATGACCCTACATCTCCCATCTTTATGTCTTTTCACTGCCTATCTTCCCATACTTCCTCTCTGCCTCATAGCATCCTTCTTCCTTTAAGACTCAATTCAAGAACTGCACACTACATGAAGTCTCTTAAGATCCTTCTATAAGCTGTGGTCTTCCCTCTTTATCTTGTACTTAACCACCTTGTATTTATTTGTGTTTATTCTATGTATGCTTTTCATATATATATCTATGTTGTTTTCTATCCCATTAGAATAGAAGCTCTTTATGAACAGGGATTGTCTCATTTTCTGAAATCATATCTTCAGTGCCTGACATATAGTAGGCACTTGATAAATGCTTGTTGATTGATTTGGCATCACTGAAAAAACATGGTACATGACCATAATGAAATATTATTGCATAGGAAGAAATGGCAAACATAAAAAAGTCCAGGGAAAAACTGGTACAAACTCATGCAGAGCAAAGTAAACAGAACCAGGAAAATAATATATAATAACTAGAATCATGTAAATGAAATAAACACCAAAAATGAAGCTTGATTCTGTGTGCTGTAATTATAATGCCCTTTTGTGGCCCTAGAGAAGCTGAGGAAATTTGCCATCCTCCTTTTGTTGGCGAGGTGGGGACCATGGATGTAGAATGCTGCACAGATCATTCGATATAGCTGTTGTATCAACTCCTTTGGCTTAACTGTTCTTCACTATTAAAAAGAAAAGCTTGTGATGAGGGAGTGGAAAGGAAGGAGAATGGACTGTATACCAGGGATGGATGATTGTGATGTAAAAACAAAAGACATTACTAAAATAATAGTCATAGTAACAATGATGCTGGTGATAATGGGTTGACTGTAACTGTGACTTCATATACCCTTGGTTTAAAATGTCTACTTTTCTAGACATGTGGTAGCCAGAGGAAGTTTCCTCCCTGATGTTCTGCCTTAATTCCTGAAACTTCATTCTCCACTTTTATAAATTTCATCAACTAAAACATTTTCTCTATAAGCTTTGACAAGTTGGTGATGGATTTCTGCAGCTGAAACATTTCCAGAGCTTCAGAATTGAAGAGCAGCCCACATTCCATCCGGGACCACATGTTGAGGAGAGCAGACACTTTCATATAAGGGAACACCAGTTCTCAGATTACAACCCATCCCCTTCCCAAAGTTCCCACACATGCCCAAGAATACCTTGTTGTGTAAGCAACATGGCTGCATGAAGAACCAATGATGGAGCTTGTGTATGTATTTCTGAGCCACTCACTTAAAGTAAACATATCTTTTCCTTAGCCTCCAGACCCACAATCTCCAGGATTCTTAAATATCCTACATTTCACTCACCATATCCAGTTTCCATGGAGTTTTCAGCTGTCAGGTTTACCCATCTTACTTCTTTGCTTTTTATACAGGTTCAAACCTCCAAAAGGAAAACTTTTTCCTATTCTCGAGTTTCCATTTAGTCTGACAAATGTTTATTAAGCTCCTATTAAGCTGAGTTCTGAGCAAAATATGAGGATTATATTATTAAAATCAAAGCCAGAAAGGGATCTTAGAGATCACCTTCGTTTTGTTGATTTGGGGATTTATTTTTAAAAGAAAATTTTATTTTAAGCTTAGTAACCACCAACTGTAAAAACTAAGTCCATAAATTGAAGAAAAGGTACAGACCTACACCTGAAGAGGGAGTTTCCCCATCTGGAAGTTCCATATATCACTGTAGTTCTTATCCCTAACTATTTACAAAATGTCAAAATGAACAAAATTGAATAAATAAGCTCAAAATTATTTACTTATTTTAAGTAGATATTAATTTTAACACAATAATAACAAAAATTGCTTTCATGTCTCTAGATCTTTTTCGGTTTTTTCTTCATTACTATTTTTATCACCATTTCATTCTTCTTATTGCTATGTTCAATCATGATTGTTATCATTGTGGGTGTGATTGTTGCATTTACATAGTCCTTGGTGTGTTTCTTCTGATTCTGTTCTCTTCACATTCCCTCCCTTCACATAGGTCTTCCCAAATGTTTTTGTAGCCTTCATATCTGTCACTTATTTCTCATGGTATATCAGTAAGGCAAGATTCATGACCTCGAAGATTACCATGAACATGCCGTAATGTTCAGAATCACAAAGTATAAGAGATTCTCCAGGTAGAAGGCAGGGAAAGTATAACATTTATTTAGACAACACAGCATCAAACCCCGGAACCAATTACCCCAATTCAACATAGCAGTAATTGTATTCCACAACCAGTAAGTCCACCTCAATGTAACAACAAGGAAATTATAACACAGTATTATAGCGAGGACCCAAGTCATCCTGTAACCTTCCCCAACCTGCTGAGGCCTGAACACTCAGGAATCCCAACTGTCTGCTTGCCTGCATTCTCTCCCCTCCCCACCCCCTCAGTTCTCTGGTCTCTACACCTCCCTGATTTCCACTGTCTGCTCTGCAGTCTCTCTGCAGCTCTGTTGACTTGGGAGTTCTTACTCCTTCTCCTTGAGCTGAATTCTGAATTCTGACCTTGCATGGCTACCTTCTGGGTATATATACTCTTTTTAGGTCCTGAGGACTTCATACCCAATCAGCAAAAGAGTGTAGGCCTGGGGCTTAGTCCTAGTAAGTAAAAGGTGTAGGCCTGCCTTCAAACAAACCTCTAATCAAGGATCCCTTAAGTAGCCCCACCTGAGGCCTATTGAATGGGTGGGAAAGATCTTTAATCACTGATTGGCATCACACATGGTGCATTAATATTCCCATTCTAATCATTTGCCACAATCTGTTCAGCCATTCATTCACCAATCCTTGTATATCTGGACTTCCCCTAGTCTTTTGCTATTACAAATAAAGCTGCTATGAATATTTTTGTAGAGTCTGGTATTCCCTACCCCACCCCCTTTTTTTAAGATAATCCTAACATTATCCTCTATTCTTCATCGCTGGATTTAAAGGTATAAGCAATTTTAGAACACAATGTAGGGTTTCTTGACTTTTGACGTAGACCTCTGGTAGTCTGGTGAAGCCTAATGGGCCCCTTCTAAGAATGATATTTTTAAATACATAAGATAAAGTACATAAAACTAAAAGTGAAAGTAATTCTATTGTAATACAGTCATTGAGAGCTTTTTTAAAATTCATGGACCCCAAGTTAAGAACTTTTGCCTTAATGTATTTTTTTCCAGAAAGATTCTACTAATACAGAGTTCCATCAGCAGTATGACAATGTACTTGCTTTCTCCACAACCCTGCCATCACTGAATTTTATCACTTTTAATTAATGATACTAACAGCATTAGAATATCTGAGTTCAAATCCTATCTCTGCTATATTTTAGCTGTGCAGTCTTGGGAAAATTATTTTGACCTTTCCAAACCTTGATTTCCTCACCTGTAAATGAAGGGGTTAAATTAAATGGTCTCTAATATTACTGACAGCTCTGAAGTCTATGATCCAATGATACTGGCCAATTTATTTGTGGAGAGAGGGGGAAGCTAGTAAGTGAGAGTTGTTTGAACTCCCATTTTCTCTGATTATTACAGGGTTTGAATTATTTTTAGATGGACCATGACAATTTTTCCTCCAAAACTGCCTATTTGGTTAAATCTTTTAACCATTTATCCATTGGAAGAATTGTTCTTACTCTTATAAATTTATATATACTTATTGATTTTTATGTCAGATTTATACCAGGTAAATTCATAGAAAATATTTTTTCCCGATCTATTTTCTCCTTTAATTTCAGATTCATTGTTTTTTGAAATGCACAAATGCTAGTTTTATGTAATTAGGGCCATCCATTTTGCTTTTTATAATTTCTTCTATTTTTTAGTAGATCAAACTTTTTCTCCTCAAATTGAATAAATATATCATTTCATCTTCTTTTATTTAAAAAAAAAAGATTTTAAAATATTTGTATCATTGATCTATTTGGAACTTATTGTAATATATGATGTGAGAGCTAATCTTACTTTTTTCCATCATTCTACTTAATTTTTCCAACAGTTATATTGAATAATGAAGCCCTTCTCTAATATTTTTTATTTCTCTTTATTTCTCTAATATTTTTATTTCTCTTTATTTCTTTATATCTCCAAAGGGATACCTTTGTTTCACACACTGAATTATATAGTCTGTTCCACTGATCTATTTTTAATTCCAGTACCAGATAGTTTTGATAATTACTGTTTTATTTCATGATGCAGGAGTCTAAGTCAGTTTGTTCTTCATTTCACGATTCCCCTTGATATTCTTACATAATCTTCTGTGGAAATTGTTTTCTCACTATTTTTAAGAAATAATCCAACAACCCTGCTTTATATCTCTAAATTGATTTCAGTAGTAACATCATCTTTACTACATAGGTTTGAGTTAGCTATGGGTATTGGCTGTCTCTCCTTTAATTCTTCTTTTTCATAGAACTATTGATTTTGAACTGGAAAGAACCTTGGACAGTAGTATGCTAGTCAATTTTTAATCAGATGGAAGAGGAGGCAAGGAGGGAAGTGTATTCATAACATATTTTTAAGCTTAATGTATATTATTAACATTTCTCTCCCCACTCCTTACTTTCTTAATTCTAGACAATCAACAAAACAATGAAGCCCAGATTTGTAGCATTTGCTGATTTGGGAGGTGTAAATGCTCACAGTGAAAATTTAACAGTCAGTTCTCAAAGTGAGCCTACAAGTTGGCTCCATGAAAAATAAAGCATAGAAAGGTTGAATAACTTGCTTGAAGTCAAACATTTAAGTAACACAGATAACATTTGAACCCAGATCTTTTGACTCCAACACTCCTTCACCTGCACTATCATGGCACTCCCTTTGTCAAGAGAAAGCTATCAGCTCTATTAAGACTTTTAGAACTGGAAGGGATCTTAGCATCCTTAAACCCTCTTTCATTTTATGGATCAGCTGGGACCCAAAGAAGTCACACGATTTTCCCAACCAAGGTCATGAAAGAAGTTAGCCAGCAGCAAAACGATGACTCACATGTTGTTCAGTTCACATGCATGCACTGCATAGGGTTTGATAATTTATGACACATGTGTCAAGGACACAGAATTTCGGGGCCTATGCCACTGATACCCCTGTCCAATGAAGCCTTCAGCCTTCCTTGTAAACTTGCTATTTGATTTGCTAAAAACTGAATACTCATGAGATTTACAAAGAAGACCCCTATAGATTAGGAAAAAGTAGTATTAAAAGTGCCCCTTTTTGCCCCTTCCACTGTGAGTTGCACTCTAAAAGACTACCTCTATTGCCTAACCTTAGTCCTTCTTCCATAACAATGGAATTTTGTGACATGATGGCCAGACCATCATGGAAAATTGGAAATATCTAGGAAATACAGGAAAATTATTTAAAAAAAGGTTTATATCATTTCTCCTTTCCTTCCTCAAATGCTCTCTTTAATCTGTAAGAAGCCTGTCCTTTTTCCTCTTCATGTTTTCTGTTTTTCAGTTTATTCCTGATAATTAATCAAACAATAAGCTCTACTTATGTGCCAGATACCATGTGCACCAAACACTGGGGAGACAAAAACAAGAATGCAAGTCAATCCCTGAACTAAAAATATTTGCGTTCTAATAGAAGAGATAAGCATCTACATATTGGTGTATGTGACTCAAAAAAACAGACCCAAGGTAAACTTAGATGAGGAAACATTTACATTTGGCAGGTGGGGACAGGTGAGGGGGGTTGAGGAAATGCCTCCTGCAAAGGTAGCACTAGAGAGAAATCTTGAGGGAAACTGGGGATTCCAAGAGGCTGAGGCGAGAGAGGATTTCATTCTTGGCATGGAGAGACAGTCAATGAGAAGGTATGGAGATGAAAAATGGAAAGCTGTGTGTGAGGCACACCAAGCAGGCTAGTGGGTGTTAAGATATTACTCTGATGTTAGCTATAGCTAAAGTTTGGTTTTTCCTAAAGGTACTTTTATTTTTTTTTAAGGGAGCTAGAAGGCAGAAGTTCCTTTAAGACCTAAAGGTACAAAACGAGTCTCCCAGAATAAAAAAAAAAGCAGTAAATTTTTATTTGGGAGAGGGGGGATGCATATCAGAAAGCCAGCCAGGTGGTACAATGGATAGAGTACCAGCCCTGGAGTATAGAAGACCTGAGTTCAAATCCAGATTCAGACATCACTAGCTGTTGTAACCATGGGCAAGTTACTTAACCCTGTTTGCCTCAGTTTCTTCATCTATAAAATAGGAATACAGGAGTATACAGTGTGGAATGGAAAAGTTGAAGGGCCTTGTATAATGATAGTTGGGGGGGTGGGCAGGGAGAGTTTGTTAGTCATCACTAGGTTTACTAATATCACTAGGGGTTCTGCCTCAAGGGGTATCTTTTCAGGGTATTAGAGCTCAAGTGAGGGGACCTTTGAAGGGAGCCAATGGAATAGCACATGTCTCCTGTTCCCACAGACAGACAAAGCCAGAAGACAGGTTGGGGGAGCAAAAAGGAATGGCATCTCTCTATCCCCTGCAGGCAGCAGGAGTCCAGAGCCCAGCCTACCTTTCCAGCCTCATTATACGTTACCCGTCTTGCACTCTGGTCCAGCTAAACTAGCATCTCTGTTCCTCACTCATGGCACTCCAACTCCTCTCTCCGTGGCTTTGTACTGACTGTGTCCCACGCTGGAATTCCCTCATTACTTACCTCTCATAGAATCCCTCTCTTACTTCCACACTCAGATAAAGCACCATCTTCTTTTACTTTTTTTTTAAATTTTAATTTATTTTTAATATGTTTAGTTTTCAGCATTGATTTTTACAGGCGTTTGAATTACAAATTTTCTCCCCATTTCCATCTCCCCCCACTCCACGATGGCGTACACTCTGGTTGCCCTGTTCCCCAGTCTGCCCTCCCCTCCGTCACCCCACTTCCCTCCCATCCCCCTTTCCCTTCCTTTCTTGTAGGGCAAGATAAATCTCTATACCCCATTGCCTGTGCATCTTATTTTCTAGTTGCATGAAAAAAAAAATTTTTACTTTTGAACATCTATTTTTTTAAAACCTTGAGTTCCAAATTCTCTCCCCTCTTCCCTTCCCATCCACCCTCCCTAAGAAGTCAAGCAATTCAACATGGGCCACACGCTTATCATT
>CM053622.1:412613053-412677606 GCA_028646595.1 Phalanger gymnotis
CTCCTTCCCCAAGAACCCCCTACCTGGACTGGGCTTAAATCATCAGCAGGCTCTTCACTCCTGCTCTGATTTGCCACTTAATTCCTCCCACCTATTGGGCCTGGGGCCAGAAGCTACTGAAGCTGTAGTTCTAAAGCTGCCCCACCTCCGCTGCCCCAGGGGCGGTGGCCGAACCGCAGACTCAGTCCCCGCAGCTTTTCCCACTAACCTTCTCTGTTGTCTTTGCTGTTTGTGAGTTGTGAGGTCTGGTAAATGCCACAGCTCAGTAATTCAGTACGCTAAGGCACTCTCCGCTTAGCTCCTGGTCTGGTCGGTCCACGCCGTGCACGCTGGGCTCTGCTCCACGCAGCTCCCCTCAGCTGGGAGCTCCGTGCAGGACAAACCTTACCCAGAGACCATCCAGGCTGTCCTGGGCTGGAGCCCTGCTTCCCTCTGCCACTTTGTGGGTTCTGCAGCTCTAGAATTGGTTCAGAGCCATTTCTTTATAGGTTTTTGGAGGGACTCAGTGGGGAGCTCACGCTAGTCCCTGCTTTCCAGCCGCCATCTTCAAGCACCATCTTCTTTAAGAAGCTTTTCCTCATTCCCCCCAACTGCTAGTGAGCTCTGTCCCTAACTACCTTATATTTAGCTGGCTTGTGTTTTTCACATCTACATTTATTCTATTCTGTATATGTGTGTATCTATATACATGTTATTTTCCCTGACAGAATACAAATTCCTGGAGATAAGAATTCTTTTTGTGGATCAGTATCCTTAATGATTAGCACATTAGTGCCTCACACAGTAGGTGCTTACTAAATGCTTACTGATTGATTGACTAAAAGGTTTTTTTTTGTTTGTTTGGGGAGTCAATTATGTTCCTACTCCTCCATGAAAATGTCACGATCTTTCAAATTCCTCATATCTTTCCCTTCCACCCCCCTCCTCAGCAACATGTTTCCAACTTTAATGCTTTTCGTAGGAAAATAGATTTAAAGCTGTGAAAGACCTAGTCCCTTCGTCTAGTCCAGGGGTGGGGAACCTGTGGCCTCAAGGCCACATGTGGCCCTCTAGGTCCTCAAGTAGAGCTACACATGACCCTCCTTTGACTAAATCCAACTTAAGAACCTAAAGGGCCACATGTGGCCTGAGGCCACAGGTTCCCCACCCATGAATTCTAGTCCCTTCATTTACAGATGATGAAACTAAGGGGGATAATAGTGAAATGATTTGCTCTAGGTCACACAGGTAAGTTATCACAGACTTGAAATCCAACATTTTTTACATTGTATCATGTTGCTACATAGGAGTCCAGATGGAAGAAGAAAATAGTTGAGTATTGAATAGGAGATAAAGGTTTCATGTCTAACCTTAGCAGCTAGAATAGTGCTTGGAGCCGTCCTTTCACAGAAGCTACTTCTCCTTCCAAGAAACACTTTCTCTAGGATCATGGATAGGGAGCTAATGACTGAATGAATGAAATGAAAAGCATTTATTAAACCTCTCCTTTGCTATGCACCATACTAAGTGCCAGAGATACAAATACCAAAGAAAGACAATCTCTGCCCTGAAGGAATTTGCATTTTGTGAAGTGGAGACCACACATATGCGGGAATGGTGGCCAAGGAAGGTGTTTTGTTCTGGAAAATCACTGGGATAGTGAGTTGGTCTAGATGAAAGTCAATTGGCATATCCTTTTAGGGAGAAAAATTAGTGTTGATTTGATCACTCTTCTCAGAGAGAGAGGTAGGGGAAGGGTGGCTTAGGTGAATGGCTTACCTCCTTCAGGGAGCTCCATGGAACTTTGGAGAGGGCAGGGGCATGGTAGGAAATGTCTGAAGTGAGGCATAGTTTGGGTCTGGTATCAACTAGATACAGTGGGCTCTCACACTCAGAAAAGCATAGGCCTATCTGGAGAGCTGGAGAACATATGGAGAGCTATAGGGCTAGAGTGACAGATGGAGGCGAAAAGATTGGCCAGAGTCAATATTAAGCAATGCATGAAAAATCAAGACTTTCTAAAATTAGACCTGAATTCATATAGATAGACTACTCCTCTCTTTTTGCTGAATATCTGGAGATGAGATATAAGTAATTTTCCCTTTTTGGTCTATGATTTTATCAGTATAGAGGACTCCTGGTGTGAAAACTCCCTGCCCTGATATAGTTACTCCTCTATAATGTAAAGTCTATAACCAAATTAACTACAAAGAACATATGAAGGAAGGTGCCATCTGCATCCAGAGAAAGAACTGAATGATTTTACCCATGTATATATATATATATATATATATATATATATATATATATTTGCGCCTAATGGTAGCTATCTCTAGGATGGGGGGAGGGGAAGGAATAGAAAGATATTTACATGATAACTTTATATTTAAAAGGAATAGTAAGTTGTACATAATAGATTTGCAGTTTCATATACAATCAGCTTTTTATTATGCTATGTTATAGAAATGCCCATTTTACTCCATAATAAACAAATTTTTAAAAAAGAGTCAGATGGAACCCTAAGTGACTTGCTTGTTGTCATGCATCCAGGATGTGTATGAGACAGAAATGGAACCCAGGTTTTTCCAACTACAAGACTGGCCCTCCATCTGCTATTCAAAGCTTACTCATGCCACCATCACAAACTTTCTGTCAGTGCTGTCCAAAAATGGGTGACCGACCTTGAGATGTGGTGGGTTGGCCCTCTCTGGAGTTCTTCAAGGATAAGTTAGATGTCCACCCATCATGAGGATTCTTTTAATGTATGTTTTGGTTTAGATGGCCACTGAGGTCCCTTTCAAGTCTCTAATTCTGTTATTCCATGATTCTTTTTCCTTTTTGTTGTTGTGTTGTTCAGTTACATTAAACTCCTTCTGACCCCATTTGGGGTTTTCCTGGCAAAGATCCTGGAGTGATTTGCCATTTCCTTCTTCAGTTCATTTTACAGATGAGGAAACTGAGGCAAACAGACTAAATGACTTGCTCAGGGTCACACAGTTAGTAGGTATCTGAGGCCAGATTTGAACATAGGAAGATGAGTCTTCCTGACTCCAGGCCTGGCACTCTATCCATTGTGCCACCTAGTATGGCGCCAAAGCAATATTCACAGCGCCTTTGCCGGCTATGAATATGCCAGTGTAGTTCTGAATTGCAAAATGTAACAGACTCTCTACGTGGAAAACAGAACCAAAACATTAATTCAAACACCAGAAAGCCAAATCCAGCATAGGAACAAAGAAATGTATACACATTAGCATCACAGGGGGCACCACCAAGCTCAAGCCTTTCCTCTGCTAGGGCCTTCCCACAAATGAACAACCTGAAGAAAAGTCACTCCCTGGCTCTCACTCATACTAACTGCCTCTTCTCTCTCCAAGCTGCAACTCCCGCCATCTCTCTCCCAGCTCTGACTTCCTCTCAGCTCTGTTCCACCATTCCTTCTCCACCCCTTCCTGTTCCACCCCTTCAGCAAGCTCCTCCCACCACAGCCTTCATGTGACTCAAACTCATTTGACTTAGGCTTCCATATGACTTAAGCAGGTCACATGGGCCTATTAATGGATGGTAAAGATCTTCCCAGTACATTAACAATACATTCAATACATTAACAATACACCTAGCTGCATGAATAGACTTCACATCATGAACTTCACAACTAGAGTCCCACAACAAAATCTGAAATCAAAATTTAGTTCATCTAAGAAATACTCTGATATTGTCACTGGAAGTGTTGATGACTCTATCGCTGGTCATGGGCCAGGCATATAACCCCCTGTAGCTTGTGTCTGTGGATCATTCCTCACCCAAAGCTTGATTTCAAATTAGAAAGCATCTGGGCTCAGGATGACTTTAGAACTACATATAGTTCTTTAGAGATTCTAACTCCCAGAAGTCAGGCAGTGAAAACCATTAGCATCAGAGTTATCTATCCTTAGTGTACTTGTCACAATTTCCACCTTCACTGAAGGTGGGATTGTCTGCATGGAGCATTTACAGATTCATGCTTCTCCCATCAAACCTCCAGCCTGGCAGTCTGAATAGCATACTCCATAGGAGTGCTGGGATAATGACATTCCTTTCCTCATTGAGCCTTCAAAACATGACATTATCTGGTCACGATGAATTTTTGTTTGCAACTGTTTGTGGCATTGCTCGAGGAAATAGAGGGCTATGGAAAGCCTGCAACATCTTGGCCTCTATCATCTCTGCTCCTTTGGGGTCTACAGTGACTCAGCGGTGTAATTTTTTTTTTTTAGTAGTCTCAGCTAACAGCTACTGTCAAAGTATTGCCAGCAATCTGTGGACACGTGTCCAAAGAACACTGCCAAGTTTCCAATGGTTTCAAAAAATTCAAGCCAGCTCCCTTCCCAACTTCCCTGTCTCTGCCATTGGCACCTCAAAACTTCCAATCACCAGGCTCAAAACCATGAAGTTTAATCCGTTTCCTCTTCACTCTCCTTCATCCCCTACATTCATTCGGTTGCCAAAGGACTATAGCTGTAGAGCTAGAAGGGACCCCCTCATCTTACAGATGAGAAAATTGAGGCTCAGAGAGATTAAATGACTGCCTCAAGACCATGTATGCAGAAATTGGATTCAAACGAAGATCCCTTGTTGTTAGAGTTCAGTACTTTCTCCGCTGCACCATGCAAAGTCTACGGATTCTTCCTTTGGAATGTGGTTCATTATCCTTTCTTTTCTGTTCCTATTGCTACCTACTTCAAGTCCTCATCAGCTCACATCTGCATTGTTGCACCAGCTTTCTAGATGGCCTCTTACCTTCAGTTCCCCACCCCTCTTCAGTTTGTCCCGACTAATTTTCCTAAAACATCTCTTTTCCTCTCTAGAAAATGTTCAGTGGATCCCCATTGTCTACTGCATCAGGTCCAAATTCTTCGTCTGGTTTTAAGACTCCTTTATAACTTCTCCCCACCCTACTTATTCAACCCTATTTCCTATTAATCTTCACCATGTACTTTCCACTCTTCACTGTCCTGTAATATGCCATATTCATTTCTGTACCCAAGTAATCATTGAAGTGTTTCTTCTTATCTATGCTTTCTCATTCTAATCTATCCAAATTCTACATAGTACTCTGGATCCAACTCAAGTCCCATTTCTTCCTTTAGATAGGATAATAATAATGATGACGATAATAATAGCTTACACTTCCTTAGTAGTTTACAAATCACTCTCTTAACTACCAGCCTGAGAGGTGAATTGTACAAATATACTTATAGTGATGGAAACTGAAACTCAGAGTGGTTATATAGTATGTCCAAGCTAGCAAATAGCAGGATTTTGGTCCAGTTTCAAGTCTTCTAAATCCAAGTTGAAAGTTCTTTACACCATGCCATAATGTATCTGTAAACAAGTGGGAGATCAACAATTAGGAAATGGTTGACCAAATCATAGTATATGATTTGAGCATATGAGTGTGATAAAATATTATCGTGCCATAATAATGAATCAATTACTCAATAAACACTTATTAAGCTCCTACTATGTGGTAGGGGTGTATGGGGTGTTTAAGAAGCAGACATAGTGGAACACTTAGAGCTTGGTCAGACATCTGAGAAGTCAAGGACATCCACTGCATCTCGAGCCATCACCAGTCATTTTAACTTTTGTCTTGCCACTGGACTTTGATGACTCTGGGCAACTCTGACTGACTTAAATCTTATCCATGCAGGAGTAAGACATCACCTTGTGATGTCATTGGTGCTTTTCAAAAATGAAGGCCAAACAACAACAACTAAGTGGTAAGCATTGCACTAGATACTTAGGCTACAAAGAAAGGTAAAAGACTCCCTGTCTCAGGGAGCTCATAGACTAAGGGGGAAGACAACATGCAAACAACTATGTACAAACAAGCTGTATACAAGATAAAAATGGAAGTAATCCAAAGGGGCAAGGCATTAGAATTAAGAAGAAAGGCTTCCTGGAGGAGGTAAGATTTTGATGAAACTTGACAGTAGCCAGGGAAGCCAAGAAGCATGAGGGAGAACATTCCATGCGTAGGGACCACTAATGAACAAGTGAACATGTCAGAGTTGGGAGATGGAGTATTTTGTTCCAAGAATAGCAAGGAGGCCAGAATCACTGGATAACAGAGTTGCTGGGAGTGGTAGTGGTGGCAGAAGGAGGGAGAGGAGGCACATAAGGTCTGAGAAGACCAGAAAGTATGTGTGGGTAGATGCTATGAAGGGGTTGGAATGCCAAATGGTTTTATACTTGATCCTGGAGGTCATAAGGAGCCACTAGAGTTTATTGAGGTAACATGGTCTTACATATGTTTCAGGAAGATCACTTTGACAGCAGAGTGGAGGATGGTTTGGAATGGGGAGACTGGTGGCAGGGAGACCAACAGGCAGGCTATTGCAGTAGTCCAGGTTTGAGGTCATGAGGGCCTGTACCAAGATGGTGGCCATGTCAAAAAAAAGTGAGGGAGGTACTTAGGTAAGAGATACTGTGAAGGCAAAATCAACGGACCCTGGCAACAGATTAGATACAGAGGGTAAGAGAGAGTGAGAAGTTAAGAATTATACCTATGTTGGGAGCCGGCATAACTGGAAGAATGGCGATACCTTCAACAGGAAAAGGGAAGAATTTGGGAGGAAAGATGATGAGTTGATTTTTGGATGTGTGTTTAGGATTTCTACAAAACAAGCAGGTACTAAGTACCTGGTATGTGCCAGGCATTGTGATAGGATCCTGGGGGATAAAAAATTTTTAAAATAAAAATAAAAGCTAGTTCCTGCTTATATTGGGGAAAGTAACATGCATACATAATGTATGTATTCATTATGGCAAATAAAGATAAAATCATATGTATAGTCTCCCTCAAATATATATATATGTGTGTGTGTGTGTGTGTGTGTGTGTGTGTGTGTGTGTGTGTGTGCATATATATACACACACACACACATACAAAATACAATGCTATACATACATACAATATAAATACAATGTAATGAGGGAATATTAAGATTTTAGGCAAATTTGGTAAGACATCTGAAATGATACAGAGCAAAGTAAACAAACTAAGCAAACAACCTATTAAATTAAAACTAAAATGACATCAAGGAAATCATTAAAAGACTGTAGAACTCTGATCAATGCAGTGGCCTATCGTGACTTCAGAAGAGCAATGGTAAAGCATGCCTCTGGCCTCTCAGCACATAAGTGATAGGCTCCAAGAACAGTATAAGTCCTATAGTTTTTAGACCAGACCAGTGAGCTTTTTGTTTGATTTCATTTGTTTCAAATAAAGGGTTTAAGGAGTTAGTGAAAAGTGACTGATAAAAAAAATGGCTAAAAACACATCAATGAAACATTGGTAATTTAAGCTCCTTGAAGGGAAGTTCTTTTTTTTTATCTTGGGATATTTGAATCTCTAAAACCTAACCTAAGCCCCCCCCCCCATAGTGGGTGCTTAATAAGTGCTCATGGATTGAACTGAATTAGCTGATGGCTAACCTTCTGGTGATGAGTCTCTTAACCAGTCTGATCATCAGGACCCGACATACAGACTATCTCCAGGCCTGGATTTGCAGGCTTTCTAGCTTGGTAGGACAGTCAGTGACCTGCAGTGGAAAGAGCACTGGACTGGAGTCAGAGGATGTGTGTTCAAATGCTGCCTCTGCTCTTTATTATCTGTGTGACAATGGACCAGATTCTTAACCTCTCTGGGTCTCAGTGTCCTCCTGATGATGAGGTTGGAATCAAAGGCCTCTTATAGCTTAAATCTATGATTCTACTTACTACATTGTAGAACAATGGACCTTAATATCCTTGAGCCTCAGTTTCCCCAATTGTAAATAGAGAAGTAGGGACCAGATGATTGTGAAGGTCCCTTCTGTCCCTAAATCTACAATCTTATAACATTTCAGAAATTACCCCCAGAATCCAAAGATGAAAGGCCAAAATAGGAGGGGGTTAACAACACAAACAAAATGAAACAGCTATAGCTTGCCCCATCTACAGCTTTGGAAAATTATTCTGCTCTGCTTCTGGGGCCATTAAGTCTAGTTTCCTCGTTATTATCTACCACAGCAACCAGAACCTTCCAACCTCCTCATTTTCCCAAACAACCCTAAATTGTTCAGTGGCAGAATAACACATGGCACTCTGACCTAATCATTGTGCCTTCCACGATCATTAAGAGAATTGATGTCCCGTGTGCTCTGAGCTCAGCACTGATAGGGAATGCGTGTCAGTTGTCAAAGGAACAAAGCCACTAGGTCAGGTAGCATTTTCGAGAGATAGGAGGTGGTTAATGATGACCCAATAAAAGACTAAATTGTCAATTTCAGCGTAGGACTCAACAGTGCTCTGGTTATGGCTTCAGGGCTTAGAATGCAAATTCCTCCTATTTTCAGGACCTTCTTCTTTTCTTTTAATTAGTGTTTAGGTTGAAATCTCTTACAGCCAGCCTCAGCAAAAAAAAAAAAAGGGGAGGAGGGAGGGAGAAGAAAAGCTCAGAAAAACCTGCTCAGCATTCAATGGGGGTAGGGGTGGCATGGGGGGAGACAAGAAAAAGAAGAAAGGAAGGCAGATATTTTTGTCCATTGTGACTCGTATTTTGGAACAAGAGCTTGTAATGAACCTTATAACCTGATGTGGGATGCTAGGTTTGGAGTAATGAAGATTCAGAGGCAGATCCTCATTTATAAAGACCCTAGTGTTGGCTGCCTTAGTTGCTTTGTTAATTAAAAGGATTTAAACTAATTCTTATTCTTGGGTCTGCATTTCAGGACCCAAACCATTCCAGGGGGTGATCTTCAGAAAGTCTTACACTTTGACCCAGAAGAGAAGGGCCTTTGATATGTCTAAGAAATTTGGGTTCTGAAATAACCAAGTGACAGGAAAGCTTAATTGGTTACTCCCTGGGACTGAAAGACTAGGAACTTGGAATCTGGAAACCCAGGGCCTCAAGAAACTCCAGATGTCCTTGGCAGTGGGATAGCAGCTGCTGGGTAAATGAACCCACCCACCCCGCTGAAAAACAGCAAAGGCTTGCAGCTGCCCAGCCTCCAAGAGTCTTATGTACCCCACTGTGTCAGTTGTGACCCAGTGGTAAGCACTGGACCCAGCCAGTGCTATAACAAGTCTTTGTTGAATGGAATTGAAATTGACCACTTTTAACATCACCAGGAGTATGGGTGGTATACTCTCACTCCTGGGCAAAAGGGGGAATAGAAAGAAGTAGTGATTGACCCATAAAGGCAGAGCCCGGGTCCCAATTAAATGAGCTAAGCCAGGACTTTTTAACCTTTTTTCCCTGTGTCGTGGATCTCTTTGGCAGTCTGATGAATTCTATGGGCCCCCTTCTCAGAACAAAGTTTTTAAATGCGTGAAATAAAATACACAGGATTAAAAAGTAAAGCAAAGTTTAGTGAAAATAAAGATGTATTTTTTTTTCATAACCAAATTCACAAAACCCTTGAAATCTATCCACAGACCCCAGACTAAGAATCCTTAAACTAAACCAGAGGGCAACTAAGTGGCAAAGTGGAGAGAATGCCGGATCTGGAGTCAGGAAGAGTAATCTTTCTAAGTTTGCATCTGGTCTCAGACACTTACTGGCTGTGTGAACCCAGGCAAATCACATAATCCTGTCTGCCTCAGTTTCCTCATCTGTAAAATGAGCTGGAGAAGGAAATAGGAAATCATTCCAGTATCTTTGTCAAGAAAACCCCAAATAGGGTCACAAAGAGTTGGGCAAGACTAACAAATGACTGAACAACAACAAACAAGGCGAAACGTCCACCTCGAATGCATAGCTTACTTTGGGTTTTCTTATGGGCTTTCACTGAACTGGAAGGGTCCCTAGAAATTAGCTCAAGTCTTCTGACTACCAATGCAGTACTCATTCCATGAGACCAGTCAGGTTTCTTACATTTTGATACTCTATACTCTTCTTATTTCATCTTCTGTTCCTCTTATCTTGACATCTCAATGACATCTATTGTTTGGAATGAGTATTACTATTTCTGTCCCACTTCGTGGACCCATACATACCTTCCTCTTCCTTTTGCCTCAGATGTGTCTCCTGTCCCCTGGAAGACTATTCAGTTTCCTCTTCTGGACAGATGGTCTCTAAAGTCCTTTCCAGCTCAAAATCTATGCATTTTCAGAAACTCTCTCAAAAAGAAATTTAAAAAAAAATTTTAAGTGAAATTCTTGACAAAAAAGAAATAATTGACATGGCCTTAGAGTAATACTGAGATCATGTAATTGGAAGTCTCCACCTAGAAGAGAATGTCAGATCTCCTCTGGACCTCCTAGATAAGTTCTGCCCAGGATGGACCACATCTCCCAGGCTCAGTCCCAAGGGAAACTTCTGGCTAGTGGCCATCCTTATCCCTGAAGAAGAAGGGAGGATCCACTATAGCCTTTCAGGTCAAGTTAACCAAGCTCCAGGACACAGCCCTGAATCCCTAGTTGGCCAACTGAAAATGCAGACAGGGGCAGCTTCCAATTCTTCTCTCCAAGGCCTTTTATAAGTCAAAAGGCAGACGTGCTTGGAAACATGAATCTGTGAGGCCATGGAACAATTTGCAAGAAAAGAAAGCATTTGACATAAGGAGCCATCATTCCAAGCCCCTCATCAGCATATCACCTTCCAAATATATGATATACATACATACGTACACACATACACATATCTGCACATATATTTGTGTAATACATGTATATAAATACATTCACATATTTGTCTATGTATGTACAACCAGAACAAAGATAGATATAGAGATAAAGATACACACACATATATATACATACATATACCTATATATATATATATATACGCATACACCTATATACACATATGCATATATATACACACATATGTTACGAGTTACCAGAAACCACCCATATGTGAATGCATGTCTGTGTGCACGTATGTATGTGTGTGTGTGTTTGTGTGTGTAGCAGGTTACCAAGAACCAGTGTGGTATAGGGGTTAGGGGGTACAGGTCAAAAAGCACTAGACCCTGTGGATTAATTACCAGCAATAACAACGGCAATGCTAACAACATTCTTATTTGAACTCAGGAGTCCCTGAGTTCAAATCTGGCTTCTTATTAGCTTATTAGCTGTGTGATCTTGGTCAAGTCACTTAACCTCTGTTTGCCTCAATTTCTTCATCTGTAAAATCACATCTTCTAGAATCGTTGTGAGGACTGAGATAATTATAAAGCCCTCGGCACAGTGCCTGATGCATAGTAAGCACTATATAGATGTTAGCTAGCTAGTTTATCTAATCTCAACTAGGTCCCCATTGCCATGGTGGAATACTTATACCCTTACCCTTCTCTAATTGACTCTCTATTTCCCTCCCCTGAATGGCTGTTCCAAACATTCTCTTCTGTCCTCAAGCCTCTTACATCACTTCACCCCACCTTCTTAACTGATGGCATCATTTCCTAGTTTACTAAAAAAAAAAAACCAGAGATCATTTGCTGTGAGTACCCTCATCTTCTATAGCATATAGCTCAATCTCCTTTGTTCCTGTCTCTGTTGGGGAAGGGGGTGAGGGGAGATAGGAATAGCTGTTCTCTTGACCAAGGTCAATCCCTCTACTTGTGCCTTTGATCCCAGCTCAGCTCATCTCCTCTGGCAGCTACACTTGTCCCCACTTTCATCATCCCCTTTTCTCTGTAATGTGGGATCTCTCTCTTTCTACAATCTCCCATGCACATCTATATTTGCTATACTTACCTCTCTCATACCTGTATCTTTCCACTGGCTGTCCCCCAGTGAATATTCTTCCCCCTGTCCCACGCACACACACACCTCTACCTTCTAGTTTCCCTGGTTTCCTTCAAGACACGGTTCAAATTCTACTTTCTGGAGGAAGCCTTCCCTACACCCACCCCAAAAGCTGCTAGCATCTTCCCCTCTCAGAATGCCTTTTACCTACTCTTACAGCTAGGCAGCTTGGTAGATACAGTGCTGGAACCGCAGCAAGTTTGGATCTAGCCTCAGTAACTTACTAGCGGTGTGACCCTACAGACAAGCCACTTAACTTCAGTTTCCTCATCTGTAAAACAGGGATAATAATACAGTCTTTTAAAGACAACCACACTGGCATACCCAAGATGGCCTGCTAGTACAGGTTCTTTGAGCTGCTTTTAAAGGAAAAATAGCTTTTAAAGGGGTCAACAATCTTACTTTAATCAAACATATATACATACACACACATATGTATATATCATTCACTTAGTTCAGGGGAAAGGTCTGCACCCTGAACGTAGAGACAAGCAGAGAAAGTACAAACAGAGAAAATAGCACAGATCAACAGACAGATCCCACTGTCTGACCAAAGAAATACATGTATAGTCACTAGAGAGAGAAGCACCAACATCTGGGTTTTCAAAGTGGGGAGGGCGGGGCAGCTCCTTAATAGCTACCCATAGTCTCCCCTGGCCAAATCACATGATCACTCTTCCAATGAGTGAGCCCCCCAAAGCAAAACCTCACCTAAGAGTATATATACCCTTCTCAGAGCCAGAAGGCTTCGCAGCCCTCCTGATTCAGTGCCTAATTAGAAATTAGCAAAAGGTGTGAGCCTTCCTACAAGCAAGCCTCCCCCTAAGGCAAGTCCTTGAATGGGCTCCACATGATGCCTATTAGTGGGCAGGGAAGATCTTCCTAACCCACTAACATTACATATCTACGTCCCAGGGTTGTTGCGAGGTTCAAATGAAATAAATTTATAAAGCACTTTGCAAATCTTAAAGAGCTACATAAATACTTGCTATTATTATTTTAGTGTAGTTTATTATACCTAGTCATTTATATGTTGTCTCCTCCATTGCAATATAAGCTCCTTGAGGACAAGGACTATTTTTCTTTTTTAAAAGTAAAATCAATTTAGTTTATATGAATATCTATAAATAATATATCTACTGTCTTATAAAATAATGTATTGTATTTATAGAAATATTTACATGATGTAATGTTTTATTATACATTGCAGCTATACTATAGTATATATTTATGTTATAAAACAATTAATCATTTTATATTTGGGGTAGCTGGGTAGCACAGTGGATAGAGTTCGGGACCTAGAGTCTGGAAGTACTCCTCTTCCTGTGTTCAAATCCGGCTTCACACACTTACTAGCTGTGTGACTCTTGGCAAGTCACTTCAACCTGTTTGCCTCAATTTTCTCACCTATAAAATGAACCGGAGAAGGAAATGGCAAATCATTCCTGTATCTTTACCAAGAAAACCCCAAATAGGGTCACAAAGAGTTAGACATGACAATTTCATATTTACTTTCCCTTTTATCTGGGCATTTAGCATAATGCCTAGCTAGTAATGGCTTAATAAATACTTCTTGACTGATTTGTTGCCTCTTTCACACATGTCTAGGTTGACAAGATCCTTTAAAAAACTTCTTTTTTGACTTCTTTTTTACTTTTACTTTCACTTGACTTTGCCATCCCTTCAAGCTACTGATTCTTCCTGAGTTCCTCCTCTATTTCACAAATTCCTAGAAAAAGTCATCTGCATTCATTGCTTCCACTTCTTCCCCTCTCATTTACTTTTAAGCCTTTGTAATTTGGCTTGTGATCTCTCATCTGAAACAGTACCCTCTAAGGTTTCCAGTTATCTCTTCAATCTGATGGCCTTTTTCCAGACCTCTTTCTTCTTGACCTATCTGTAGCATGACAATGTTGACTTTCCCTTCCTCTTGGCCACTTTACTCTCCCTAGGTTTTTGTGAGAATATTCTCTTGGCTCTCCTCCTAAGCTACTCAGGACCCTGGGTACCACACTGAATTCAGCTGTGATCCTGGCCCAATGTTGTGAGCAACATCTTTAAGCAAAATGAGGAAAGTATCAATTCAACAAGAATTCCTCAGATACTCAACAGGCTGTTGAGACCCAGAATGGATCCTTACAAATTCAATTCGCTGCTGTAGCATTGTTATGGGAGTATCTCAAGACCTAGAGGACCTGAAAGGATTCTTGTCACTTGCAGTGTACTGTAAATGGTTCATTATTCAGCATTCTAACGGCCATCTACAGTTGTTTTAGGCACTGAAGGTATTTGCACAGCTTATCTCCTGTCATGCCAACTTTTGTGGTCAAATCTAATGCATTATCAATACAAATACCATCAATACTATACAAAAAAATATAAAAATTTTTCCACACCCTGAACCTCCTTTTTTTGCACAGTAGACAGGTTCGATATCTCCTCATATCTCTCCTTGGAGACTATGTTTAAGCAAGCATCTATTAAGTACCTTCTGTGTGGAGGTACACTCTGGATACAAAGAAAATGAATGAAACAATCCTTGCTCTCAAAAGTTTATATTCTATTAGAGGTTCAGCTCAACAAGCATTGTGAAGCACCTATTCTGTGAAAGAAATTATTTTAGGATCCAAAGATACGGAACTAAACATGTACATAACAGTTCTTGCCCTCAAAGAGTTTATATTCTCCTAGTGGATACAACAGGTTAGATAAGTAGATCACTTCAGGAAGGAGAGTGCACATTTGTTTCCTGGACAGCACTGAAAACAAACAGTGACTTGGACTCAGAACTGAATAGGAGGAAGATAGGGGATTGGCTTGCATTTGGGAAGCAGAAGCATTTTCAACGGCTCCAAGATGCTCTGTGACACAAAGAGTCTCATCTTTTAAACACCAGTGTGCTCCCACTGACAGGACCGAAGAAGATGTAGTCAGAAAGAATAGGCCAAATAAACACTGAGGAAATCTTTGCTGGAGGCAATGCAATCTTGAACACATCAAGGGATCACTTTACAAGATGTCTCAGAGAGAGCAAGACATCAAAGGAATGGAAAAGGCTAGAGACAATGCTGTTATACCTCCCCTCCCTGGGGAAAAAAAAAGGGTGAATATGAGGACATTGCTAACTATAAACTCATATGCCTGGCTTCTCCTGTAAAATCTTTATGAGAATGATCTGCACACGTACATCATTTGGTTTGATTTTAAAATGTAGACCCTCTCCAGCTACCAGGACTTATGAACAGACTGCATGTCCAAGAGGGTGGATTTTGGTGAACCCTAGGGAGAAGCAACTCTGACAAAACATTCTCTCTGCTTAAAACTCCATAACTGTTCAACTTCAACTAGACATTTTTAATGGACCACAACAGAAATGAGACCTGTACACCCAGACTCAGGTATCCACCCAGTACGCTGACTTCACCTCTGTACCTGGGCAAGAATCTATCTCCAGTGAACTTCTGTGGATGCGAAGCATTTTGTACATGCCTGCAGGTGTCAGGTAGATGTCTGCCTTCCAAGCATGCCCCAATGAGTGAGCAGCCAAGGCACCGGCACATGCCTTCAGATGTGGGGTGGGTGGTTGCTTTCCAGACGTTCCCCAATGGGTGAGCAGCCAAGCAGAAATGATTCCAGGATGTGAGTCGTGAAACCTGAGAGTTATTTTAATTTGAATTTCTCTTATTCATGATTTAGAGCATATTTTCATGGGGTCATTGATAGCTTATAATTCTTTGGAAAATTCTTCCTATCTTTTGACAGCTTCCTTCCTTTCTCAGAGACTGGTGTTGGCCTTCTCCCTGGACTTTTTGGAGCCATGGTTAATACCATTTAATACTATCTTATCTGATACCAGGAGATTCCATCCTTCACCTCCCTCCTTCCACCCCAGTTATTTATTTCAAGCCTGTTATATAGTCAAAGCCTCCCTGGGCCTATACTGAGCAATCCTCTCAAGCCTTCTCCATCAGAAGGGTGGTTGGTGGTCTGAGAAAGTTCTTGTGCTCTCAGGTTGGTCTTTTCTAGGATCAATGTTAACAAACAGGACCACGCTTTAACTTTTACTTTTGGTTGGAATTATGAGTACTCATGCAATAAAACCAATCAGCACCTCACTGCTGTCTCATCCAGAATAGCACCATTCTTCCCATTCATTCAGATGGTGGTATTTTTAGGAGTATGCTTAAATGATGCCAAATGGAAGCAAGCAGTTTGGTTGCTGCTGGGACTCTTCTGCCCATAGTAGAATGTTCTGTGTGTCCAGCCAGCTCAGGAAGAACTTACTACCAAAAACTCAGATGGCACAAAAACATCTATGGCAAAATAAATGTAAGTATAAACGTATAGAATAGGTGTTCTTAACCTGGGATCCGTGAATTTTTGCTTTTACATTTTGATTTTTATATTTCAATATCATTGGTTTCCTTTGTAATCCTTTGTAGTTTTTTTATGCATTTAAAAGCATGATCCTGGGAAGGGGTCCATAAGCTTCACCAGACTGCCAAAACGGTCGTATACATGGAAAAGGTTAAGAATCCCTGGTAGCATAATCTCCCCAGCAAAAAGTAATAGAGTGAGTCTGAATGATTTGCCTTACTCTCCCTCCTCCACAAAGTGCACATCTTGAATTGGACTCCCATGTCACAAAATCTTCAGAGGATCTCAGTTCTCATTTTTGCTCTTCTCCTTAATACTTGTGTGATTTTAGCCAAGTCACTTCCCCTCTGTGGGCCTCAGTTTCCTCATCTGTATAAAAAAGGGGTTGCATTAGATGAACACTGAGGGGTAGCAGAGTATAGTAGATGGAGCAATAGACTTGGCATCTTAGACCTTGGTTCAAATCCTCCCTGAATCATTTACTTGACATTTACTCTGGCAAATGACTTGCCTCAGTTTTCTCATCTGCAAAATGAAGAGACTGGACTAGACCTCTAAGATGTCTACCATCTCCTCATATATGACCCTATTATCCTATGACCTCTAATGTCCATTCCACCTCCATGATCCTATGTATTATAGAAGGATAGACCGATGCTCAGCTACTTGGCCCAGTGTTGTTAATAATACTGAAGTTGGAACAGAAGAATCAAGCTCTTATCCCAGATCTGTTCACTCCTTTGGTATGTGACCCTGGAGCTATCACTTATTCTCTCTGAACTTTAGTTATCTCGTCTGTAAAATGCAGACAATAATTGCCGCCCTACCTACCTTGTGGTACTTTGGAAACCATAAAGTGCCACACAGATATGAAGTAGTAGTTCTAGAGAAGGCTTTGGAGAGGCCCTTGGACAACAAGGAGGTCAAATCAGTTAATACTTAAAGAAACTAATTCAGGTTCTGCACTGGAAGGTTAAATATTGAAGATGAAGCTTAGATACCTTGGTCATATAGTGAGAAGACAAGATTCATTGGAAAAGACCCTGATGTTGGGAGAGATTAAAGGCAAAAGGAAAAGGGGATGGCAGAGGATGAGATGGACAGATAGTATCATGGAAGCAACAAACATGAGCTTGGACAGACTTCGAGAGATAGTGGAGGACAGAAGGGCCTGGCATACATGGTCTGTGGGGTCATGAAGAGTCAGGCATGACTATAAACAACAACAAAAGTAACAGTGGCAGTAGTAGTAGCAGCAGGAGGAGGAAGAAGAGAAAAAAGAAAAAGAAACATTTATAGAATAATAATAACTCTCATTTCTATAGTGCTTTACAAAGATTAATTCATTTTATCCTCACTGCAACCCTGGAAGGTAGGAACTAGTATTATTATTCTCATTTTACAGATGAGGAAACTGAGGTAGCTGGCTATGAAGTGATTTGCCCTTGGTCACGTGATTAGTGAGTGTCTGAGGACAGATTGGAAAGTGGGTCTTCCTGATCCCAGGCTCAGCATTTTATTCACTGCATCACCCAGCCAACTCTTCATATCATTTATTTAAATCGTTACCAAAGGAAACAAATTCGGATGCCACCTTCTCTGCAGGTGCCCCGTGAAGCCCCAGTGAAGCTTAGCAGCCTGGTTGCAGACAAAAACCAGATCAACGGTGGGAGCTGAAAGAATCAGCTCCTAATTCTTTCATGCTTGAGCAACACGCAGTCTGAACCAGGCTAACCATTTGCATATGTGCTGGATGCACAAGTCGAGATCCATCCTTTCAGTTCTGATGCCAACCCCTAGGGGTGCCAAAGCTGCTCCTCAAAGTATCTCCCTCACAAATCATGCAGAAGAGCAGTATGCCCTTGTCAGTACAAAAGCAATCAGGACCTCAGGGATGCTCCATCTTGATGACCAAGAATCTATGGGAGGGGTACGTGTGTGAAGTGAAGTGTTGGAGAAACGCTCGTCCCCTTGCTGCCACCACACTGGGGACTAAGAACGCTCATTCTGTCTGCCTCACATGTGCCTTCTGCCTTCCATGAATCCTGAGGGAAATGGAAACAACAGAGTTCTCCATCTGCCAGACCTCTCCGGTAGAACAAGGCTCTTACTAGGAGCTTGGCCAAGCCTCAGTCCAGCAAACTGGCTGCTCAAGATGGTTGACGATATCTGGGCCAATCCTATGAAAAGAGGCAGCCATTTTCCAGCTAATGTGAAGAGAGTTCTGGTCTTTTTCAGTTAAAATTAAATACTGATCTGCCAAGACTAAGTTCTATGTATAAATGCTGAGATGTTGAGTATTCAGTCTGGGTTTATGGCCTCTTAATTTGAGTGTTGCCTACAGTGGTGTTAATTTCTTACTGACTCCACATCTTGCCATTTTCTTAGCAGGTGTTTAAAAAAAAAACAAGCCCAACCATGTTTAATTCATAAGTACCCATCTCATTGAAAGCATTGAGCGTTGGCATTTCAGGATTAATATTGTACATAATTATTGTGGCTGGTAGAAAGTAATGAATTTATAGATTTATTTTAATGAGGTCATCGCAACAGCAGATTCCTTAAGTAGGTAACTAGACATTAGCATCTCTGCCAGGAGTGTTTTTAATTAGCACTCTGTAGTTATGGAGAGGTGCTTAGAAGATGAATGCTAAGTAAGATCGTTGGCCTCTATGTAGCATGCCCTAGTAGATGGAGGGTTGGACTCAGGCTCAGGAAGACCTGCATTCAAATCCTGCCTCTGAATCTTTGGATCATTGGATCATAGGCTTAAGGTTGAAAGGGACTTTACATGTCATCTGGTCCAATCTATGTCATATTATGATTGAGGAAAATGAGGGCCAAAGAATGATATGACTTCCCCAAGACCATACAGGTGGTAAGTAGCAGGGGTAGGGTCTGAACTCAGGTCCTCTCTATTCCAAATCAATTAAGCAGCAATTTGTCATTGCTGATTATCATTGCAAATTATCATTGCTGAGCATTTATCATGAGCCACATTACGTGTTGCATCCTGTGAGGTGCTAGGGATACAAGGACAAAAAAGAAAAAATCCTTGCCCTCAAGGAACTTTACATTCTATCAGGTTTATCATTCTACCAATATATGCATGTAAACACGTACAAAATATATACAAGATTATTTCAGGATGAAGCATTATCAGCTAGGAGAATCAGGAAAATGGAGACAGTGTTTGACCTGAGCTCTGAAGAAAATTAAAGAAACTGGGAAATCAAAAATTCTTTCCAATGTGCAGATATTGGCAAATTGCTTGACCTCTCTCTCAGCTTGTTTTTGCATCTGTAAAATGACAATAATAATACCTCAAAAGACTGTTGTGAGGCTCAAATAAGATAATGTAAGTTCCTTCGGAAACTTTAAAGCACTAGATAAATGTCACTAATTATCATTATTACTAATGCTGTTATTTTTTAAAAAACACAGAGGACAGAGTGTCGGTTTCAAACTCAGGAAGATTTTAGTTCAGTTCTTGCCTCTGACATAGGCTGTGTGATCCTGTACAAGTCACCAAATGAATGGATGATAAGCACTTATTATATACCAGGCTCTGTGGAAAGATTAGAGATGCAAATACAGAAGAATGACCTAACTTTTCAGTTATTGAGGCAATTCTCTAAGCCAAAAAGTTGCAGAGTAGTTGCAATTTAATTGGATGAGGAAGTTGCCTTACTGGAAGTTCCCTACACCAGTGAAATTATAAGTAGGAAAGAAAGAAAAAACCCATTGTTATTATAAGTCTATTAAAGGCTTACTAATGAGATAGGAAGCCCTGCCTCATGGTTAGTCAGTGGAAGAGCTAGACCAGAAATAAAAGGTATCTGACCTTTGGTTGAGTGTTCAGTCTACCTTTCCATTCTCTTCTTCCTGTCTGGGAAGTTGATGTGAAATCTTATACTCATTGCCCTCCTCCCTATCATCCATTTATGATGCAGTTTATATCTGGAACACTGTATTACATGCTCAGTGAAATGTTAATCAAAGGGAGACTTTATTTGCTCAGCGTCTTCGTAAAATTTACCTTCTAAAATGGATACTCTGACACTAACATGAACAGAAGAATAACAATAAAGGCTAGAACAATAAAATTAACATCTATTCAAAAAGACTTTTGTTGGATTTTTTTTTGTCAAACGCATAAAATAGGTATTTTGGTTTTGGTTTTACTTTTCTTTTACCATACACAGAAGGGAAAGAGAAAAGGGAATAAGCATTTGTATTTTGCCTACTATGTTCTAGGAACTCTGCTAAGCACTTTACAAATATTCTCTCATTTAAAAACAAATACCTTAACATTTAACTCCAAATTTTTCAAGCAGATAGGATCATGGATTTGTAGCTAAAAAAGATGTCAAAGGTCATTTGGTCCAGTCTCCTCACTTTATAGATGATGATACTGAGGCCCAGAAAAGTGATGTTAATTTCCCAGTCACACAAGCAGAACCACCAGGATTTGGGCAAAGGTTATCTGATTCTAAATGTCATGCTCATTCCCCTTCACCACTATGCTTTTTCTATTTTTAGAGGTGTATCTCTTCTTCCATTTCTTTTTCTTATGCCGCCTCTGCCACCACCACCCCTTCTACCCTATTCTTACCACTGGAAGTCGGGGGGAGAACAGGGTAAGTTAAGAAGAAAATTATAAAAGAGTGAATAGAACTCTGAGAGTTGAAAAGAGGGGAATGATCATGAATGATCTGATGTCAGAAGGCCTGGGTTTGAAAGCCAGCTCTTCCGCTTACAACCTATGAAGTGACCTTGGGCCACAGTTGTTCTCATCTGTTAAATGAAGGGTATAGGCTAGATAACTTCTGGGCTTCCTTTGACCATGGCAAGGTCCCTTCCAGCTTTAGATCCAAAAAAAAGCCTAATCCACAGAAAAATCAATCACACAGAAGACTGAATAAATAACCAGAGAACCCAAGGCTGGACCCCCCAGGCTGCTATTAAAGGCAACTTCCTTCTAAGAATTGAGTAAAAAAGTCTTGTCATGATCATTCATATTCATTACGCAATGAAGACAGACAATGAGAATTTGCTGCCCAAACAATTCGAAAGAAAAATTACTATATCCCTGGAATCTGGCTTGTTCATCTTCAAGCTCACAGTGGAAAACTTGTGCCTCTAAGGCCTGTGGGCAACTGTTTATGTAACTAATTGGACATTCACATAAATATGAAAATGCAGACAGGGGCAGGTTCCCATTCCTCTCTGTTCTTTGGCCAGAGTTCTTTTTTAAGTCAAGCGGCAGGCATGCTTGTGAGAGATGCATGGTTTAGAATCTGGCCCACAGGGCTCCTCGCTTATATAAAAGCCAGCACACTTTCCATTTTGCATTAAGAGGGTCTGGATTTGTTTTAAAAGTTCTGATGTTGAAATAAGTCTGTTTCAGTTATCTAGAAAATTTGCTTCTGTGGGACATCTCTTCCCCCAAAGATGGTGATGGACGAACATGTTGCCACTGCACATCTCTATTTGCTACTGGTTCCTTTTGCTACGGAGAGTTGTCTTTGGCAGCCCTACTACAACAGGATATGAGGGACAGGGAACCCCTTAACAGCCCCCAAATGCCATATGAAGTTATCCAGAGGTGTGCAGAGGCCACATTAATTTCCAAGTCTGACTGCAACCTCTCAGTGACCTTCAACAGGCCAGCTTTGTTTTCTCTGCCCTGCCTATAATTAAAGTGGAGACTCTGGTATGGGTGTGGTACAACCCTCAGAGTCATTTGACTCCCCTTTGCTGGGACAGACAGGGCGAGTTGTGTTTAACTTAGACTCCTACTCTACCCAGGCACTGGACCTGATCACTTTATAGGCAGTAGGGAGAATGGGGAGCGGCCGTGAAGAGAGTTGAGGAAAGCAAAGCAGAACCAAAGTTGGGTTCTACAGAGCCTAACTAGGCAATGTTTTTGGACTCTTTGTTTCCAACTTTCTTGCTATCTTCCCAGTTGGCCATTCAGTTTGGGCATCTGTGTTAGATTGGCCAGAGAATGTTTCCACATTTGCCTCTATGAGATCCTGATAAGTTTCTGTAAAATGGGGGAAATAATATTATTATAACCTACTTTATATGGTTGTTGGGAGAAAAATAAATCAGGGCAGCCCCCAGGGTGAGAGGGTGGGCAAATGGTTTGTTTTTCAGGGACACCTCTCTATATAAATGATTTAACTTAAATATGTATTACAAAATCCATAGGCCCATGTAAGGTATAATGAATTAGAATAATGGGTAAAGAAGAGATAGATAGATATCGCTATCTATATCTGTATCTCTATCTCTGAATCTCTATGTCTAGCTATCTATCCATCTAGCTATCTATCTATCTGTCTGTCTGTCTGTCTGTCTATCTATCTGTTTATTGTCTAATTAGTGCCTATGAAGTTTCTTCGAAGTGTCTAGCAGGCCGGGTAAGCAAGGCTTCAAGCTTCTCTGAGGAAGACAAATCAGTCACAACAGAGCAGTAGGTTGTATGATGGGCTGCTGCTGGGTCTTGAGTTTATCTCAATGGGTGGGCAGCTCTAGTGTTAGGATTCTATGTTTGGTGTCATCAGGTGAGCAGGTCTAGAAGACAGTCAGGCAGAGTAAAGGGGGTCCACACACAAATCTCATGGGAACAGGGTGGGTCAGGTGCAGCTAGAGAGCACCCCACCCCACCTAGGCAGAGCACAGGAAAAGGGGTGAAGTTAGTTCAGACCATCTGGCAGCTACTGAGGCCATCCCATAAGGCCTAAGCCAAAAGTTCCAGGGTAGTGGGGATATCTAAGATCCCCTCCCTGCCCCAACCATTAGATAAGCAGGTGGAAAGGTTTCAGGGCAGGGAACCAGGTTCCAGGCTATGGTCAAGGGCACAGCCAATTCTAAAATAGAGAATTAGTCAAGTTGTATGGTAGCTACTGCTGCCGTCCTCCAGATCTTGGAGGTCCTGAGGTCCAGAGGCCCAGGACAGGAGCCTGTTTGCCAAGGTCAAAGAGTGGTCGTAAAATTGCCATAAAACTCTATAGAAATGTGAGTTATTATTATAGACTGTATGAAAGAGAACTAGATTCTCTGGGTTGCTATCACCCTGAGACGAGAGGTCTTTAACCCTCCAAATGATTCCCTCATACCCAATTCTGGTCCCATGAGCACAAATTATATGGGTTATCCAAACAAAGCAGAATTACTCTCCCATGTTGGTCCACCCAAGCCTGGAGCATCTTCCCCTCACTCAGCATGCTCTTAGGCTGGTAGGACCACTTCACAACTAATTCTGCCTCCCTCTCACCCACTTACTCAGGTAGAGATAAATGGAGGAGCATAATCAGTCAGTTTAATTAAGTGCACTAAGTAAGCTAATTATGCTAAGTAAGCACTGGGGAGAAAAAGGGAAAAAAAAAACAGTCTTTACCCTCAGGGAGCTCACATTCTAATAGGATGACACATCATATAAATGACTAGGTCCATACCATACAAGATATATTCAGAACAAATAGAAGGCAATCTGAAAGGAGAGGCATTCACAGCCAATGAGACCAGGCAAGGGCTCCTACAAAAGAAAGCTGAATATTAAGGGAATGAGGGAAAACTAAGAGGTATAAAGGAGGCCATTCCAGGCAGTGGGGACATCCAGGAAGAGTCATGGTATAGGGAGACAGAATTTATTTTCTAGGAACTGCAGCTAGGCCAGGTCTCTACGTTGTATGGAGGGGAGTAATGTGTGTAAGGATCGGAGAGATAGGAAAGGGCCGGGTTACAAATGAGCCTTAAATGCCAAACAGAGGGCTTTATGTTTAATTCTGGAAGAAATAGGGAGCCACTATAGTTCATTAAACAGAACAGTGATATGGGCAGACCAGCATTTCAAAAAATCACTTTGAAAGCTGAGTGGAGGATGGACTGGAGGAGAAAAACAACTGTAAGCAGAGAGACCTCTTAGAAGGCTAAAGGTGTCCGAGAAAGAGGTAATGGGGGCCTATAGCTAAATGATTGAACCTTAGGATACTGGCTCACTTATTCACCTGCACAAGGGAACCACCCAGGGTCTCTGCCAAGCACTGCTGAGAAGCCTCATCTTGAACCCAGAGTTCACAGTGATCTTCTAGTCTGGCCTAGATAACTGCTAATACTTAGAGCCCCAGGGGACTCCCAAATCTAGCTGCTACAGACTTTAGGGCTGCTTACGCCATACAACTCTTTGATGTCTGGAGACAGCAAAAGAAAATTAATTTTTGAAATCAGCATTGGCGCAGGGCATTCTGAAGTCAGAAAGACCCATCTTTCTGAGTTTGCATCTGGCCTTGGACGCTTATAAGCTGTGTGACCCTGGACAAGTCACTTAATCCTATTTGCCTATTTCATCATCTGTAAAATGTGCTGGAGAAGGAAATAGCAAACCACTCCAGTATCTTTGCCAAGAAAGCCCCAAAGAGTGGGATATGACTGAAAGACGACTGAACAATTGTCTTCTTGTGTCACTGTAGAGGACTACATTTATAAATCTCTGCAGTGTGAACATTTTTATTCTCTTCATTAACAAAATTAGCCAGAGATAAGCCTGTAGGTTTAAAAAATATATTTTTCACCCAAATAAATTCTAAAACTAGCTGCCACTCTGTTTTTTTTTTCTTTGTGAAGGATGCTAGTATCGGGAAGACTACACTGGTCTTAGAGTCTTCTTATACAGTGTCTAATCCTGTGTAACTCTGGGCAAATCACTGAGTCTCAGTTTCCTCATTTATCAAATGGGATAATGAGACATGATACATTTTATTGTTGTTGTTGTTGTTATAATACTATATTATTATAAGGGCAAGCAAAGTGGGATTTTTTTGTTGTCTTTTGTTTCGGAGTGCTTCTCAGCACTAAGGCAATCAAGTGACTTTGACTGAGTCTTGCCTTTGTTTGTAGGAAGGCCCACACCCTTTTGCTAGTTAGGTCAGGAGAGGTGTGAAGCACTCTGACCCTGAAGAAGTATATATACTCTGAGGTTTGCATTTTGTTTGAGGTTCACTCATTGGAAGACTGTTCCTGTGATTTGGCCAGATGAGACTCTGGGTAGCCATTAAGGAGCCCCTCAGCTTTGAAAAACCCAGATGTTGGTGCTTTTCTCTCTGATAACTATGTATGTAATGTCTTGGTCAGACAACTAGAAGCCCTGTCTGCTGATTTGTGTTTATTTGCTCTGTTTATAAAATTTCTGCTTGTAGTTTCTATTTGTATTTGCTCTGAAATTCAGGGTGATGACTTTTTCCCTGAACTAAGTGGATGATATATGTGTGTTTAATTAAAGTAAGATTGTTAACCCCTTAAAGTTGCTTTCCTCAGAAAAGCAGACCAAAGAACCTGGTACTGGCAGCCCTCCTGTGTGCTGGTGTTATTGGTCTCACCAAGTAGCGTTGTTGTTACAATTATAGAAATACTTATTTTATTCCATAAATTAAAAAAGTAAATAGGAAATATTTTTAAAAGAATTATTATGAAGAAAGAAATTTATCACCCACTTATTTATGGATGAGGATAGACAAGTGGAAGATTTTATTTCCAGGGTGCTCCATGCAGTGGGGTAAATGTAGGGCTTTAATGAGGTACTGAGGTTGTGTTCACTTTGCTTCCCATTTATAGATGAGGAAGGATGCTGAGAGAGATGAAGAGACTTGCCCAAGGTCACCTAGCTACAGACTCCACTCTTGACTGGATTTCCCCCCTCCTCAGAAGCAGCCTTCTACCCCTTTCCAGCTCTCTTTTATATGTTACCTTTCCCCCATTAGAAACTCCTCAAGGCTAGGACTGTTTTGGGGTTTTTTTGCTTATATTTGTATCCCCAGTGTTTAGCATAGTGCCTGGCATGTAGTAAGTGCTTATAGATATTTTATCTATCTGAATATCTATGGATGGAGAAAAGAAACTCAATTCTTTCTCTCAGTTCTTACACCTGTCAAGTTCACTTTCCTGGTGCCTACCTTTTGCACACTCCAGAAAATAAGGTGCCACATCTTGGAGAATTTGTGCTATCACTAGCTCTTTTTCTTTTTGTTTTTAAAATGTTGTATTATCTTTATCGATTTTGTCATTATTGTTCAATCAGTTTTTTCAGTCCTGTCTGACTTCGTAACCCCATTTTAGGTGTTTTCTTGATAAAGATATTGGAGTGGTTTGCCATTTCCTTTTCTAGCTCATTTTGCAGATGAGGACACTGAGGCAAACATGGGTAAGTGACTTGCCCAGGGTCACACAACTAGTAAATGTCTGAGACCAGATTTGAACTCAGAAAGTTGAGTCTTCCTCACTCCAGGCCCAGCACTCTATCCACTGCACCACTTAGCTGTCCCTTTTATTGATACATTTAGCTTTTATATTTCCATTTCTGAATATATTCCTTTCTCCCACCATGTCCAGCAAGCTATCCATTGGAACAAAGATTTTTGAAAGCATATGCACTATTCCACACCCATAGTCCCATACCTCTTTAAGAAAGAAAGGGAAAGAGGTACATTTTCTTTTTCATTATTATTAGTTTATTTTAAACTTAAATATGCAATAAGAAGAGAAAAAAAGAAACATTATATACTTAAATATTAAAACTTAAATACAAAATAAGAAAAGGAGAAAAAAAAGCATTGCCATGTGCACAGCAAAATGTAAGAAAAGATTCAAAATATGCAGCAATGAATTTCCATTTCAAGAAAGCCTAAATAATAAATCCTATGCATTATGTTCAGAGGTGTCCATCTTTGCTTCCTTGCAAGTTTTCTTTCATTCCCTGCTGTGCACTTTTTGCTTTGTTCTTTTTCCCCCCTTCTCCCCTGCCCCCCGCAGAAGGCTACAATTAGGTGCAGATATATACATACACATACATAAATATATACATTGATATAAATATATACATACATGTACACATACATATATGCATACATATACATGCACGTATACACACAAACATGCATGGCTATATGCACATATACACACAAAGAGCTATATACATGCATATACACATACATACACTTACATACACATGCATATACTTAGATATCTATAATCATACTCATATACAGACATATACATTCATACGCATCTATGCAAAACCACACTGTACTTATTTATCCTCTGTTTCTCTGAGGGTAGATAACCTCTTCCTTCATAAGTCTGAGTCCTTCCATATTTTTTTCTAAGTCCGCCGGCTCATCATTTCCTACACCACAGCAACAGTCCAACCTTCTACTGTCTAGTTATTCAAAATAGTCTAAAACAATATTGATTAATATGGCTGACATATAGTATAGTGTAGAGAGGTACATTTTCTTAACTCTTCTTTGAGGCCAGGCATAATCCTCATGATTACAAAGCATTCAGCTTCATTTTTTTATTGTTCTTTCTGCCTCCATTGTTGTAGCTGTTGTGTATGTTGTTTTCTTGGTTCTAATTACATCATTCTGAATCAGTTCATGCAAGTCTTGCTGTTACTTCCTGTATTCATCATATTCATTGTTTCTTACAACACAGTAGTATTCTCATACCACATTCATGTACCACAATTTGCTTAGCTATTTTCCAGTGGCCATCTATTTTGCTTGCAGGTTTTTTGTTTTGTTTTGTTTTGTTTTTTGTTACTACAAAAAAGCTTTCTGTAAATACTTAGGTGAATATAGAGCTTTGCTTTCTGTCTTTGACTTTCTTGGACTATATACCTACCAAGGGGATCTTTAGGGATAAGGGCATGAATACTTAGTCACTTTTTTTTTAGCATAAATGCAGATCACCATCAACTCATTGTTGATCCTGGGGTTCTGGCAGCAGAAAGGGACCTCTGGTGTCTTACCTAAATAGGTCACTTTCTAAAGACCAATTTTAAACTTAAATGTTAGGTTTTAAACTCCCAGAGAAATGTCTATTAATCTCATCTTCCCTAAATGGCATCGAGGTACCTAAAAATGTTTTGAGGGTATGTGTATATGTTTGGAGAGAAAGAGAGAGAGAGAGAGGGAGAGAGAGAGAGAGAGAGAGAGAGAGAGAGAGAGAGAGAGAGAGAGAGAGAGAGAGAGAGAGAGAGAAAGGAAAAAAGAAAGGTGGAGAGAGAGGGAGGAAGGGAGAAAAAAAGGGAGAAAGAAAAAGACAATGAAAGGAAGAGAAAGAGAGGGGGAGGGGAGGGAGGGAAGGAGAGACAGGATAGAGCTGAAGTCTAAGGGCATGGCTTCTGAAGATTTGTGATTTCCATTCAAAGAAATAAATTGCCCTTTGAAATAAGAAAAGGGACCACTCGGTTCAGGCCACACTGTCCAGTCCATTTGGAGAAGAGAATAGATTTTAAGGAAGTGAGAATACATATGGGATCATTCTGTATCATAACCTTCAGTGAGTTTGTTGTTGCTATTTCGCTTTTGTGACTCCAGCTTCCCTCTGTAGTAAGTGGGTGAGGCCACCAGAAATTGGCTCAGCTCTGACTGCTTCTGTCAGAAGACCTCGTGTGTCGTGGCTGTTGTTTTCTTAGCAAAAGAGAAACTTTTTAAATTAAGTCAGGAATTCTCTGGCCATCTCAGTGCTGTTCCTCTTTCAGGGTGAGAGGTAGCTCACATCTGCCAAGTGGCAGCCTAGACTTGACTCCCTATCCTAGCCTATCCACAAAGCTTTTTGCTCATGGTGGGCATGCTCTGGGGTGGGTCCTGCTTGGCACTTTGCCTCATCCCTGATGACAATTGAAGATTCCTTGAGGATGACAGATCTTCACTTTTAATGGGCAAATCAGTAGGTGGTCAAGGAAGGGGTCCTTCTGGGAAGTCCCTTTGGCCTTCCCCGACTTTTAAAATCTGTAACACATACGGACGGGATCCAAAAATATGTCATTGCCTCATAACTTTCTAAGGGTCCAACTCTGAGGGCCCCTGGGAGAGGAGAAGTTGTTGTTGTAAGGTCAGGATTTAGATTTGGCAGCTGGAGGAGTTCAGGGTCTCTCTAGAGTGTCTCCATTTTTTCTTTCTTATGCAAGCAATCAGTATGAAGTCTGGCTGCCCTCAGAATGACAAGGCAGTCATCTCACATGGCTATGTGGGGCTGAAGTAAACAACTGGCTTTTGTTCCCCAGGGGAATACATTGATGACCTGGGACGCTGCCTACGCTGTGAAGCCTCTTGTTCCACTTGCCGGGGGCCAACTCAAGAGAACTGCACCAGCTGCCCCAGTACAAGGTAATAGTAACAACAACTGTCATTTTTATAATGCTTTAAGGTTTGCAAAATGCTTTACAGGAATCATCTTATTTTACCCTTACAATGGTCCTTTGAGGTAGATGGGTGATCTTAATTATCCCCATTATACAGATGAGGAAACAGAGGTGTTAACTGACTCATCCATTATGCTGCAACAGGGATTCTTCATCAGGTTGACCTAGGGGAGATTCCCAAGAAAGAATGGACTTCTGCCATCATTTTAGAAGTCCTTATCCATTAGCTTCGCAGTGGTCATGAAACCAAATGCACAGCTTTTCCAATGATCAAACAGGCCATCACGGCCAGACCCTGTTAGCTTTTTAAGAAAATTCAATTCAACAAACATTTATTGAAAACATTATTTGCAAGGTCTTTTATAGGTTGTGGGAGATGCAAAGATGGAAAAAAGATAGTAATATTCCCTTTCCTCAAGGACCTTACAGTCTAAAAAAGGAGATCCACACACTGATGATTCCATGACACGACTTCATCAGTTTAGGGGCTTCCTACAGGTTGTAGCCCCTCCATTTCTTCTCAGTGACTCTTGTAGATAAAACACTAGACTTAAAAACAGGAAGGCTTGGGTTCAAATTCTCCCTCAGGTACTTACTAGCTATGTGATCCTGGAAAAGTCACCTAACTTCTCTGGGCCTCGGTTTTCTAAGCTATAAAATGAGGTAGTTTAACTTAATGATATCTAAGGTCCTTTCTAGCCCTAGCTCTATCATCTAAAATTCATAAATATTCATGAAGCATCCACTTATCTCTCTAGAGGTCTATCTCTCATGTTTTATGTTTTGTAGCAATATCCCTTAATTGGTGTATCTGTTGGTTTTATTTTTTAAATAAAACTTCATTGATATATCTTGTTTTTACATCACCTGTCATTTCTTCGGTGCCCTTCCTTCTCTCCCTCTTAGAGAGCCATCCCATAAAGCTTCTTTTAAAAAGAAAAATTCTCACTATATGAATACCTCATCTTTTAGTATGTCATTTATGTCCTTGGCAATATCTTTTGTACCACTTTTCACATGCAAGCCATCACCAATAATATGATCTATCCTACTTAAGCCTATAATGTACTGTTGCACTGCCATAGGGGTTACTTATAATTTTGCTTCATGATTTTCAACTTTATAGCAATATACTGGAAAAATATGGATGATAATAAAGAGAAGGGCTTCTGTGGCAATGAGTAGACTGATTTGCTGCTGGTATATAGTTGGTATATGGTGGCATAGACTCTGCTATAATTGATAGTGTGACTGTCCTCCAGTCCCAGGATGGGGAAGGATCAGGAGACATCAGGAGGAAGATGCTTCACAGTCAGGCTCTTCACCTCTATGCTCTCCCCCTGGAGTCTCACTATCCTTCTTGCTGAGAGGAACAGAAGGGGGAAGAGGGCAGGGATGAGTCACACTGTCCATCTGAACTACATTTCCCAGGAGCCCATGTAGCTACATACCAGACTCTTTCCTTCCCCACAAGGAAATCAGTCTAAATACCAAGTTGCATCATTAAGGTGAATACATGGTAGACTATGGTGGGACAAAGGAAAGGTCTGGACAGAGAACTCTCAGCAAATTTGAGAAGGGAAGAATCACTTTTTAACTGAAGCTGATTAAGAAAGGCTTAGGGGGAAAAGTGGCACCTCACATGGGACTTGAAAAAATGGAAAGTACGCCAATAAGCCAATACATAAAGATATATTCTGAAATGTAGGCATACACCAATGCATGCAGTCAGGGTGAGGTTGGGGAAGAGCTAGTAGCTCAGTTTGGTCAGAACAGAGAGTCCACAAAGGGAAACTGTATGAAATAAGGACAGAAGAGTAGATTCATGTACTATTAGCATTTAGAACAATTCCTAAGATGTAGAGTATTAGAGAGTTTTCTGGGACAGGGAGATTTTAAATGACTCGTCCGTTTTCACACAGACAAGATTTGTCAGAGACAAAGGTCTGCTTGATTCTGGGGCTGGCTCTGTATCCATTAGGTCACATTGTCTCCTACTTTCAAATGAGGACATTGAATCCCAGAGAAACTGAATGATTTGACCAAGGTCACCCAAAAGTAAATGGCAATGACACAACGGGTTACCCATAAGGTACTCAAAGAACAAGAGGAAGGCCTCCAGAGTAATGGTTGGATCCACTATGGAATAATTTTGGATGAGAATCGCATAGCTTGAGATGCTACAGAACAGCACCCCACACCAGTAGAGGAAGTCCTACAGGATCAGGTTTTCTGAAGCCACGTCATTCAGTGCTCTTTCTACTACATTAGATCATGACGTCTCCAGGGCAGGGACCCTCTTTTGCCTTTCTTTGTGTCCCCAGGGTTTTAGCGCAGTCTTTGGCATATAGTAGGAGCTTAAAAATAATTACTGACTATTATGTGGCACTGCTTCCCTAGATTAGATCTAGGTTGTAAAGGGCCTTAACTGCCCAGTTAGGAAGTTTTTATTTTACTCTTTAGGCAATGGGAAGCCACTGTCAGTTTTTAAGCAGGGGAATGCCACAGGAAGATCTGTGCCATAGGAAGATTACGTTGGTACCTATATGGACAAAGAGGCAGGAAGACCTATTATTAGACCTATTTAAAATGATCTAGGTAAGAAACGACACCATCCTTAACTAAAGATAAGTGAAGAAAGAGGTGAAGGTGGAGGTCAGAGATTCCAGAGAGGTAGAACAGACATAAAAACTAATCGAATGCAAGGAAGAGAACAAAATCAAAGATAACTTGAAAGATTTGATCCTGAGTGGCTGGGAAGAAAGTGAGATTGACTATAGAAATAGAAAAGTTGGGAAAAGGAATGGGTTTTAGAGGGAGGAAAATGATATCACTCGACGTTGGAATCCAGATCGGATCTAGAGATGATGTTTTTAAACCACTGAGACCCCTTTTTTTCTCCTTTAACTTGAAATACTTCTAACATGTTATGGGAAGAACCATGGATTTAAAGTTGTAACATACTATGTCTCCCAAACCCTTCATTTTAAAGATGGGGAAACAGACTCAGAGAGTTTAAATGATTTGTACAGGTTCACAGAGTTAGGATCAGAGGCAAGATTTGAACCCAGGTTTTCCTTACTCCATGGCAACTACTCTGTCCACACTGCAACATGATGAAGTCTTTCCATTTTGATTCTCTGAATCTATTTTAAAGGGTATAATAGAATAATAGATAATTAATATAGACATATATAGATAGATAATAGATAATAGAAGAAACGACTAATTTAAATATTTCCTTACTCTAGCAACAGAGTAGTCTTTTTATTCTGGAGGAAAATAAACAAGTACTCCTTTTAATCATCAAAACAACTAAACTTCATTTTGGAGGGAGGTGAAAATTCCCTAGATCTTCTGCTATTCTTGTGGACCAACACTGCCCATGTTATGGGGTAACCTTGAATCCAGGAAGTTGCCTCACAATGAATGGGGAAATGAACTCTAGCCTGTAACATCTGCACCTTTCTCTTTGCCATTTCATTGGGTTAATTATGATTTCCTGCAAAACACTGAAATTAAAGCAAAAGCCCCTTTAAAAGATACTGGTAGCCACCTGGGAGAGGCGAGAGGAGAAAAGAAAAAAAAAAAAAGAAATGTACATGATAACTTTAAATGAAATATTAAGTCGTACATAACAGACTTGCTGTTTCATGTGCAATCTTTTTTTTTTAATTATACTACGTTATGGAATGCTTGCTTTATCCCATAAATTAAAATAAGTAAATAAAATTTTTAAAAGATTTTGGAAGCACACAGGAGACAGCTTATTATTGTATAGCAGGCCTTATTCTCTGTAGGTTTTTCAGATAACGAGGTAAATTTTGGATTAAAACCTGAAGAGCAAATCTGCAACTAGGAAGTTCTGAACCAGGGACAAGTACTACAAACTGTATTCAGTGAAAACAGTACAAAGTATGCCCTTAGGTGTGGCTGGTGAGAGTAAAGTTTATTTCCCTTTACCACCTGGTAGTTTCATCTGTTAACTAATTATCCTTGCTGACTAGATACTAAGCTTCATTGTTTCTATGTTGTAGAAGGACTGACAGCGAGTTCCATCCGTAGTCCTTAATCGTGGTACCCTGGGGCAAAACCCCAATCACCCCCTCCCTACTTAAAGCTCTGCTAAAGATAGTCAACTAATTAAAAAACATTCACAAACTACTTTGGCTCTTATTTAAATCCAAAAATGTTTTGGTCCGCTTCTGTGGACTTCTGGGAACAGGAATTCTTTTTTTCCTGATTTTGATTCCATTAGAACATTTAAGTACCGAGAAATTACATTAAGGATTATTGTGAATGGCTTTAATTAGGGAAAGCCAACAAAGGAAAACAAAAAATATAATAACTCCATCCTGAGATCATCTGTTCCAGCACATATCAAACACACCACACAGTAGAACGTCACCCTAGGGGGTTCTGGTGTACTTACCCCCAACACTGAGGACAGCGCTTCTGCCCAGCTGTTAAAGGTCTTTGCTCTGACTTTCCCTCTGCTCTGTGTGAGCTCTATTAGACCTGAATGTCTGGTTGCACTTTGGTAATGAAAAGGTCAAGCGGATCTGAAATTTGGTGGCGATCAAGTTCTTCACTTTCCTGATTTGCAGTGAGGAAGCTTGGCCTGGGCCCACTGTGATCTGAGCAGGGAGGCTAGCTGTCCCACAGATGGCTCTAAAGAGAATATCTCCCAGTCTCCTTGGAACCCAAAAGGGAGCATCCATCACCCCCCTCTTCTCGGGAAGATCTGTTGCTCTCCCTGTAAATAGAAGCAACTGGCAAGTGACTCTTCCAACAGTTGCCAGGCAATTTAATTGAGACAGAGACAGAGACAGACACTGAGAAAAAGAGACAGTCAAGAGACAGAGACATTGAGGAAGAGACAGAGAGACAAAGAGAGAGATAGAGTCAAAGAGAGACAGAGAAATTGAGACAGAGAGACCAAGAGAGATAGAAACAGAGACAGAGACAGAAATCAAGAGAGATACAGAGACAGAGAAACAGCTACCAATCCAGACTCCTTTTTTTTTCTTTTTAGCAGAATTTTTTTTACCTACTACTGAATCACTAGCTTTTACTTTTGTTCTTCCCATTCTAGTCTTCACACAAAGGCTGAGCTTTATTTTACTATTTTATGTTCTCTCTCTCTCTCTCTCTCTCTCTCTCTTCTTCTTCTTCTTCTTCTTCTTCTTCTTTCTCTCTCTCTCTCTCTCCCTCTCCTTCTCTCTCGCCCCCTTTCTCCCTCTCCCCCCCTCCCCTGTGCTTTTTATTTTCTGCTAGAAGCATGATAAGGCTGTTCAGATTTAGGAAAAGATAAAGATCCATAGAAAAATAAGTAGTTCTTCTCTTCTACAAAAGTGGTTTGATTCCACTAAGGATCCCACCCTCTGCCATTTCAGGGTGGCTCTAAGAGGCACCTTAAACTGAAGATACTCAGAAATGACCCTGTCACAAGAGAGAGGCCTAAATTAGAGATAAATGATTTTTTCAACTGGAATTCTCTTTGGTGCCTCTAAAGGATAAAGTGATGATATGTTTTATATGTTCCCTTTCCCCTCTCACCCTCCCCCAAGTGGATTTAGTAAAAAAGTGAGCACATTGAATGAATGCATGCCCATTTTTCTCTTTTCATGTTAAATTCCACTTCAGGTAGACTTTTGGTGTGAAAACCTTGAAAGCTCTTTCTAGGTCTCCTGTCCTACCCCCTCCACCCCCACCCCATAATGAGGACATTTCATTTATTTTATTTTTCCTTTGAACCAACTCAAATCCTTCCTTGATACATCTTCCCATGCTCAAAAAACGTAGCTAGTTTGGAACTGGGCTTTTCCTCATTGGCTGGAATTATCAGTCTGACCACAGAGGTATGCTTTCTCTTCATAAGCCTCGTGCGGTTGATAAGATAATTTGCCTTTTTTGGGTGTGGAGGCTAAGTGATGACATGGACAGCCAGATGTTTGTGAGTGTACCCCTGGTGGAGTCTACAAACTCAGCAGCTGGTCTGAAGTATTGCTGGCTGCAATAGGATCACAGTGTAGGAAGAGCCTGTGACTCAGTCCAAACATTGTTGGATAGTCAAAAGTGTAGAGAGGAACAGAGACTCACCGGTCCCACTCTAGAATAGTGCTGAATAAAGAAATCAAGGATCCGAGTTCAAATCCTGGCTCAACAAGTTACTACCTATGGGACCTTGACAAATTATTGACTTCTTTAAGCCTCCAAAAAAGAGGAAGTTGGACCGTTTGATCACCATAATTTTTTATACTATGACACTATGATCTATGACGGCAGCAAGCCAGATTTGGCCTTTGGTCCATAGTTTGTTGACCCTGAGCTAGTTCAAATTCCTCATTTTACAGATGAGGACATTGAGGCCCAGAAGTAACACAACCCTCAGGTCTTCTGATTCCAAGATTGGGTCTCTTTCAACTAGGATCATCTCACCATAGATTTAGATCTAGAAGAGACTTTAGAGACCATCAAGTCTAGCCTTTTCATTTTACAAATAAGGAGAATGAGGCATAAAAAAAGTTAATGACTTACTAAGGGTCTTATAGCTACTTAGTGTCTGAGGTAGAATCTGAACCCAGGTTTTTCTGAGTCCAAGTCGAATGACCGATCCATTATACTACACTGCCACTCACTATATAACATTTCCTCCCACATATATGGGCATAGAGTTGAATTTCAGTAAACTGCCAATTTCTATTCTATATAATGTGATACAATTTTTAGAAATAATGTTTGAGGTGTTTCTATAACCAAAGAGGACCATTTGAGGTTGACAAGAAAAACTTTTCAGAAGTAATCCATAGAGAAAAAGAGATTGCTCCTGTGCTGTTCCCCAAGAAAACTATAAGACCTGTGTCAGTGGTTCTTTCCTCACTCAAAGAACCCAAGTACAATTGAGATATCTCCCAGTTCTCTGGATCATTGCCTCTGTCATGAGAGCTTCTGTATATGACACTCCCTCAGGAGTAACCATCAGTTCCCCTTATAAGCACACAGATTGACAAAGCTCAAAACATGAACAGTTTTATATATAAGTAGTTTGAAACACATGGAACGTGCATAGTCCTTGTGACTTATATTACTTCTCTGTGTAGCCTTACGTCTTTGGGTTATTAGGGTACTTTTCCCACTTTGTTCCTCCTCTTCATGGCTAAATTGTCCACAGTAATGGAATGAATGAGAAACACTTCTTAAATACTCTATTCCAAGCTGTGATAAGCCCTGGGGATACAAATATAAAAGCAAGACACTCCATGTCCCAAAGGAGTTTATATTCTGGTAGGAGGATATAACATATAAGGGAATGGTGGCCAAGATGTTTTGGTTTGAAAAGTCATAGGGATGATGAGTGGAATCATAGGTCAATCAATTGACACTCTCTTCTAGAAGCAATGTTATTGATTTTATTACTATTCAGAGAGCATGAGATAAAGAGTAGGGAGAGAAATGGGAAAGTGGCAGTGCCAGAGTGGCAGCAGGGGGACACTCAAATGACTAATTTTTAGTACTTTTTCCTCCTGGCTATCTAAGCTGACATTGCTGGTGGCCCTGCATTGTTGGTAGTTCCCTTCCTCTCCAGGAGATGGCAGTCTTTTTGTTTCTTACATTGTCTTAAATATCTCCTTCTTCCTACTCCTCAACTCTTCTATCCATTCCAAGTTTTATCTTATGCTCTCCATTGTTTGGTAGTGCCACTCTCCTCCAGCAAGTGATAATCATCTAGTTTCTTGTACTATCTTCATAGCCCCTTCTTGCTTCTCAGTTCTATCCAACTCAGGTTCCATCTTGTGCCCTCCATTGTTTGGTAGTTCTCCTCTCCTCCAGAAGATGGCGCTAATTGACTTCTACCACTCTGCTCTCACTCCATGAGCTGCTCTTCTCTAGTTGAGCATGCTCACCACCTTTTCCTGAAAACCAACTCTCTAACAGTGGCCCATAGTGGGCTTAGTATCAGAGTATTTTTATACTTCAGGATGGCACACCTTGGTTGTTCCTAAGTTTATTTTTTATACATGGTCCCTACAATCCCAAACATCACAAGGAGACCTGGGAATGGGGGTGGGGGGAGGGAAGAGTTACAGTAACCTTTCCTTTTTCCTATTGCACAAGCAAATTTCTATCTTCAGTCCCTTGAGAGTTTATGATGACATATTACCACTTTGGCTTCTCTCTTTCCCAGGATCTGGGTAGTGCATTTCCTGCTCACATCATTACTTCTCCCTGGACCTCAGGGCTCTGGACAGCATCCCTCCTTTCTCTTCAATTATTCCTCTATCCCCATCTTCCCTCAAGGTCGCTATTGTTGTTATTCAGTCATTTCAGTTGTTTCTGCCTCTTCGTCATCCAATTTGGGGTTTTCTCAACAATGATACTGGAGTGGTTTGCTATTGCCTTCTCCAGCTCATTTTACAGATGAGGAAACTGAGGCAAACAGGGTTAAGTGACTAGCCCACAGTCATACAGCTAGTGTCTGAGTCTGGATTTGAACTCAGGTCTTCCTGAGTCCAGGCCTGGCGCTCTATCCAATGCACCACATAAGACAGCTGAGCCAAATTAATCAAGTTTCTCAGGGCTGCTTTCTGAGAAATCTAGAAAAGAGGGAGAAGGGATAGTAAAAGTATGGGCTCCACTGATGATGGATCAGTGGTGTCATCTTTGTGGGTAGGATCATAAAACAAAAAAGGACAGTGTAGAACAAAAACACACAAGCATAGAGTTGTTTTAATACTCTTGTCAAAGAATTCTTTCTTCATGAGTTCCGTAATTCTTGTGTGTTCTTCCTGCTGCCCCAGGTTTTTTGACAATGGCCACTGTGTCCTGACCTGTCCTTCAGGGAAATATGCATTTTACAACCAATGCCATCCATGTCACCACACTTGTCAAGAATGCCAAGGAAGTGAGCCCTTCAACTGTACCTCTTGTGGCACAGGTAAGGATCACTGAGAGTTGCTTATTCTCTATTGTCTCAAATCTTTGCCTCAACTGTTACCGCTCAGCTTTATTCAGAAGCATTGTCTCCTATGTTGAGAGGGTGAGCCTGGACATCTACTCATCAGTATTCTTCAACACTTAGGGGAAGTGTTACTTAGTGGGTAGAATGCTAGGCTAGGAGTCAGGAATGAATAATAATTGAACAAAGGCATTTCAATGCTAGACCCTGTGCTAAGTCCTGGAAATACAAATGCAAAAGTAAGAGAGGCCCTTCAGTAAGTAAGAGGGTCTTCAAAAACCTTATATTCTAATAGGGAGAGATGACATGTCTAGCGGAGCTACTAAAAAGTGTGAGTAGCTTGGTTCTTGGGATTTAAATCTATAAATGTTGCCTGATTTTAATTAAATCAAGTGCTTGCTATGTACAGAATGTTATCCTAGGAACTGAGGGATTTAAAGCATTTAGATAAGACAAAGTTCTTGCCCTCTTAGAGCTTACACTTCTTGGAATTAAAAGATTTGAAAGACGTTTTCTGGGTAATTTAATCATTTTTTAATAATGCCAGCATTTTAATGAAAGGATGGTCATTTGGCCATCTCTCTCTTAGACCAAAAACAACCATGGTAGTAGGCTCAAAGTTTATATACCCGTCAAGGAGTAGGTGTTCCCCAGAGTGGGAATCAGCCCTGATTGGTTAACAATTGGTTGGTTGGTTGATTGGTTGGTTGGTGGAATGGGCAGTTAACAATTAATGAGAGAAGAACATTACAATGAAGGGCTGAGAGCATCATCACGTCACCCTTGGACAGAGAGACTTATCTCTATATCCAGACTACCCCCAGCCTTGCAATTTAGACAAAAGTGTCTTTCTCCACCCAGGCTTGATTGAATGGAATTCACCTTAGACTAGAGATTCCTTGTAAGGTTGGGTGGGGTCTGATAGGGAAGGTTAACTCAACCTCAAGAAACTTAGGTCTTGAAAATACAAAAAAGGGAAACTGAATCTCTCCAGATCGTCAGTTATTAATAGTCATTTCTCTCATAGTCTAATAGGAAGACAGGATATATACACAGAAAACTATAATATTAATAATATTTAAGTGTATAAGGGAGATACAAGTGACATATTTGAGGTCCTGAGGAGGAAAAGTCACTGCTACTTGAGAGGATCACAGAAGGCTTCCTGGAGAAAGTGATATTTGAGTCAGGTTATAAAGAACAGTAGGATTCCAATAGTGGGCAATACAGGAATAAGGAGGAGTAAGAACAAAACCATAGCACTGGTCAAGTTCAGGGTTTATACAAAAGATAGCAAATCACCTAATGGGGCAGAAGTATTGAGTAGGAAGAGAAGAGGATGTGAGAAGACTAGAAAGGAGGGGCAGCATAGATTGTGGGGAGCCTTGAATGCCAAGTTTATGCTTCAGGCATTAGGGAGCCATTGAAGGGATCTTAATTGGGAACTCAAAATGTAAAAAGAAAAAGAATGTTTAAAATAAATAAATAACAAATTGAAAAAAGAGAATGGATGGGTATGTCAGGTCTCTCTGACTGACCAAGTATCAAAAGTATTATTAGGCATTCTGCAATCCTTTGGGCACATACAGCAGTGCTATTTTTAAACCTTACCCTGGCCTTATCCCCAATCCACAACAAATTTAGAATAGCTTCACAAAAAGTAGCCCAATTTTCCACATACCTCATCCCCAAACTAGAGAAAAGGCACAAAGAAACCTGCAAAAAATGTCTTCTGATGATGAATTCCTTCCTTCTCTACATATGAACAGAAGGCCCTGGAGTAAGCTATACAAGGATATCCTCAAGTCAACTATATAATTCATGATTTTAAAATAATGACAATATTTGGGAAAAATTCAATTGAGCAGGAGGAGGAATTAGTAGTGATTGTAGTTCACAGATGGTGATTATTGACAATGTCCCCCACTTGGCAGCTTCTGATTTTATCTAATTATCCTTGCTCACTAGGTACTAAACCTAGTTTTATTTTCATAGTTGAAAAAAGTATGTTTTGAATATTGGTGCCCTCTAAATTTCAGTGTTCTGGGGCCAAGTCCCAGTTTGCTTTACCCTAGTTACAACTCTGCGAGTGCCTCTTGTTTCACATCCCTTTCATACCAAGGTTGAGAGTGGGCCATAGACTCTTCTAGACTGTCTCTTGTGGGCCTCAACCTGAACACCCCTCCCTGCCAAGCACGCAATGAGGATGGAGAAGCCACTTTCAAACAGCCTACAAACTCCACAGATGCAAGGCAGGGAGGGACAGGGAGTTTCACATGAATACCTCCAAGAAGTTGCTAGAGAGAAAATGGAAAAGGTGTGGAGGGTTTGCTCCCCCCTCAATTATTGCCAAGTATGTCACCAGCCCACAGGGGAACATCAGAGATGAAGAGGTATAAACCAGGTGACATTTGAAAACATGGTTTTCTCTCCCTCTAGGGAGAACACACATACGCTGTAAGCTGTTCAAGCTTCAGCAAAAATCTTTTTTGGCACTGTATGAAATAAAGGATGAAGGCTAAAAAAAATATTCCCCTTTGACTCACTGAACACAAAGATAAATTCAGCCAGTCACAAAGTAGGTAATATGTTATACTGTCCTGTTGCACTGCTTTTCAAATCTCATTTTCCGTGCAGTAGGTTATTCACATTAAAGGCAGCTGGAGATAGAAGCATGAGGCAGGTGAAGTTTATCCTTTGAGGGTCTCCAGCCTTCTACTTCTGTGTCCTTTATCCTCTCTGTAGTTCCCTTTCTTGGTCCCTTTCCTTTGACACCTGGGTCTTAGCGATCTCACTTTCCCCTAAGCAAAACTAATATCTGAGTATGAATTTGCCAGATATTTGCCTCTCAGGGGAACATGAATTTTAAGCTTCTTCTATGAGTTTGGAATGAAAAGCTTTGTCTTCAGAAACCACACCAAGTAGGCTGCTGCCTGCTCTGCCTACACCTAAAGCCGGCCTTGACTCATTCCAGGGTTTTATGGTATTCCATCAATTTCAGCCCCATGAGCATATGGCAAGGAATTCAAAGATTTAAAGCTGACATTTTAAACCTGTGGGCGATCCTAATTATCATCTGTAACAAAGTATGCTTAGATCATCATAAATAGGGCCAATCCTTGACAGATGTCATAAATGAGCAGTGGCCTGTTGCAGATGACTAAAGAAAGCAGGACCAGTGCCTTTATCATAAACCAAGGGCAACATGTCTTCCTAAGCTTTCCAAATAGGCTGAATAGTTTAGTTGCCAACACCCTTCCAATCCGTTCCTTCTCCTCTTCGGTAGAACTCCATGGGAAGATAACAGAAATGCTTTCGAATGAAGCTTCCCAAATATGTATTAGTACAGCAGCTGCTCCTGGTCAAAAGAGCTTCATTGTAATTGATTGTGACCCTAATGGATAGAATGCTAGACCTGGAAACGGGAGTATTGGAGTTCAAATCCTGCCTCCTACACTTGACGCTTGGGCTTAACTACACTTAACCCTGGGCAAGATACCTAACTGATCTGAGACTCAGGTTTCTTCTCTGTAAAATAAGCATAATGATACCTGTCAGCCCTATCTGACAGGATTGTTGAAAGGCTCAACTAACATAATTATATGAAGTATTTTGCCAATTTTAAAGCACTATACAATGCCAGTTATTAATCAATAATAATTAATAATGATCATAATTAATAATAATTCAGAATGACAATGGTAGCAGTGGGCATCTATTCTTGCTTATTTCTTGTTGAAGTTATTCTGTAGGAATAATGATGAAAAGTCATCATGCTACAGTAACTTTATGTCTGATGTGCTTATAACCCTTGAGGTCTGGGCTTCCTTTGATGGCAAATCAAAATTGATGTCAAACAACGGTATTTCCAGCAGAGTCCAGCAGGGGAATTAAATTTGAGGTGGATAGCCTTCAATTAGAGCCTGCATTCAACCGCATTCTTTCCCTTGTAACTGGAAGGTAGCCATGTTTGGATGTGCTATTCCATTTTGGGGTTAAATAAAGGAACCAGCCTCTAAGATGTTTGGTTTGAAGACCTCCCCTTAAATGCTAAATTTAAATTACTTCCTTTGCCCAAAGGAAGGAGCCAGACTACAGAGTCAAAAGACCTAGGTTCTAATCCTGCCCCTAATATTGAGTGAATAATCTTGGGCAAGTCAATTTAAAATGGAGATAAACATACTTCTATTGCCAACCAGAAAGGATTTATGTGACTTGTTGTAAAGAAGAAAAATCATAGGCATGTGGACAGTGGGTGCTGGGTGTACCCAAACCATCAATCAATCAAAAAGTACTTATTACGTGTCTACTATGTGCCACATATAATGTATCAATTTTTTTTGGTATTTTGTGTTTCATTTCTAAAGATTGTAACTTTTAAAGTAAAATGTATTTCATAATTTTAGTAAGTTTTCGTTTCTTTGATGACTTGAAATGACTCGATGGCTAAAATTTAATTTTTTATGATTGACATTAAATGTAATATCAAGAGCAAAAAAATGTATTTTTAAAATATTAAGATATTTTAAATGTTTTAAAATATCTTAAATTGAAAATATTAATTAATAATTTAAAATCTTACTTAATACATTCCCTAATAAAATATACATTGCATGCCTATGACTTGAATATATAAGGAATCCTGAATTTCAGTCTCCCATCTTACACTATCAATAGTTCTCTTGGCATCCAGCGGCAAACACTAAATAAGTCACTACTAAATGTAAGAGCCAGAGAACAAAATGGCAAACCACTCTAGGATCTTTGCCAAGAAAACCCCCAAAATGGGGTTGCAAAGAGTCGGACATAACTAAAACATGACAGAACAACACATGTGCAAGAGCCTATACCAGCCTTTGGAGTTAGAGACAAATGAAAGACCTAAAATCTTGGGTAATTCTGATAGTTAATGATTTTGTCAATATAGATGCCCTTTCCACTGAATAGACTGTGCCTCCTTGTGAGGTGGTCTTTGATAGTCAACATTAGTCAACTGACTTGAAAAGTGTATTAGCACAACTTTTTATATTCATGCACTGGCTTTCCACTGCTATTGCTTGAAAGAAAGCAGCATTCCTTTAACAGCACCAAGGGCATCATCTCCACTGTAGTATCCTATTTGCATAGCTATGCTTAGAGCACCGAGCTTGGAGTCTGAAAGACCTCAGTTCAAGTCCTGACTCAGATACTTACTTAGTTTTGTGACCCTGGGCAAGCGACTCTACCTCTCCCAACCTCAGTTGTCTCATCTGAAAAATGGAAAGAGTATCTAATTTTCAGAGCCGTCATTAGGATCTAATGAGATGCCATATGTACAACACTTTACAGTTCCTAAAGTACTATATGAATGTTATTATTATTGTTGGTGGTGTTGGAATATGGTATTTCTCTGCAGTGGATTATGGCCTATGTGTTAAAGATTTATCAGCTTTGCCAATTTTCTTTACTTAAGTTCTTTAACACTAGATTTCTAGACATTAGACTAAGGCTTAAGATGCTTTTAAATTCTCTTTGAAATATATTCCTAACCCATTTAAAAAATTTATTACATTTGATGAATTTGTAGTCTTGCTGTACTTCCTATAAGTCTTCCTGGAAGTTATATGATATTTTATAAAGCAATGTAGTCTAGGCTCGTTGGAAATTTTTTAATATGTGAGCTCATAAAGAAAAGATATTTCACACACACACACACACACACACACACACACACACACCCTCGTGCTGTGTGCAGTAAGGTACAATTGGAAAAACAGCCAGAGTGCAAACATGTACATGAGATCTTTCTTTCTTGCTGCCTATGTGTGTTTATGTACATAAATAAGTCATAGTTTTCCAATGGCACTACAAAAGGAGGTGTGGTATTGTGCCTAATGGACTGATCTTGGTTTCAGAAAGACTTGGTTTCAAATCCTGCCTCTAACCCAGACTAGCCATATGCCCCTGGGCCAAAAAACAAAAATACTTATCCTCTGTCTCCCATTTCATGGTACTCTGCTACCCATGTAAATTATTTTGTATGTATTTTGTTTTTGAGAAGCAGCTTGACATAGTGAAGAGAGAGAGAGCTAGCCTCAGAATCAAGAACTGAGTTCAAGTTCTGCCTGTGATATATGAGCTATGTGACCATGGGCAATCCATTCAATTTCTCTGTGATACATGGGCATCTCTCTGAGAACACAAATAATAGAACTGGTGCCCAACAGGTGTTGGTAAAGGGAGATTCCTCCATGGAAGTTGCCCATATAGTGAAATCACAGGTTTGATCATAGGTATAGATAGATACGCAAATGCTAAGATACGTACACAGCACATCTCAAAAGTTTTGGTGCTGTTTTATGTTTTAAAAACTGCAAAGTAGAAATTTTCCAAACTTGCAAAAAGGATGTAATTTGAAAGTTTAATTATTTAAATTCTTTTACACTTAATTAGTTTTGCAAATTGTGAATAATGTATTTTAAATTTTAACAAGATAGGGCAATTTGTCATTACTCATTGCAATTTCTGGATGACCTTTCCTCAAACCTCTGGACTGGTAGAGGTTGGCCCTCTGTTTGGCTACCTTGGTCACCTAATCTGGCTCCATTCAACTTTTTCTTGAGGAGTCTCATCAAAACTATCGTTTGAGCCTCAAAGCCTCATTCTGTGGATGAGCTGAAAGCTGGGATTACAAATACAATCCTTTTGGTCACTGAGCAGCAGCTGATGAGAACCTTTACCAAGTCAAAAAATGGACTGGAGCAAAATAGAGCACAAGGTGGTGTTTATGTTGAATTTTAATAAGAAACTTGCTAATTTTAAATCTTTTTAAATAACCTTTCAAATATTAGTGGTTTTTTTTTTTTTAATTTAGTAACCTTTATTATACTTCAGGGATAGCTAGGTGGTACCATGGATAGAGAGCACTGGGCTTGAAACCAGACAGACTCATCTTTGTGAGTTCAAATCTGGCCTCAGACACTTACTAACTGTGTAACCTTGGGCAAGTCATATTACCCTGTTTGCCCCAGTTTCCTCAGCTCTAAAATGAGCTGGAGAAGGAAATGACAAACCACTCCAGCATCTTTGCCAAGAAAACCCCAAATGGGGTCACGGAGAGTCAGACATGACTGAAATGACTTGACACAACAACAGATAATACTTCCGAAGTTATTAAAGTTTAAAACTACACTAAAATTTTAGAGACGCTGTGTGTTCATACACACATGAAATTGTATCATATATAATATAAAAATAATAACATATAACACATTACATATATTCCTATACAACTTCAAAATATATGTATATTTTGTGTATTTACTTATCAGTATATGTGTTATACAGTTGCAGTGGATAGAGGGTTGGGCCTGGAGTCAGGAAGATTCATCTTCCTGTTTCCAAATCTGGCTTTAGACACTTACTAGCTGTGTGACCTTAGGCAAGTCACTTAACCCTGTTTGCCTCAGTTTCCCCATCTGTAAAATGAGCCGGAGAAGGGAATGGTGACTCATTCCATTATCTTTGCCAAGAAAACCTCAGATGGGGTCATGAAGAGTCAGACACAACTGGATGACAACAATGACAACATATGTATTATTCCCCTCCAATAGAATGTGAGTTCCTTAAGGACAAGGACTACTTCAGTTCTTCTCATTGCAGCCCCAGTGCCTGACCTAGCCCCTGGCAAATAGTAGGTGCATATTAAATGCTTATTGTATGCTGAAGTACAGCATTCTTTCCACTATGCCATACAGGATCTTTTGGATGAGAATTACTACTACTACTACTACTACTACTACCACCACTACCACTACCACTACCACTATCACTACTGCCACCACTACCACTACCACTATCACTACTGCCACCACTACCACTACCACTACCACTACCACTACTACTACTATTACTACTACTACCACCACCACTACTACTACTACCACTACTACTGCTACTATTACCACTACTACTGCTACTATTACTACCACTACTATTACTACTACTACCTCTACCACTACTACTACTACCACTACTACTACCACTACTACTACTACTATTACTACTACTACCACTACTATTACTACTACTACTACCACCACCACTACTACTACTACCACTACCACTACTACTACTACTACTACCACTACTACTACTACGAACTACTAGTAATAATAATAGCTGAGACCAGCAGAGTGTTTTACATTTTACATGGTACTTTGGATACATTAGCTCATTTATCCCCATAGCAATCCAAGTAGATACTACAAATATTATTCCATCCATTTTATAGAAGGGGAAAGTAAGGCCCAGGGAAATTAAATGATTCACTCATAGTCAGACAGATAATAAATGTTGACGGTAGGACTAGAACCCAAATCTTGTTCTTTCCATTATGTGACACCTACAGGCTTCAAAATAATGAGACTCCTATTAAAGCAACTTTTATTTCTATGATCTCCCGAGAGGTAAGGCATCTTTCTCTTTTTGACATAAAACAGAGGGTGTGACTATTTCCCTTCCCCCACCCCCTGCTCATCTTGGCCCTCTCTTTCTTTCTCCTCTGCTGCTCAGACAAGCATGGGAAGAAACGCTTCCTGTACATGGGTGAGTGCCGGGAAGGCTGTCCTGCCGGGTACCACCATTCTGACAACGCCTGCCTTCCCTGCCCTGAGAACTGTGCACTCTGCACCCGCTCTTCTCATTGCACTCGATGTTTTCAAGGATACTATATTTCACCCACAAACAACACCTGCCAGAAGTTGGAATGCAAAGAAGGTAAGCTGACTCCAGTGGGAGCTCTCGATCCTTGACCTTGGTGCTGATGCTTCAGGTCAATGTGGGCCCCACCGCATTTTGCTTCCCTGTGTATAAAGCAGAGATGAGGATTTCACTCCCTCTCTTCTCTTCCCAAATCTGTCCTCCTTCCCCCCATACAGATATAAATCCTTCTCACTTACTAGGTGTCAGAAGGCTTGGCTTCTATTGCCTGGAGAGAGATCAGCCATGGACCCCCTCTAAGGAGAGAAAGCAGTTCATTCATTCAATAATGTGGAGGTCACTGTGTGCAGGGTTCTATATCAGGTGCTGAAGATACAAAAACAAAAACATGTACAGTCAAAGAGCTGATAAATAATAACAGCTCACATTGAGACAATCACTTTAAAGTTTCTAAAACTCTTTACATAGATTACCTCGTTTGATCCTTGCAATAGCTCTATGAGGTAATTTCTATTATCCCCATTTACAGATGAGAAAACAGAGTATCAGGGAGGTTAAGGGACTGACTCAAGGTCATAGAGCTAGTAAGTGTCTGAGTCAGAATATGAAGCCAGCTGTTCCCAGCACCAAATGCAACGTGTTATCCATCAAACCATTTGGTTTTACCTCTCTTTATGATCTACCAATGTTCATGAAGCTCTCTGTATTCCTCTGATGAGGTGCTAGTGTAGAACACATTTAGAAAAGTGGGGCTACCCTCATAAAAAAGTGCTTCCCAAGGTCATAACTAGCTATTTTGGCTCCCCAAGATAAGTAGCAAAAAAGGTGCCCTCAAATGAACATGCTAAGGCAAGTTCCTTTGAGTTGGGGGTAGGGGTGGGGTATAAGCCCAAGGAGTTTCTTCAAACCTTGAAACATGGAATTCCATAGAAAGAGGGACTGCCTTGCAGCCTGCTGGGGAGGTTGCCATTGGGAGAAAAAGCAGATGAAGGCAGGGCTTTGGAGGGGTTCTCCTAGGGTATAACCCCCCCTCAAAAAGAGAAGTACCCTATCGCGTAAATTCCTATTTTAACTAATGCTAAACTCAGTACTGGTCCTGGGTAAGTCACTTAACCCTGTTTGCCTCCATTTCCTCATCTGTAAAATGAGCTAGAAAAGGAAATGGCAAACCACTATGTTATCTCTGCCAAGAAAAACCCAAACTGGGGTCATGGAGCATCAGACACGACTGAACAACAAAAACTCAGTACTACAGGATTTAAAACAACTGAACGAACTCAGTGCTGTCAGTGCCTTATAAATTCCAGCTTCCCATTGCCGACCCTGGTCAACCCATCCTTGTAATGGCTCTAAGGCTTCCCAACTTGTAGTTTATTCTGTATCCTGGGGAAAGTGGGACTGAGCCTTTTTTTTTTTAAATCTTTTGAAGTGATTTCTTTCCTTTGTACTAAGAATACCTTCAATTCAATGAATAATGACTAGGAGTTCTCCTGATGAACAGCACTCTAGCAAGCAGAATGATTAAGGAAGTTACTTTTTTCCTATGTGTTTGAGGATTTAAAGCAAATAAAAAGGTTCTTGTTTGAAGGGCTAGATAAAACTGTTCACTTCCCTGCTGAGTTCTTTTGCATTCCCCAGTGGCATGTCTATTTTTTTTTTTTTAGTAAGTCTGCCAACTAGATTTGAAGTCTACTTGTCTTGCATAAGTACAAACTTTTTCCCCCCATTTCATTCAATCCAGCTGATCTAATCTACTAAATTAATATAAGGAAGTAAAAAGGGAGTAACATATACATCCTGGAAAGGGGTTATCAACTTCTTAATTACTTGGCTGATTGCTAAAAAAGAAATTACTTAACAATAGATTTTCCAAGCCATTCATGTCCCTCCACTTGATTAAAAATGAGTTCATTGCTCTCAATTCATCCACTGTCTAGGGGAAGTGAAAGACCCAGACTATGAGGACTGCATGCCTTGTGAAGAAGGATGTCTGGGCTGCAGGTTCGGTATGTCACGTTTTCATACATTTTACCCTCTTTGTCTGTCACTTGGCTCCATAGTTATCCTTTCCAGAGCCCATGGAAGAAAATATGACTGTGTTGTCATGTTATAGAGCTAGGGCCTAAGACAAGGCTCGCTATTTACCAGCTTATCCATAGAGGGATCTCTCAATATCATTCAGTCCAGTGCAATTCAACATACACATTATTTAAGACCCATAATGTTTTGTAGGTCCTAGGGATAAAGGGGAAAAAATTAAACAGGATCCTTAACTTCAAGGGGCTTACATTCTACTAGAGGAGGGCCAGTGTAGAGATACAGTGGACCTACAAATAAGCATGGGGTCATGCTAAGTGGAGAAGTGGATTTAGTGCTGGCCCTGGCATCAGGAGGACCTGAGTTCCAATCCGACCTCAGGCACTTACTAGCTGTGTGACTATGGGCAAGTCACATAATCCTGTTTGCCCTAGTTTCCTCGTCTGTAAAATGAGCCAGACAAGGAAATGGCAACCACTCCAATAACTTTGTCAAGAAAACCCCAAATGAGGTCAAGAAGATTTGAGGGAATAACAAAATAATTTCAACAGGGAGAGAGTACCAACAGCTGATGAGATCAGAAAAGGCATTTAGGACCCTTTAAACTGTGCTTTGAGGTTAGCTTGGAATTTGACCCAGAGGGCGGGAACTAAGACTCTTTTCCTGGGCCCTTGTCAGGCCCTCTCTTGGGTAATGCCAAGAAATAAATTTAACAGGTGAAGAAGGAGAGGAGGAATAACTGTGTTGCTGAGTTTGGACAGTAATGAATAAAGAAATGAACTCAGGCAAAGCAGCCCTAAATCGCTTGGATTCATGAAGCCTACTTGGACTGGAAACAATATGAAAATGTCAAAGATAAAGCTCAAGAGGGGAGACATTGGGGATTTTCCTTGATAAAACCTTCCCTGAGGCTCAGTCTTAGAAATCCTCCAATGCAGCAGCACAGTGATGTCTGTGAAGTCTCAAACTCTGTTATGGAGGCAGGAATACCTGTTGTGCTTCAAGAGAATTGTCGAATTCAAATTAACAGTGGTTTTTTTCCCCCTCTCTTCCTCTAGAGGGGAAAAAAGTATTTCTTAATACTCGACACGGTTCTGTAAGTCAATAGGTTCAGAATGCAAAGCAAAGAGTAGAGAAATTGCCATGTTCGGGCACTGGACCCTGGGGTCAATTTAGGCCGAGTCTGAACATCTCTGGTGTCTTGAATCTTGGATACTTGAAATAACAACAAAAATCACCGATGATGTTTTTGTGTGGAGCTTTCAGCAAGACGATCAATGATTTTCCAGCTGGGGAGGGCACAGTCCCCAAATAATTTGGGAGGGGTATAGAAGATAGATGCCTCTCTCACTCACAGGAAATGTGAACGACCTGGCGTGCAATCTAGTACTGGAGTGAGTAAGAGGAAGCCTGACATAGTGAATAAATAGCATTGAACTTCAGTTCAGGAAGACCTAGATTCAAATCTTGCTTCAGACACTTACTAACTGGGCAAGTCACCCTATCTGGGCCACAGTCTCCTTATTTGTAAAATAAGAGGGTTGGACTTGATAGTCTCTTAAGATTCCTTCCAGCTTTAAATCTATGGTTCTATAATCCTGTTTATTGAACCTCAGTCATGGAATTGGGTTGATTTTTGAAAATCATAATTTTTTTTGGAGGCAATCAGGGTTAAGTGACTTGCCCAGGGTCACACAGCCAGTCCTTCTGATTCCAGGACCTGTATTCTATCCCCTGTGCCACCAACCTGCCCCCAGAAATAATATTTTAATTGTGTGTGGTTTGATAGAAGTTCATCCCTCGAATGCTTCCACCGTGAAATAGTATAGACATACTTCTGAAAATTCCTGTAGAGCAGATTTCTATGCATGGATTCTTGTTTTCTTTAACTTCTACTATCTATAGTTGCATTGATTTAGAGACTGAAGGGATCCAAGAAATCATCTATTCTAGGACAACCCCTCTCATTTCCCAAGATGAAGAAACTTAGACCTGGAAGGTTAAATCAAGTGTCTAAGATCACAGGGATATGAAGTGGTCAGGTTCCCTGGCTCCAGAGCCAGTGTGCTTTTCCAGAGTCCCAAACTGCCTTTCCTTTATTTCAAAAACTGTAATCCCAAAGCCTCAGAATGACTCAAAGGTATCCCTAGGTCGTTAAAGGCTATTAATGGAACACAAGCTCTGCAGATTCTTTGCCATGCTGGAAAGGCTTCCAGGAGAATCCATGGCCTAGTAACAGATGGCTTCTGTTTTCTGAAAGCCAACATAGCTAAGTATAAAAAAGCACATCACCAGTATGGTGGCCAATGGGTGATGAATTCTTTGCCCATGGAAACCCATGGGGGAAAGTAAAATGCATAATGACTCTCAGTCCTGGCAACCTTTAGCTCTTTGAAGTAATAGTGGCAAAATATCAGAAAAGACATGGAGAATCACAGCAGTTTTGGACAATCTATAAACATTAATTTAGCATTTGGTATTCTGTATGTGATGAGCTAACCTTGTACAGTGAACACAGGATGAATGTACACTGTAGGAAATGAATCCTATCAATCCTTTTAAAAATTGTATTATGAATTTAACTGATACAAACCTGTCCGTGTACAAATAACAACAAAAAACAGATTTGTGTATGAAATTGTGAATCTCTATTATGTATAGGTTGAGTTTTTTAAAGCATATGTTAAATTTAACACAATAGTAGAAACACTTCCCTGATTGTCTCTCCTTCTGAATTTCCTTCTGCTCTCTTCTGTGTATTTTTAATGTTTATTGTCACTCTTTCTCTCTTTCTTTTTCTTTCTTTGCTTCCTTACTTCCCTCTTTCTCTTCACCCTGCTACCTCCTATGAATTAAGAGTTATATGTTATTTAGAAGGAAAAACAATACAATTCTCTTTAAGGAAGGATTCCTTTATCTTTAAGGCATTTTCTTTCATTCTAGTTGCCTTTGTATTTAAAGTATGATACAATTCACAGACATATTAAAACTAATAATAGTAATTAACTAAACAGAAATAATAAATAAACTGAATAAATAACTAAATAAAAATAAATTAATAATAATAATAGAGACACAAATTCATCCCCATATGTATAAATTCTATTAACAATTCTGTAATTCCAGCTTAGAGGATGGGTTTCAATACTGTCTCTGATTCTTGTTACTTCTATGACATTAAACAAGTCACTTGATCTCAGTTTCCTTGGCTGCAAAATGAAGGAGTTGGGCTAAATAGCCTCTCAGATCCCTTTCAGCTCTGTATCTAGGGTCTCCTGATCCAAACCACAGTGGTGGGACTCAGTGGGGCTTAACCCAAGCCAAGGAAAGTGTTCCTGTTGAGTTTGTAGGAAGAAGTCTTGTGGCCAAAAAAGATCTATATGGGGAGTGGGGTGCACCCACAACTTTGTAGTTCACCATTTAGATATTATTTTTCTCTAACCAAACTTTCTTCCTTGGTGTGCAAAGAGAAAATCAGCAACATAAAGGAAACTCTCATTCTCTCAGGGGATATTGGGATGGAGGACATGATTATGCCTTGTGGCATCCCCAGGATATCAGCAATTTGCTGCTGGTTCTCCTGGGGCTCTCCTGGGTGACTCAAGCGTGGCCTTTTGCTTGTAATCCTTTGATGACAATTTAGCTCCATATGCAGATTCAATCTTAAGCTGTTTTTACACAACACCAAAGATGAGGATGAAAGTAGAAAAATCCAGTCAGGAATCCAGATGTTTTGTCTATGCTTTGCCAAATGTTTGGAAACATCTGACATTTTCAGCTTGAGTTTTTCCATTTCCATCTGGACATGTCGTACAGTTCAACAGACACAAAGAGCAAGGCACTGTGCTAGGCACTGGGGATACAAAGAAAAAGCAGCTTATATAAGAGATGGGGAAGATTGCTTATTCTGCATCAAGCCTCAAATAAATCCTTTTGAGCAAACAGCTTTCTACTGGCCATGCCAAATAATGATGAACAGAAAGGATGTGAATAAATGTCATGAAATGTTCGCCAGAAGATTATTTCTCTAACTATGCAGAAAATACAGAATTTGGTGCATTTGGGGAGAAAATAAGAGAGCTCCATCTAGAATTTACTACTTGGTTAGAGTTTTCTTCTTCACCCAAGCTGTTAGCTTGCAGCATTTTAGAAAATATTATTTAGGTTCCAAAAGACTCTGATGAAAAATTCCTTTCTTTATTAAGCAAGATTTTTTGAATTATAAGTTTATTAAGCTAAAGCAAAATATTTTATAAAGCATTCTTCTTCATTAACAGAAGAGAATATTAGATGAAGTTATTTTAGCATGCAATGAACAAATACATATTAAGAATCAAGGATCCAGGCCGGGCCCTGGAAAACAAAATTGAGCAAGACACATTCCTGCCCTCAAGGTGATCACAATTTAGTACTGGAAATAAGGAAGGCAAATAAACAATCATAACAATTGACATGTGAGTAGCATTTTAAAGGTTGCTTTACAGGAGGCTAAAAACAATCCTATAAGAAAGGTTCTGCAGATATTCTTATAATCATTTTATAGGTGAGGAAGTAGAGACTCAGATGCTGTGACTCATCTGTGGTCACATAGCCAGTAAGCATCAGAGATAGGATTTGAACCCAGATCCTCCTGACTGAATGTGGCGTTCTTTCTACTCTACCACACAATCTCTTAATCAAATGAGATACCTGCAAAATATTTAGCACAGTTCCTGGCACATAATAGGTGCTATATAAATATCATCATCATCATCATCATTATTCTTATGATTATATGAGGCAGAATGTGATCAGTATCATAAGAAAGGTTTGAAACCAAGGATGCTAGAGGGAGATAACACATTCGATTGGGTGTGAGGATTAGAAAATCTTCTTGAAAACCTGGAAAAACTTATATGAACTGATGCAAAGTGAAGTGAACAGAACCAAGAGAACATCGTACACAGTAAGAGTGACATTGTAAAGTGATCAACTATGAATGATTTAGCTCTTCTCAGCAGTAAAATGATCCGAGACAATTCCTAAGGACTCGTGTTGGAAAATGCTCTCCACATCCAGAAAAAGAGCTATGGAGTCTGAATGCAGATTGAAGCATACTATTTTTACTTTTTTTGTGTGGGTTTTTTTTTCCTTTTGGTCTTTTTTTTTCTTTCACGACAAGACTAATATGGAAATGTCTTACATGATTGCACATATATAAGCTACATCAAATTGCTTATCATCCTAGAAAAAGAAGAGGGAACAGAGGGAGAAAATTTGAAACTCAAAATTTTTTTAAAAGGTGTGTTAAAAGTTATCTTTACATATAACTGGGGGAAAATAAAATACTATTAAAAAAAGAAAAGTCTTCATGAGCATGGTAACAGTTGACATAGGCTTAAAAGATAGATAGTATTTGGAAAGATAGTAATATTGAGAAAGGGCATTCTCAGGTAAGAGAACCATATGTTCAGAGGTCTGGAAGCAGGAAAACATCGGAAATGAAGACTATTTTGTAGAACATTAGATTGGGATTCGAGATTGCTTCCATTTTATCTTCTTCATTGACTTACTTGTTGATCATGGACATAATAGTAAAGGTGTCAATTTGACTCATCAATTGATTCTTGATTGAATGGGCGTTACCTCACTAAGTGAGTATGTGAAAAAGCCTTAGTCTAAAAGGGTCAGGGTCTCCCATTGCATCCTGGCTCATCTCCAGTCATCTTAATGAATATCAGGCCACTGGATTCAGATGGCTCTGGAGGAGGAAGTGAGCCTTGCACAGCCTTCCCACACTCAGATCAAAGTCAACTGCAAGTCATGTCATCATTTCCCTGATGCCATGGTCCTCTTCGAAAATGAAGGACAAACACAACCTGTGAGTAGACTGAGCTGCCTAACTCGGCTCATCCTCTCCCTCTCCCTCTGCTTCTCCTTCTCCTCTCCAAAGAAGATAAATTTTGATGGCCAGAAGCTTCCCACTTAACTTGGGGCTTACTGGCTTCTTTCTTTCTTTCTTTCTTCCTTCCTTCTCTCTCTCTCTTTCTTTCTTTCTTTCTTTCTTTCTTTCTTTCTTTCTTTCTTTCTTTCTTTCTTTCTTAAAACCTTGAACCCAGTACACTCTGAAGCTCATAGGTTGAACTATACAGTAGGGTCCTGCCCAAGCTCCACTTAATGGCTGTATTTTGGTCCCTCCTGTCTCAGAGTGAATAACAATGGTAACTTTCTCTTTGGAACAGCAACCCTGAAGTGAACAACCCTCCTAGCTTAATTTTTTTTTCTTTTTTTCTAATTAAAGCGGCTATCCCCTGACTCACTTCTTAAAGACGTCTATTCACTGAATGGGTGTTACCTCGCTCTAAGTGAATACATGAATAGGTCTTAGCCTAAAAGGGCCAAGGTCTCCCATTGCATCCTACGCCATCTCCAGTGTCCTGATGGATATCAGGCCACTGGACCCAGATGGCTCTGGAGGAAAAAGTGAGGCTGGTGACCTTGCACAGCCCTCCCTCACTCAAATCAAAGTCAACTGCAAGTCATGTCATCATTTCTCTGAAGTCATGGTCCTCTTTGAAAACGAAGGACAAACACAGCAATGCTATATGTATAACCTGGTCAACAGGAATGAATGAATAGGCAGGAACACTATGATACTACTGCATAGAAGGCTAGATTTGGAGTCATGAAGACCTGGATTCAGATTCTGCCTCAGCTATTTAACCAGCTGTGTAATCCTGGGCGAGTTACTTAATCTCTTTGCATCTCAGCTTCTTCAGGTATAAAATGAGGGATGCAACAACTGCTAATGTCTCTTTCAACTCTAAATCTATGATCTTATAAATTTTCGTCATGACAAATATTCCCTGATTGCCTTCCATGCTTATAACTCAGCCATTTATATGCGCTGGAGGGGTTACAAAGAAGTTTGATACCTGGTGATTGCTCTAAAGTTGCTTCCTATGGAGCCAAGGAGAGAGGATACACACACCTAAAGCATTAAATAATAATATAAGGCAACAACACAACAGGTGTCCCCAAACAACGAACGCTGAGAACCAAATGAATACAGATAGTAAGTGCCAGAAAAGTTCCAAGGAGAAGAGATCTCTGGGGGTTGGAGTAATTAGGGAGGTTTTCAGGGAAGTTTTAAGACTGGAGTTGAACCTTTAAAGAGTTGCACCATTTTCCTAGGCAGAAAGGGAAGAGAAAATGTATTTCTCTGGAATAAAAGGGAATAGAAAACATTTGTTTTATCTCCTCAGTTTCTTCCAGGACTCTCACATTCCATCCAGTATACCATCCTCACTCTTATGAGCATTAATCAGGATGGAGATTTACCATCTATGCCAAACAAAGGATAACAGATCTGGAACAAGAAGGGACCTCAAAAGCCACCTTGTGTAACCTCATTTTACAGATGAAGAAACTGAGGGCTAAGGAAGTGAAGACTTATCATGTCACAAAGTGTCAGAGGCAGGATTTGAACTCAGGTTCTCTGACCCCAGGGACATCTGTACCATGCTGCTTCCCAATAAATTGCCAATTTTCAAAGAATCAGAATCTAATACAACATTCAAACCATGCTGAATAATATTAAATCTTTGAAGATTCGTGAAGTCCTTCATAGCCTTAAAGTGCCTCGGGGACATAATTACTGACAGCAATTATCACAGCTGTGGATGTGCTAGAAGCACTAGTTAATAGAGAAATTTTTTATGGATAAAACACCAGATAAGAGGATTTTACTTTCTAAGCATATAACCCCTGTGTCAAAAAATCCTCTCGCGACATAGGTCCACCTGAGGGGATTCTCTCCCTTTCTTGCCTCCTATCCCTCATCTAAAATACCTAGGAAATGCATGTATAGCACCTCTCATTATCCTGAGATAGACTCCACTTGCAAAACCCACTGGTCAAAAAATAAAAGAAACAAATTCCACTTGTAGTGTATAGAAAAAGAAACAGCCAAGCTCTTACATGTACCTTCCAAAGATAAGTTCTTTCATGATGATCTGTATACATTTTTGGTCACTCTCAGTCACTGGGAGGCAGGTTATCCCCTGTGGGTCCCCCAGCCTTACCTCCCACAGTTCACAGTGGTTCTGGTGGTATCAGACATTACCGATGGGTCCCTAGAACCTCACTCTGATGCCTCCAGCTGCATTACTTAGCTTGTTCCTTACCCCACCTTCTCCTTCACTGCTTACCGTTCCCGCAGGTGACATCGAGTGACTTTCAGACATGGCCAAGCCCTCTATCAGAATTAATCTTTCTGCTGTCACTGGGAATCATCTCCATCTGCTATGGAGGGGAAGACCTCCAGTATTCACCTAGTCTGAAAGAAGATGATAGGAGTTCTTCCTACGTTACAGCTTTTGAGATATATTCTCAAACTAAGGACCATGTCTCCTCTCAATGAGGCTTTCTCTGTTGGCTACTGCTCTTGTTAACCCTGGCATCTCAAAAACCTCTCCCAGCTAGACATGTAGTTTCCATATCTCAACATATGGTCACAGCATCATAGATTTTAACCTAAAAAGGACCTTAGTTAGGCTACAATTGTTCAGTTCATGACTCCATTTGGGGTTTTCTTGGCAAAGATACTGGAGTGGTTCGCCATTTCCTTCTCCAGCTCATTTTACACATGAGGAAACTGAGGCAAACAGAGTGAAGTGACTTGCCCAGAGTCACATGGCTAGTAAGTACCTGAGCTGGATTTGACCTCAGGTCTTCCTGACTCCAGGCCCAGTGCTCTAACCACTGTGCAACCGAGCTGCCCTTGGAGTCAGAAGACCTGAGTTCAAATCCAGCCTCAGACACTACTGTGTGACCCTCTGCCTCAGTTACCTCAACTGCAAGATGGGGATAATAACAGCACCTACATCCTAGAGTTGTTGTGAAGATCAAATAAGACACTATTTGTAAAGTATTTAGCAAAGTGCCTAACACATAGTAGGCCTTATGTAAGTGCTTATTCCCTCCCCTTTCCCCTTCTTTAACATGTGAGGACATACTCCTATCTCTGGTACCAAGAGAGTCCAAGTCACCAATATCAGGTTCAGATATGAAGAGCATAAATTTCAGCATTCATTCTTTCTTATAAGCCCAGGAGGGATGTCTACCTCCTAGATAAAAATTTATTCCTCGTTTGTTTGTAAGTTGGCAGGGTATTCCATATCCCCCCTGATTAGTGGATAGAGCAGTGGGTCTGGATTCAAGAAGACTCATCTTCCTGAGTTGAAATTTGGCCTCAGACACTTCCTAGCTGCGTGACCCTGGGCAAGCCACTTGATCCTGCTTGCCTCAGTTGTTTCATCTGTAAAATGATCTGGAGAAGAAAATGGCAAACCACTTCAATATCATCACCAAGAAAACCCCAAATGGGATCACAAAATGTTGGGCACAACTGGAGCTATTCAACAACTACAACAACAAATCCCCAAAGAATATCTCTGTGGCAAGGGCTGGAGATCACAGAAACGACATTAGGCTGCTACAGGCACACCTAAGACAATGGATGGCTGTGGGAAAGTAGGTTCTCAAACGTGTCTCCAGCAGGGAACTGACTATATAAGGATTAGATACTCTGATTCTCTTCTCTGATTCCAGATCACACAATGATGTCCTCTCTGGAATAGAGGGAAATTTTAAAAAAAAATTGCTTTGTATCTCTCCTGAGTTTCTTATGCTAGAGAAAACTCTGCCCCATTCATCTGTTTTGCTGAACTGATGGATCAAAATGGTTTAGGCCAAGAGTGGGGAACCTCTGCCTCACACGTGACCTCAAGGCCACAAGTTCCCCACCCCTACTAGACACTTATAAATATATTTCACAAGATCCTTTAAGATTAAGAGATGGAAGAAACATCCATCTTCTGTTCCAAACCTCCTTATTTTACAGATGAAGTAACTGAAGTCAAGGTACTTGCCTAAAGTCGCAAGAGCATTTACGTAAAGTTTGAATTCGCGTCCTCTGATTTGACGTTCAGGGCACTTTCCACTGAACTCAGAAAAGACAATTACACACCTGGCCCAGACCCATGTTGTCCAGTTACCACGTTCCTGGGCAGTAAACAAAATAGGTTCATGCTTCCTAGAGCGGATCCTAGTTGAAAAGATACTAAGGAATCCATGTTGCCAATCCAAGCAGGTTTTAGCAGCCCTGTTTTCTTTGTCCATTCTGTCCACCCCCAAAAAAACTCTACAACCGAGCTTGTGCAGAGGGACCATGCCTTCTATGATGCCTGATCAAAACTTCACAGAATACAAAGAATGCTACATTTACACATGCCAGATATGATACCACACCTTCCCAACACCAACCCCCCATAGCCTATGTGACCTTAGCTAAGTCACTGATTAAGATGACATCAACAACAGCAACCATAATAAACAGCAAGCATTTGTAGAGTACTTTATGGTTCACAAAGTGCTTTTACAAATATCTCATTTTATTTGTTGTTGTTGCTTTTTTTTGGTGTGTTTTTTTTTGTTTTGTTTTTTTGCAGGAGGGAAGGCAGGGCAATTGAGGTTAAGTGACTTGCCCAAGATCGCACAGCTAGTGAATTCAGGTCCTCCTGACTCCAGGGCCGGTGCTCTACTCACTGCACCACCTAGCTGCTCCTAAATATCTCATTTTATCCTCATAACAACTCTGGAAGGTAAACGCTATTATTATACTTATTTTATAGATGAGGAAACTGAGGCAGACAAAGATTAAGTGACATACCCAGGATCACACAGCTAGGAAGTGACTAAGGCCAGATTTGAACTCAGGTCTTTATGGCTCCCAGTCTAATTCTCTACCCACTGTGCCACCTAGCTGCCTTTTAACCTCCATGGGTCTCATTTTCCATATCTTTAAAATGACAGGGTTGGACAAAACAAGTTTTTAAGGTCCCTTTTGCGTCTGGATCGATGATGCTACAAGAAAGAAGAGATGTTTCTCTTCCCCACAGAAACCTGTGTACTCACACCTATTCTCCAGTGTCTGGGTTTATTATAATATTATAATAGGATTTATTATTCTTTTTGTTGTCATGATTGCCATTTTTTAACTGGGGCTGTGATTTCACTGGCATAGGGAACTCCTGATGAAGAAATTAACTCTGCCCATGCAGGCTAGTACATATTCTACTAATTATGGTCTTAGAGAGTTGCCTGGGGCACTGAAAAGGTAAGGCCAAGTCACACAGCCAGTATATTAGAGGCAGAATTTGAATCCAGATCTTCCTGAACCCAAGGCAGGCTGTCTTTATTCTGCCTTTTTGCCTCACATATTTTTGTTGCTATACCATTTTACTGCCCAGGAAGGCCCTGAATTCCTTTAAATAAAAACACCAAAAACCACTTTCTAAATTAGAAATTTTATATCTTATTTTTTCCATGAAATGAGCACCCTGGGTTTTAGACCATAGGAGACTTTTTTTTGCCCACTTTTTAATTGATCTTTTCTTGTTAGAATGGGTGTTGCCTCACTCTGAGTATGTGAAAAGGCCTTAGCCTAAAAGGGCTAGGGTCTCCCATTGCATCCTGGGTCATCTCCAATCATCCTGATGAATATCTGGTCACTGGATCTACACGGCTCTGGAGGAGAAAGTGAGGCTGGTGACCTTGCACAGCTCTCCCTCATTCAAATCAAAGTCAATTGCAAGTAATGTCATCATTTCCCTGATGCCATGGTCCTCTTCGAAGAAGAAGGACAAACACAACAACAACTTCTTTTCTTTTTAGATCCCAGAGTTGTAACTAGGGTATATTAGTTAAGCTTTGCCCCAGGGCATCAAATTTAGAGCGTACTGAATTCAAAAATGGATGACAACACTTGAAGGTATTTACTGTGTAAAAATGCAGGTCTCAGCACCTAATTAGCAAGAATAAATAGAGAAACTATAGTTTCTGGATTATCACCTAAATCCACTAATATAAGAGAGGCAATAGAGAGCCCACCTTGAAATGACAAAGACCTGGGTTCAAGTCACTTCCTCTATCCAACACACTGGCTGTGTGACCCTGGATAAGTAACTTATCCTCTCAGGATTCTAGGCAATCCTCTAAGACCAGAGGGGTCAACAAGTGACTCAGGACCATGTGCTGCCCACAACACTTTAGAATGGGCCCAAACCAGAATAAAATGTAATTAGGAAATATTAAACAAAACAAATACAAATACAACACAACATAGATACCATTACATTTTAAAACTAAATCAGTTTTCTGCCCTCAGCAATCTTTCTGTATGTTCCCAATTTCTATTTGAGTTTGACACTCCTGCTCTAATATTATACGTCTGAAGAGAAAGTGTCAACCTGCTTTAATAGAGAGTGTTTCCTCACTGGGGACCTTGAACACGAATTCAATCACAGATCTAGTCCCTAAACCATGTTCTCTTAGACACACAAAGTCATTTTAATTGTCCCATTGTAGACAGGGCTACTGGAAGGAAAGAGATTTGTGGGTTACAAAAACATGAAGTGCTTTCCCACGTTTCTAAGCCCCTCTCAGTGATGAGCCAGATGGGAAAGATGGAAGGAGGAAACAAGCATTTAATAAGCATTGTGCTAAACGCTTTACGAATATCATCTCATTTGATCATCACAACAGCTTGGGAGGTAAGTACCATTATCATCCCCATTTTACAGTTAAAGAGACTGAGGCAGACAGAGGGGACTTGCCCAGGGTCACACAGCTGGTCAGCTCCAGGCCCAGCACTCTATCCCCTTTGTCACCAAGCTGCCTTCTTTTGCTCTTCCGTTTGCTAGATAAATTTGAAGGTCATACACATCTTTGAAAGGCAACAGGATCTAAAAATGGTCAGGTCATGGTCTTATCTATGTGCTGGAAGGTTTGAGAAGCTTGGGTTTCTTTCTCTCACTTTCTAAATATGGGAAAGTACCTGAAATGACTTTATGGATCAGGTCACTAAGACCTCCAGGCTTTTTTTTTCCCTCCACATAAACTATGTGGATTTGCTCTTTTGTCCATGACTTGATTCTACCATGTTACTCCCATAGACACAATCTCCCCAGGGCTGTTTAACAGTCTTTGAGAGCTCAGCCTGTAGTATATTAGGCAACTGCATTTTTTCTTGGTTTTATTAATAATATTCTTTTAGGCAGGAAGAGCCTAAGGGGGATGGAATAAAATGAATATAGCTCCAGGGGTTTCTCAAACCTCTTTCTTTTGCATGTATTATCACTTTCTTATTGTTTGGGGAGAAGAAAAGGGCCAAGAGGCATCATCCTAAATTCAAATCTAGAGCAATTAGCTCATCCCCTTGGCTCCTTAGATTATTACACTATTTTTTCCCCTGAGCTGGTATAATCAAAGTTCCTCCTCCTTGTTTTATGAGTGACCTGAAAAGTAGAACTACCAGCCAAGCCTGTCTGGGTCACGTCTTCTTGCAGTAGAAGTGAGCCAAACACTTCAGTAACCAACCCACTAAGGGGGAAGGAGAGGGAGAGAAATGATCTTGTGACCCAAGGCAATGAGAAAACAGTAGGGAAACACCACTGGCAGCCATGCTGACTTTACTATGGAAACTGAGTTGGTGAAGTGATCTTTAGGTAGAGGGAAACATTCAGGAGACCTGGGTTCTTGTCTTGGCTTTGTCTCTAACTTTCTTTTTAACAAAGAATCATCTGATTTTTGGTGATGCCTTTGTTTTCACATAACTATGCCCTTTCCTCCTTCCCTACTCAGTAAGCTACTCCTTGTAACAAAGACTGAAAAAGAAAGAGAAAGAAAATTTTCAGCAAAACTAACCAAAATAATGATTATATATGACACATTATTACATACTATATGTATATATGTGTGCACATATATCTCTATACATACACATATATGTGTGTATACATATATGTGTATATATCATGTCTGTATGCATTATTACATACTTATCGTCCCTCACTTCTTTGCCGAAAGGTAGAAGGTACCTCTCCTTGAGACTTCCTTGAGGTTTTTTGGTCTTTATTATACCACATTCAACCTTCTTTCTTTCTTTTTTTTTCTTTTTGGTCTTTCCATTTACTTCATTGTAGACATTGGGTATGGTTCTTTCCTGGTTTTGCTTACTTTACTCTGCATCAGTTCATATAAGTCTTCCTGTGCTGCTCCGAATTTTTTATATTTGTCATTTCTTATGGCCCTGTCACTAATTCTCAATTCAATAAATATTTAGTGAATACCTCCCAGGCATGAGATACTGTGCTCCCACTGGGCTTACAAAGATAAAAACAAAAGCAAAATAATTTTACAATGATTTTGACATTTTTACCTTTCACTGGGAAGGGAGGGGCAGAGATCGTTTCATTTTTGTTGTTTATATCTTTATTGCTAGCACAGTACCTGGTATATGATTGTTGTTGTTGTTTACATTTTTAGTCATGTCTGACTCTTTGTGAACCGATTTGGGGTTTTCTTGGCAAAGATAGTGGAATAGTTTGTCATTTCCTTCTCCAGCTCATTTTACAGATAAGGAAACTGAGGCAAACAGGGTTAAGTGACTTGCCCAGAGCCACACAGTATCTGAGGCTGGATTTTAATTCAGGTCTTCCTGACTCCTGGCTTGGCACTCCATCCCCTGTGCCACCTAGCTGGTGTATGGTAGGCATGTAATGGATATTTTTTTTAATTGAGTTGGCTCCTCCTCAACTACATAGTAAGTTCTTTGAGTACAAAATCATCTTCTATTCCCCACACTTCTCACACAGTTCCTTAATCATAGAGGGCACTTTATATGTATAGAAGTCCTTCATAGATTCAATAAGGGCCCAGAGAAATAATAAACAGACAATAGCACTGAATACTCACTATGTACAGACTACAGTTATCCCTTCCACATCATCGGAGCTGGGGCATGGTGCCCCTCTCCCAGTATGGAAAATCCAAGTAAAATTTTTTGTCCTTCCCTTCATACCAGAGAAGAAGTCTGAATATTTTTCTTTTTCTTTTATGGAGTGTTTACAGTACCTTATTATAAAATTTGGGTTGATATTATGCAATTTGATATACATATATACATATACATATTATATATACATATATATGTGTTTTATGCATTTCTGAGTTTCTAAACTTTTTCTGTGTTATCTGATGACCTTCACATGTTGTGTGCGGCTTCTGCACAACTCTCCCAAAATTCCTGATTAATTTCTTTTTTTTTTTTTATTTAACATGTTTAGTTTTCAGCATTGATTTTCACAGGAGCTTGAATTATAAATTTTCTTCCCATTTCCACCCTCCCCCCCACTCCAACATGGCATATATTCTGGTTGCCCTGTTCCCCAGTAGCCCTCCCTTCTGTCATCCCACTCCCCTCCAATCCCCTTTTCCCTTCCTTTCTTGTAGGGCAAGATAAAATTCGATGCCCCATTGCCTGTGTATCCTATATTTTCTAGTTGCATGAAAAAAAAACTTTTTTGTTTTTGAACATCTACTTTTTAAAACTTTGAGTTCCAAATTCTCTCCCCTTTTCCCTTCCCACCCTCCCCCCCTAAGAAGTCAAGCAATTCAACATGGGCCACA
>CM053622.1:412678106-412702995 GCA_028646595.1 Phalanger gymnotis
TTTTTCTCTTCTGTCTCCTCTGGCCAAATTACCAAGCTGTTAGTAAGGCAGTTCTATATGTGATTGCTAATTGTTCAAAGGGATTGTAAGTTCAGTGTCTGCTTGAATTATGTGTTTTGGGGGCTATGTAATTCTTACAATTAGTTACAGCTTTTGGGCTCATAAATCTCTCACCCAGGTCATTATCCTCAGGGTGGAGTGAAGATTGTCAGTGACTTTCTCTCAAATCTGGATGGCATCATTTCATAACTAAGTACATATTTACTCAAGGAGAATATGCATCACTGATCATTTTTTTTCAACTACCTACAAAAACGGTTCTGAAATGACTGCATTTATTGTAGACTTTCCCAGACAAAGAAACTGCATTTTCTCTTCTCTTCTCTTCTCTTCTCTTCTCTTCTCTTCTCTTCTCTTCTCTTCTCTTCTCTTCTCTTCTCTTCTCTTCTCTTCTCTTCTCTTCTCTTGTCTTCTCTTCTCTTCTCTCTCTGTATTTCTGTGTGTGTTTCTCTCTCTCTCTCTCTCTCTCTCTGTCTCCTTCTCTCCCTCCTTCCCCTCTCTCCTCTGTGTGTGTCTCTGTCTCCTCTGAATGCCTCTCTCTACATCTCTTGTCTCTTTCCATCTATTTCTGTCTCTTTGTCTTTTCCTTTGTCTCTCTGTCTCACTTGCTCTCAGTCTTGTCTCTGTTTCTCTCTTTTGCACATACACATGCATGCATGCATGCATACACACACACACACACAAATACTTGCACAAAGAGTGGATATTTTACTGATGTTCCACCAAAACTTCAGGAGTTTATAAATAGAACAAAAATCCGTTTTAAAAAAAATTTAACCCTAAGCAATTTGCTCAAGGTTATTGAGCAAGGCTATGGCAGAGCTAAGAATAACCCCATTTCCTAGTCATCCATTTCCTTTATGGGATTGAATCACCAAAAGCAAGAACAAATGAATTATCCAAAAAAAGTTTCTAGAAGCATCTACCACTGTTTCAACCACACTCCAAGGAAAAGAGTTGGTGATCAGCCTTCCTAAGAAAGAGGATTAGGAAGCGGGGTTAAAAAAAATCATTCAAAAGTAGGTAAACAGAAAACAGTGCAACCAAATAATATGCCCCCCTCAACCCAGGATGTCAGGTTCTATAGGAGGCATGTTCCCAAATATCTGATCCTAGTGATTTCCTCCCTGAAATGCCTCCCTCTGCATAATCTTTCCTCAGGCCCCTAAAACGATGATGAGAAGCCTGTTCATTAATAGCTTTCACCTGGAAAATCCCTCTTGAAGAACACAAATATTTAACCAAAGATGAAAATCAAAGGATAGAAACTAGATTATCATATTTGGATCTTAATATTCTCATATCTCTACATACCAGTTGACTCCCAGCCAAAACATTAATTTTTTCCTACTATTTTGGGTGGAACAGTTTAATTTCAACCTTATAAATATTTTGGGTTGGCTCAAGAAAGGATATCTTAATCATAACTTCCTTCTATCTAGCACCATAAAGTGTATAAAGCACTTGCCTTATAATAAGCCTATGAAATAGGTAGTTCAATTATTAACCCCATTTTCGAAATGAAGAAACTGAGACTCAGACAGCTAGGCAATATATGTAAGATCACATAGCTATTAAATGTTGGAGTCAGGATTCAAGGCTAGGTCTCATGACCCCAAGTAAAATGTTCTTTCCATTGTATAGTGTGTCCTAAAAAATCTTAGTGCGGTTTTAAGCTTTAGTAGCTGAGGTAGCTAAAAACTGTACTAAGATTTTGGGGACACCATATATAATACCACCTCTCGATCTCTGCATCTCAGTTTTCTCATCTGCACAATGAAAAGGTTCAATTAAATAGCCTCTGAGGTCCTCCTTGCAGCTCTAGCTTTATGATCCTACCATCTCGTGCAGTGCTCTTCTGACCTTGTTCAGGTATAATAGCTCATTCCTTTACATTAAGAGATGCTCCATCTGGGAGTCCTCAGCTAAAAGGTGAATTACTCTGATAAAATAGTACTTTAATCCATGGACACCTTAGCATATAATAATCCTCTAGATTATTGTTGTGGTTTTTCCTTTGTTTTTGAAGAGAACCAATGATGTCACGAATGATATCTTGATTTATGTGTGAATTGAGGCAGAGCTGCACAAAGTCATCAGCCTTACTCTTTCTTCTTGAGTCATTGAAGTCCAGTGGCAGACAAAAGTTAAGATGACTGGAGATGGCCCAGGATGCAGTAGATGACCTTGGCATCTTCGATGTCTAACCAAGCTCTAAGTGCTCCATAGTGCATGCCATCATGGCCATTGGAACATTGTTCTCTTCTACCCATTCCACCAGGGAAAGTCTACACATGTTTTGGGTAGACATCCCCCCAACTCACCTACAGGTTTGAGGCCCGTCAATTACCTTCAACCTGGTTTAGTGAGTCTGACAAGATAGTTTACCAGGGTGTGGCTTCTGCACATGCTACAGCTTCTTGGAACTGCAGGTGAGAGCTGTGGACAGCAAAGGTGGATGAGCAGCTCCAAAAAGGGCGCAGTAAGCCCTCACACCAGAGGTGTTAGTCTTCCCTGAATACCCCATGCCCCCTCTTCCAGATGTGACTCATCTAGCATGGCCTTGAGGAAAAGAAACAAAAGAAAGTTTAGTTTTGATGGATTGAGATCGGGGAGTTAGGCCTAGAGAATAATGAGGATACCTAAAGGTCCTAGAAGGACCATCATGGGAGAGCCACTGAAAGAAAGTCAAAAGGCTTAGAAAGTGAACATGGAAGATTGCTAAAGATAAAAATTTTCCAGTCCTCCCTGTTATGAGTTATTCTACTGTACTATGGTTTAAAAAAAATTCTTATGATGAAAAGCAATGACATATTGGATAGTGTATATCTTTAAGTCATCCTCTGATTACTGTAGAACACTTCAGGGTTTGTGAACTCTGGAAAAGAATGATTTCTATATGAATGAGTAGCTTTAAAGATCCCATCCTGTCTAGATAATCATTTGTCTGGTATATTTTAGTAGCAATTCCATTCATGTTTAGATTGGATGGCCACTGAGGTCCCTTTTAATTCAAATTCTGTGATTCTGTATTATTCCTCTCTGATTCAAAATGTACCTTTCTGGTTCATTTTACTGAGGAAAGGGATTTAAGTATTAATTTTACCATAGTGTACATTCCACAGAAATGGTCATTCAAAGTGAAACTAAACAACACAAAATCTAATGTTTAAGTCCCCGGATGGTAAATCGTCATAACAATAATAATCCAACAACAAATAATTGTAAAGCCTCTATTATGTACAGAGTATTATGTTAAGAGAGTGAGGGGAATACAAAATTTAGGTAAAGTATGGGGCCTGCTCATGATCTATTAGGGAAATAAGATGCAAATACAGATAATTATAATACGCACTGTTATACAATAAATGCATTACATACATACAAACTAAGTATTAAGTGATGTCCAGGTCAAAGGTCGTTACCAACAAGAGGAATCAGATAAGATGTCAGGGTGAGAGGGGCATTGATTTGGGCTTTTAAAACTGAAGAGACATTCAGCAAGCAAAGAGCGTGAGGGAGCATATTCCAGGCAAAGAGAATAGCATGAACAAAGACACAGAGATTGGAAAATTCAGGCCATGTGTGAGGGACAGCAAATAACATAGTTTGGCTGCAATGAGTGGTATAGCAATATGGCTTACAATGTTGCCAGAATGTGAAGAGCCCTCAACACTAAGCAAAAGATTTTTGAATTTTACTTGATAATCAACAGGGAACCACGAAAGATTTTTGAACACAGACAGAAACAATAAAACCATTAACTATGCATAAGAAAAACTCTCTGGTAGCTGTATAAAGGAAAGGTTACTGGGGGAAGAGAGCTGATGTAGGAAAACCTACTAGAAGGTTACTATAATAGTCTAGGAAGGTCTTGATGAAGGATTGTAGTAGGATAATGACAGTAGGAGTTGAGAGGAGAAGATGGATAAGGCAGTGTGGCACCATAGAGAGAGATGTGTCTTTAGCGTCAAAGGGGAAAAGAATAAACATTCATTAAGCACCTACTGAATGCCAGGTACTGTGCTAAGTGATTTCAAAGGACCTGGATTTGATCTGACAGACTTTGGACAAGTCATTTAACCTCCCTGGGGCTCACTTTCCTGGAAATTAAAGGCATTGGACCCATTTGCCTCTGAGATCTCTTCAAACTCTAGCTCTAGGATCTAGGTAGAATGAAGAGGACTTGCTGATTGCTTGGTAAGCAAGAAGTCAAAGAGGAGAAGTCAAAATCTCCAGGCAATATGGGTCAACTTTTCCATGAGATCATTTCATACTTCTATAATTAATACCACCAGAGTAGGAAATAGCAATTAGGAAGTGAAACTTCACTATCAATTATCAATAGGTAAAGTATGGTGCCTGCTCATGATCTAGTATGGAAATAAGATGCAAATACAAGTAATTGCAATACACATTATTATGTAATAAGTGCATTACATACATACAAAACAAAGTATTAAGTGATGTCCAGGTCAAAGGTCATTACCAACAAGAGGAATCACCAATAACTCTAATTATCAATATCTCTAAAGACCAGCCAATGTTGCAACCCCTACCTGCCCTCTTCTCTAAAAGGACACAATAGCTGTGAGCTTGCTCAAAAGAAGAAAGATTCTATCTTCTCTGGACAAAATATCTCCTCACATATTTTTCTGTGACAGGATGTAAACAATTCGAAATTAACAATTGCTTCTGAAGGCTTTTCTTCCCCAAATGTGTGAGGCTCTGTCTGAATCTTAACTGACATTGTTATTCCATGTACACCCTCTCTCCCTGCCCAAATTTTCATCAAAATATACTCTGTCCCCTCAATAGTTTCGGGCTAGGGATAGAAACCAGACCTGTGATTGCGTTAATATATGGAACTCTTGAATAAAGAAAACTCTATCTACCAATACAGGTTGGCAAATTCCCTGCAGAGAAGTGACCTAAAGAACACCAAAAGATTACATGACTTTGTCTGGGTTCACACAGCCAATATGTGTCGGAGCAGGACAATGATTTAATAATATTTGAAAAACAATATTTGAAAAATATTCTGCTTTATATAGCAACCTTTAAAACAGCTAGCAATTCTAGTTTAAGGCATGAGTGTGTGTGAGTGTGTGTGTGTGTGTGTTTTCATCCTTGGTCTGCATATCAGGAACCAGGAAGCTTCATATTCCTTTGGGAAACACCATCCTTCCTCAACTAAACTCAAACCTGTTTTAGAATAAAGTCCAAATGCCTAGGTTGGTTTCCCACCTCTAGATCAACTCAAAGGAGCTACCTTTTACTGTGCAGTCTAGCTAGCATCCAGTCTTCTGAGAGGGAAGACTTTTTTTAAAAATAAACTAATTATTCTTTAGAGTAACTTACAATGAGAGATGTGAATGTGCATTCATAAGGTGTTATGTGAAACTATTACTGTCCTATGCATTATTCATTTATGGAAACTGTTGTGCCTAGTTCACCATGCAACTGAGCAGGAAAAGTCCCTGAACTCAAAATGACGTTGGTGGATGCATTTTTTAGACATGGTAATATCTAATATTTTCGTCAGTGACCTGCATGAAGGAATAAAGAATAAGCTCATTAATCTGGGAGGGAGTCATGATTAGCACCTTGGAGATCGGGATTTGATTTTTTTTGTGGGCGGGGATATTGTCAAATTAGAGAAATGGTCAGACTTTACCACTGAATAAGCCAACGTGGTTGAATCTCCAATTCGTATTGGGCTTTAAAGTTTACTAATTCTTTCCTCACAGTAACTCTGTGAGAAGGAGGAGGAGGAAGAGGAGGGGAGGAGGAGTAGGAGGGAGAGGAGGAAGAGAAGGGGGAGGAGGAAGAGGAGGGTGGTGGTGATGGTGGTGGTGATAATGATAGTTCATTTTCATATAGTTCATCTTTACACATTTGACCCTCAGAACAAACCTTTAAGGCAGGTGCTATATTTATTCTCATTTAATATATGAGGTTAGTGAGTTTCAGAGAGATTGTGACTTGCCTCTGTTCACACAGCTGAGTTTTGAACCTAGGTGTCTTCTGTCAGAGCTGGAATTTAAACCGAATTCTCTCCTGACTCCGAGTCCAATCCAGTCCTATTCTTAGGAAAGATAAGCTACCTCTATAAATAAGAAAAGCATCAGCAGGTATTCAGGAAAAGAACAGCTAAAAACTTGGACGTCATGATGGATAAAAGATGGATCTTTTGTGGAGTAGCACTAATGATCAAAAGGCAAGCAGGAAACCACTTTGACTTAATTAGAAAAAGATCATATACTTACTCAACTCAATGCTGGTAGGAGCCTGATCAGTTGCTGTATTTCACATAGGTTATCTATACACTCAGTGATATCCTTCTAATACCATTTCAACCCTAACTTTTAGGTTGAAATAGATCAGCATTTGTCCAACCCGCTGCATAACAGTACAGCTAGCAGAAATTCCTTCCTGCTGTAGGGTTAATGGAATATGCCCCATTCATTAATAGGCCCAGGTGACCATACCCGACCAATCGTGGATGTTTTTGAAATCCCTTACTGAGATGTGTAGGCTCTCATGCCTTTGTTCACGTGGACCCTCATGCCTTTCTGCTAAGCCAATCAGGTGCCGAGTAGAACTGTACATAGAGAGCATTAAGAAAATGAGTGAGAAGAAGAAAGCTAGCAAGAAGCATTGAGCCAACTGGTAGCAGTGGTGGCAGCAGCAGCGGAACTTGCTGAAGGCCAGAGACTCGCTGAGTGGTGGAGTGCAGAAACTCACTGGAAGGGGGACCCATGAAAGGAGGAAGGACGATTCGCTTAAGACTTTTTAAGTAGCTGTTACCAAGGTGCCTCCCGGCTGTGAAAGTGAGATGGCAGGCTGGTAATAGGTGTAAATACCTTTGTTGCCCTGTTAAGCTTTGCTTTCCTGTATTTTCATAATGATATCTTGTCTGGTATTAGTGTTTGGAATAAATGTTATACAGGTTTAGTCTTGAGTGAGGAGTGCCTATTATACCTGGAGACTCAATTCTTAAAATACATTTGCATATTCATAGCAGCTGCTCATATTGCATTGGTGATACACCTGCCAAAGACCTACAAAGAAACTACTGAGTTTGACCAAAAAATGTAAGTCAGAATGATGTTAGAATGGTTCTCCTATCAAATGTGTATGGATTGTCTCAAAGGGGAGCTCAAAGAGAAATCAAAGAAGTCTAAAGGCCTAGAAGGTGTTCTCTCTCAGCACAAGTTAAAGGAAATCTCTTTAGTAAGCCCAGAGATGAGAGAACAGGGTGACCTGTGAATCTTAAGGTATTAAGAGGATTTTGAGAGGGGCAGAAGTTCTCCATTTAGAACAGAAAAGGCAAGATTGATATTAGATCTAATCATGGAAGCCAGGTTTAAAAAAGAGCCCACTATCAATGAGGCTTGTCTCCTAACCTAATGGTTTGCCAAAAGGTGTTATAGAATTCCCTTGAGGTGTTTAAAAATGGGATTGATTCTCAGATCTCCTTGTAGACAGTGTAATGTAGTGATAGATGCGTTGGTCTTGGAACCAAAAGCCTTGAGTTCCAACCTCAGATCTGACACTTACCAGGTACATAGACCCTGGGCTAGTCACTTAACATTTCTGTACCTGTGATAGCAAGCAGAGTAGGACTTTTTGCTTTCGTTTTTTTGTTTAGGAGTGCTTCTCAGCACTAAGGCAATCAAGTACCTTTGATGAGTCTTGCTTTTCAAATATAATTGCAAGCAAAATGAACTTTTTGTTGTCTTTTATTCTGGAGTGCTTCTCAGCACTAAGGCAATCAAGTCTTGAGGATGTTTTCAATGCCTTCTAAGGAAAAACTAGCCTAACTTGCACAGGGGTAGGGGCTAAGATGTTGCTCCCAATACAGAAGGCATAGTGGGAAACTCATTCATAGCCAGAAACCTGCATTCCTTTCTAAGGGTGGGTAGAAGAACTTGTCAGTCCCAACACGTGCCCACAGAAGCTTTCAGACCTTAGCAGAATCTGAATTTATGAATGATATTAAACTCACCTCAGCATTTTAAGAAATTGAGCCTGTCCTTTCCTGGTAGTCAGTGTCCAATAGGGTTTTCAACATTTTTGAGCACTCTCATTTTACTTGCCTTTTCTAAAAACAGATGGAGCTGATCCGCAGTGCAGTAGGTTAGAGGGACCTGACACATTCTTGCTATGTGACCCTAGATAAGTCCCTGAATCTCTGAACTTCCATAGGCAACTCTTCTAAGACTCGAGTTACAGATAACTTGCAGGTCTTCATTGGTAGAGGGAATTTCCACACTGGAATTCCTGGCACCAATGAAATTACCTTTATAGCAAGATTAAGAAGTGAATGAAGAACAGATGTCAAGGTGATTAGAAAGAGCTATCCTGGAATGACCCGTGTGCCTTCAAGTTTTGGTCCTTGATAAAGTCACTTTGTGAAAAACATCCCAGTTTTTTTTTCCTTTGAGATAAAGCAATAAAAATAAAAGAAATGTCACTTTCTTCTAAATGGTCATTCTTTTAAGATGGGAAATTCATTGTGCTTTTTTAAATGATTATTTTTATTATTTCAGATGATCCAGGAACCTGTATGTCCTGCGCTACGGGGTATTACTTGTAAGTTCTGTCATATTCTAATGCTCTCACTAACTTTTCTGCAATTTAAGCAGTGCTGACCTAATCCCATAGCCAATGATTAAAGCAAATAGGCCTAGCAGCCTGGAGCTACTCTGCACTGTCAGGCTATTAATGAGTGACTTTTTTTTTTTGGATTTAGAAATAATAGCCCAGCTGTTTTCTTGACTCAGAAGGAGGCCCTTTCTTTCTTGATTCTGGAAGTCATCCAGCCTGACACTGGTGTCTAGGAATCCTTGTTGTCCATTCCCAAGATTCAGACCTCCCCTGTTTATGGACAGACACTAATATCATGCTAGTCCCCTAAATAAACTTTTCCAAAATGTTTACATGGAGTCCTGCTTCTGGCCTGAATTCAGAATGGCCATTCTGAGGTCAGCTACAGTCTACCCTTAACTGTCCTCAACAAATGAGAGATTTAAAAACACACAGAGAGAGAGAGAGAGAGAGAGAGAGAGAGAGAGAGAGAGAGAGAGAGAAATGAAGTGAACAGAAAATCCAGAAACCTGACTTCAGTTCCCAATTTCAACCCTTCCATAAACGTTTTACAAGTTATCAGGCTATCACCCTTTGCCATCACCAGGAAGCAAAGCTAATTTAAATGGCACCTTTTCTCCTTCTACTAGACTTTTCTTTTTCAGAGGTATTTAACGAGCAAAGAAATGACCAAAAGGCAAATGGAAAAGGAAGAAGAAAGGGACATGAGCAACCTGGGTAATCCAAAACTGGATAATCCTACTGCAAATAGCTGAAAGCTTATGAGTATATGTAACAAATATGACAGAATATGATCGAATATAATATGATAGCTAAGGAGAAATGGTATAGCCTAATGGCTAGAGAACAATCATGAAGACCTAGACCTAAGTTCTGCTTCTGACACACTGATTTAGTGACTACACATATTGCTGAAGCTTTCAGTGTTCTGGGCAATTCTCTAAGAGGAAAAGTTGTAGAAAAAGGGCTGATCTGCATTGGTAGAGAGAGTTTCCTTACTCAGGCATTCCCTATATTAGTGAAACTACAGGTCCAATACATACTACATTGTAATACAGTATGTGTGCTTATGCACATAAATGGGCATATAGGTTCTGTTTTCTGATAGTCACTAGGCACCATACTGAGAAACTGACGTTTTGGCAAACTTGGTAGAATTCGCATGTCTACACGAGCATTGGGTATTTCTAATGCAATTCACGTTCTAAGACATCAGCGCAGACAGTCATTATGCTCTTTCCCTCGGTCATGTTACAAAATGCCTTTCTCCTACTCACCTCTACCATAAATTCCTTTCTCCAGTAAGAATGCAGAAATCAATCTTGGTTTGTGTCTTCTCCATCTTTCTTTACCTGCAACACCTATGACAATGCCTCGCACTTAGTAGATATTCAATAAATGTTTACTGACTATCCATGGTCTCATTTTCACCCTCACAAGGACCCTATAAGACATAGCAAAGACAATATTATTCCCACCATGGACAGACAAAGATACTGAGTCACAAAGACTTTGTGAATTTCCCAAGATCACAAAGGTGACTAGTGATACAGTCAAGACAGGAAACTAGGTCGCCTAGTTTGCAGGAGTTTTTCTTTCCTTTTCCTTTTCTTTCTTCTTTCTTCCTTTCTTTTTTTCTTTTTCTTAAGAAGCTTTGATATGAGTTCTCAAGAACATTACTTGGGTCCTGGTGAACAGCTGTTCTTTGTTTCCACTGAGAGCAAAAAAATAAAATGTACTTAAAAGGGCAGCAGAAGAGATTTAGGTTAGGCATTAGGAGGACCTTGGAATATCACCCAGTCAGGCTGTAGAAAAATTCTTTTCTAGAGCTAAGAAAAGGACCAAATGTATTCATGTTTCTATCCCCAAGGATCACCTACAGTGTTTGAGACCCCACACAAAAATAAGGGGAGACCTCAGGATTTTTGAGAGGGATTGAGCAAAGCCCCTCTTATGCAGCTATTTCTCCTTATTAGACTAGAATTTAAACCAGTCTCATCAGTTGACAACTATCATATTAGTATGGTTTCAGTAAAGGCAGCTTGACAAAAGTCAGCCTCAGAGTCAGAATGGCCTGAGTTCAAGTACAGCCACTAACACATATCTACTCTGTGACCCTAAGCCAATCACTCAACCTCTCAGTTTCCCCAGGCAACTGTTTAAGACTCTTTAAGTTCCCTAGTAGTTGCATATCGGCATGGTAGAAGGAATTTCCCCACCAGGAGGTCCAGACACCAATGAAATCACTGGCCCTGAACCAAATGACCAAATAGTTTAAGTAGCGTATCATTCAGATGCTGGAGAGACTCAATGATCTCTTGTGGTCAGGAGAAAGCTTTGTATAGTGGAAATAGCAATGGACGGGAGACCTGGGTCTCCCTGCCCCTGCTACTAACCTAGTGTGACCTTGAGCAAGGCCCTTTACCCGTTGGCACCAAGTTTTCTCTTCTTTAAAATGAGAGTAGCTAACCAAGTATCTCTAAGGTCTCTTCCAGGCCTAAAGTTTTATAATTCTATGAAAATATGGTATTAAATTTCTTTAAAAGAAAAGAGTACCTCTGTAAACCGCAATCAGTTTTTCCTGTAGTCAATGCACCTGTCCCTAAGTTCGGTGGTGGGATTCAGCTGGTTCTAACTATAGAACTGGTATCTAATTTTAGGTCTAGTTCCATGCTGTTAGCAGGGGTGGCGCCTCAGCTCGGTTCCTATGGAGAACCAGTTGTTAATTCATTTGAACCCCATCACTGCCTAAGTTAACATAATGACAACAACCCTCTACCATTTAAAAGCATCTCTAGGCTAATACTTTACTGTTTGTTTGTTTGTTTGTTTGTTTGTGTGTGTGTGTGTGTGAGAGAGAGAGAGAGAGAGAGAGAGAGAGAGAGAGAGAGAGAGAGAGAGAATCTTTCTATTACCTTGTGTTAATCTTTTCTTCCCTCTGGTGAATGTTCTCACCCGATGCACTCTTGTGCTGCTGATTTAAACTGCTACTACATTTTTAAAGAGTACACAACACACACACACACACACACACACACACACACACACACACACATCAAACCGGATTTGAGGTTTGATAATTATAAGGTGCGCCAGTTGACGTTTGGCGAGCAGAAATTAATTTGTCACCATGCTCATAGCTGGCATTTACATAGCAGTTGGCCTGCTAAAGGATCCTCAAATACTTTTCAGATATCATTTACAGAGATACATTAGGGAAATACAGAGATATCTGGATAGAAGTCATGGAGCTGGTGCTTCACGAGATGTATCTCTAAGAAATAGACCAGGAAAGGTCTTACTGGCCTTTGGAGCTATGTGACCATGAGCATAAGTCCCACATCATCGCTCTGGTCTTTAACTACCTCATCTATTTAGTAGAGCTAATTATCATGTGCCCTACCCCCAAGGACCATTTTGAGGAATAAATAAATTAAATAGCATTTAGTATGCACTTACCATATACCAAGTGCTAGGAATACAAAAGCAAAGAAACCAATGGCAGTCTTTGTTCACAAAGAACTTATATTCTAATAGGGAGGACAACATTTTAATAGCAGGAAATCATTACAGAAATGTGAGCTATTATTAGTTTCTGCAAAGATCCAAACCCATTTCTATTTCCAACCCTACTCATTTTTAGAACCCATAATAAATCCACCTTCACTTGACCACCATAGTGCTTCCTACAGGGCATCCTTTTTTAAACAACGGAGGGCCTGGGAAATATAAATACTGAATGCAAATTTTGCCATAGAAAAGTTCCACGTATGTAAAGTCACCCACTAAAAAAGGCTTTATTTTTTAATGTCTTAAAGATGCTCTAAAGGTTAAGGGAAGGCGATAAGGGCTTTGGTTTGGCGTTTCCAACTAGCCACACAGGACTGATATGCTGATGATGTCTTGCGGGGGTTGGGCAGGGAAAGCATGCATACATACTTTTGAGTTTAATTGGCATTATTAGCTTCCTTCTATAACTTTCTAAGTCTAGACCAAGGGTGGGGAACCTGCAGCTTAAGGCCCAAACTTGGATTCAGTCAAAGGACTGCAGTTGAGGACCTAGAGCGGCCACATGTGGGCTGGAAGCCGTAGGTTCCCCATCCCTGGTCTAAACAGTCAACGAAGTGATAACTCAAGTCCTGCTTTGCGGTGTTTGCTGATTCCAAACTGTAACTGCTCAATGAAAACTTAGCGATTGCCTCTCGGGAGCCAGTAAGAGCTGGCTCCAACACAGCCCCGCTCAGCTTACATCGCGTGTAGCCCTGCTAGAAAAGATCCTCGTGGAAACATTACTTTATGGAAGATTTCAAATTCTTTATCAACAGGTTCGAGCAGCACTGCTACGAGACTTGTCCCGAGAAGACCTACAGTGAAGACTTTGAATGTAAAGAGTGTGGCAGACATTGCGGGGACTGTGACCAGAATGAGTGCTACTGGTGCGAGGAGGGTTTTTATCTTTCCGGTAAGCAGGGAATAGTCACATAGAAAATGATTATGAGACTTCCTGGTGTAGATCTAGAGACGGAAAACTTGCGTTCAAGTCTCAGTTCTCCTTCCTAACGCTTGTATGACCTTGAGCAAGCCACTTAATCCTTACAGACCTCTGTTTCCTCATCTGTAGAACAAGGGGCATTCATTGGACCAGATGGCCACTAGGGTCCTTCCCAGTTCTAAATCTATGATTTATGTCAGGACCACAGAGGATGGAGCATATTGTAATCTGGTCAGGAAAAAAAAACAGCATTTTTAGTAGCCTCAAGCAGGGCATTCATTCATTTATTATTCTTAAATGTCTTTATTCTCATGGGAATAATGCAGGAATCGGGCCTCAGGAATGGCAACAATACAGGGCCCATGAATCTTCTCTCAAGACTCAGTCCTGCAGCAGGAATTGTCAAGTGACCTTGTAAAATGATAACAGCATTCCACTAAATGATGGTCGTGATGGCCCATTGATTTTGATGGAAGTTGTGTGGCTAAAAATACAAGTCTTTCCAGTAGATTCCTGATGGTCTAAGAGGCTCATGCTTGGGGTGGGAAAGTATACAGTGTTCTTCAGTTGTGACCTCTGTGTCTAAGGGTGGACTTTGACTCTATTTTCTTATGGCCTTAAGGAGACAAAACATCTTTTATGCCTTTTCATCACCTGATTTAAGCTACACCATGCAGCGCCAGCCTTTCATACCTTCCTTTCCACATTCCCAGGTGGTATTTGTGTCAGAGAGTGTGGCCCTGGTTTCTACAACGACACTGAAAATGGAGAATGTGAGCCATGTCACCGAACCTGTAAAACGTGCACAGGGTTTGGCTGTGATCGGTGCAGCAGCTGCAAAGGAGATTTACAGCTGGTGGATGGGAAGTGTGTGGACCCATCCAAGACCCCAGGACAGGACATGTTTGGGAGTGGTATGTACCTTTCAGTGGTGGAACAGCAGGGGCCCATCTTGTTCTTTTAGGACCCTGCTCAGCCCCAACTCTGGACAAAATAAGACCTCAGACAGAAGAGAACTGGGCAGTGAACCAAAAGCTAGATGGTGAAAATCCAGGTTAGACAACTGCTGAGTACAATCTGGTATTTACCAAAGGGAACTGTGGTTTGTGCTCAGGAGGGAACAACAAAAAAACTGGTGGACGCTCTACTTGGTAGCTTGATACCGTGAGAAGTTTACAGATCCATTTGGCACATAAGCTCATATAGCAAGAGCTACAAGGGAATTTTGAGGCCATCTAGTCCTTCATTTAATAGATGAGGAAACAGGTACATGGAAGACCCCCTCATCCAATCCCTTCATTTCATAGAAGAGGAAACAGCACCAGAGAGGTTAAATGATTTGCCCTAAGTCACACATATATCAATAGTCAAAGGCAAGGTTTGAACTCGAGTCTTCTAACATCAAGGTGATATTCTTTCCATTGGACTAGATGTTTTATGGAAGCAGCCCAACTCTTACAAGGACCAACTATTTTTGGGTATCAATAAAGTGATGCAGAAAAAACGTATCCGTCCTCAAATCTAATATTCTTGACATTTGCCAAATTCAGGTAGAAATTTGCCTTGATAAAGTTGAGCCTTCCCCAAGCCTTTCCTGTTGGGTAGGTGAGGTGTTATCTAAAGTTACCAGTGGTTCCCAGGAGTATTAGATGGGGATCATTCAGTCCAACGTCCTCATCTCTCGGAGGCCCAGAGAGTCAAAGAGACTGGACAAAATCCCACAGTTGATGAGCAACAGTCAGGATTAGAATCCACGCCTTCTGACTCCAAATCCAGCCCACTTGCCATTTTTCAGGCACAATTATGCTTGTCCTAGGAGAGCTACCAACAGTGCCCCTAACCCATCTCTTTGGAATTTGGAGTGGTTCCTTTAAGACAAAAAGTGATCCTTTTCTAAGGATGGGTACAGGCCAATATGGGACTCAAGGAAGGAAAAGGAAAGGAAAGGTTAGATTTCAGGCTCTCCATCTGAGCGTTCCTCTTTCAGTTCTGCTTATGTAGAGTCAAACACCTGGCTGTAGACAGGCTAGCTCATGAGCTCTTCCTGTGATCTCACTGGTTAAGCCTATCACAAACAATGACCCATCCGGCTGGGAAAATCTGATTCGCATTCCACCCAGAGAGGCTTGTGAAATGAGAGATGTTCTCAGTTTGATTTCTAGGCAATGGTTCTTTCAAGGGGTCATTTCAGTCCAGGAACAGCAGCTGAGGGAACAGATGAGTTTCCCAACAGCTTGCAGGAGTGATCTATCTAGGTCAGGATTAAGATCTCTTTGTGGATTCCAGAAAGAAGGATTCCCATGTATAGTCTTCCCTGCTACCGTTCCCCACATGTAAGTGAAAGGTAGAAAGGGCCTAGGAGTTCTACGATCCCATTGGCCAATGGCTAACGAGGACCTGGAGTGCCCTCTAAGCCCATACCTATTTTGGAAATTCAGCTAGGGAGAAATCAGTCTCAACTCCAGAGTGGACTATCTTCAGTGAACTGTAGCTGGGCCCAAAATGCTGAAAATGAGTTTGTTTGGCATCCAGGCATTTAAAAGGAGGTGCAAGCCAGGGGGAAAATGGTCTGGGTCTGTGTTTGTAGCTGAGAACATCTGTATTTTATCTGGCGTACCAGATGATGAAATGAAGCAAGGAGCCAGGAGACAGAGAAGGCTTGATTCACCAAATGAATATACATCCTTTCAACTGGACTACGCGTGTCGAGAGCTGGAATCAGGTCTTGATTGTTCTCCTTTGCTTAAGTGCCACACCCAGCCCGCTTTAATTTTCCCCCACCCAAAGCTAGGTTGTTTTGTTTTGCTTTGTTTTTATTTGTTTTTCAGTGGGGAAGGGGAAAGATGAGGGGAATTAGAGCATTTGTAGGGGTATGGTACTAATCAGGACTGGATGAAGCAGACAGTGTTATTTCTCATGACCTGGCAAAGAGATGAAGCTAGTGGCCTGAAAGGTTTCTTTCCCTCCATAATCTTTGACATAAAGCATACAGACTATTAAAAAAAAAAAGAAGGAAATTATTTATTCACCGAATAAGGTAAGAACCTAGCTTAACCTACACACCACATTTCAGACACTGAGCTGGATATTGAATGGAAAATGCATTTAGTCCTTTCTTACAAAGTCTTGGGAGCATGTGGGCCACAGCATCCATCTTTCCACTGTTTGTTTTTTCTTGCAAAATACAGTTAAAATTGCAATACAATGGCAGAGGTTATTCCAGAACAAGTCATAGTCTGTTGCCCCTTGGAGATTAGAGGAGGCAAACCTGAGTCATCCTGGGTGAAGTCAAAGGAACTGGAAATAGTCGAGAGGCAGCCCAAACAAATGGCCTAGTGAATAAGGGAGGATATAGCTGTCTAGGTGTTATGAGCATACTCTTTGGATGGATTCATGTGTGAAAGGTAGGAGAAAAAATCAACTCATTCCTTCAGCCATGCTGCACCCCAGTGGAAATAATAGGTTCATGTCTGCATCTGAGATCATAGGCTACTGACAGCATAATTATTTAAGGAATCTTTAGAAAAATCAACACATATGATCAGACTCTCCAATACTAAAATGGACTTTTAATCAGTGACATAATTGATGGGAGGGAGAGTGGCAATTACGAAAAGAAAAAATACCCAAAAACCACCATTGGTTTTCTCACAAATGCGGAGTAGGGGAGAATGCCTGCCCCATTTCCTGGATTGGACTATTTATGACCATGGATCACGGGTTTCTATTGCCAAGTCATTCATCACAAAGAGGTCACTCTGTACTTAGTGAGGCTCCAGCCTATCTTTCCAGCATTACTGTACATTCCTCTCCTTTACCATCCTATTCTAGCCAAACTGGCCTCTGCTATTCACTAAACTCAGGTCTTTATTTATTGCCTTTGAGACTTTGCACAGAATATACTGGAATGCCTGGTATATACTTGGATGACTGTAATAGATTCCTTCCTCCCCTCTGCCTCTTAGCATTTCTGTTTTCTCTCAAATTTCAAGTCATGAGTCACCTCTTACAGGAAGACTTCCCTCCTCAGTCTTCTCTCTTTCCTTCTCAAATGATCATGTATATACTTATCTGATTGTAAGAGTGCCCCACTCCTCTCGTAGAATGGAAGCTTCCTTGAGAACAGAGACCATTTAATTTTTATCTTTCTATTCCCCAATATGGGAGACAGGATAGTGAATGGATAGAGACCTGGCCTTGGAGCTTGAGTTCAGGTGTTGCCTCTGACCCATACGGCTATGCGACCATGGGCCAATCATCACTTAGCCTTTCTTAGGCTACTGTCTCACACTATAAATTGCAGGGAAGGTGCTGATCTGAACTGGTGAGGGGAGTCCCTTCATCCAGGAGTTCTCAAGGCAGTTAGATGGCACCCTAGGCCTGGATTCAAGAAGACCTAATTTGAAATCTGGCCCCAGGGGCAGGTAGGTGGCACAGTTAATAGATCATGGGTCCTGGAGGGAGGAGGACCTGAGTTCAAATGTGAACCAGACACTTACTAGCTGTGTGAACCACTTAATCCCAGTTGCCTCAAAAAAAAAAAAAAAAACTGACACACAACAATCTGGCCCCAGATACTTACCAGCTATTTGATCCTAAGCAAGCCATTTAAACTCTGTCTACCTCAGTTTCATCAACTGTAAGATGGGGATAATTAACAACACCTACCACCCAGAGCTGTTGTGAAGACCAAACAAAATAACACTTGGAAAGTGCTTAGCAGAGTGCCTGGCATACAGTAGACACTTAATAAATGTTTGTTTTCCTTCCTCCCAATGCCAATGAAATCATCAGTCTACTCCCTATCCTCAAGTGTCTAGGACAGTACTTTATTTACACTTAATAAAATACTTGTTGATTTGAATTGTTGGGTTGGTCCTTCTAAAGGAGACAGTCTGTAATCTGGACCATATGATAGATCAAGTCAAGTCAAAGAAATTCTCAAGATGCCATGCTACTATTGGGCACTTTAGAGAGTTTTGTTGTTTCTCTTTTTCTCTATTCCTGTTTCATTTCCTAGTCTTTTCCTGTGCCCCTTCCTCCACCAACTGAAACAAAAAACGGTAGTTACACAAATTCACTTGGACAGTTATTAGATGCTGACTTACATAAAGCACTGTGCTGGGTCCTGGGAACATAGATACACAGAGATGCTAAAGATTCCTAAGCCCAAGTGTATAAATAGCTTCCGGCTCCTTCTATTCTATATGAGTACAAGCATAACCAAATACACAGATCAAGGCCTCCCTCCCTAGTGACCCACATCAAACACAAAGAAAGCAGCTGTAAAAATGCTCAGGTGTGGCCACTGGCTGTGGAAGGAGAAGGTGGCCTCAGCTGGTTTCCTAAAGCCAGTGGTGGGAAGAGAAGTCATCTGGCTGTTAAATCATTTGTATGCTGTTAAGTGATTTACTGATAGGGTTAGCAGGTCCCAAACCCATCTCTTTCACATTTCCCCTACACACATCCTAAAACTGTGGGTTTTTCCATTGCAGTCTAAAACTATATTCCCAGCTGGCTTTAATTGGACTTGCTAGTCATAGCATAGAGCCCGAAGAAGTTGAATTATGTTTTTGTCCTTGACTACATCCTAACAATTTACCATCGGCCTTGTCCCAGCCCTGAAATTCCTACCATAACAATGGACAGGGTTCTCAGAGCAGCTTTCCGTGGCAACCACACTGAAGGTGGAATACCCATGTTTTAAATTCTAGGTCGTAAGATCATAGATGTAGAACTAGAGGGAATATTAAAGGTCATTGAGTCCTACCTTCTCATTTTACAGATGAAGAAACTGAGGCCTAGAGAAGTTAAAGGACTTGCCTAGGGTTATACAGTTAGCAAATGTCTGTCAGGATTTGAGCCCTGATCTTTCTGACTCCAAAGCCAATACTCTATCCACTATACCACACTATCTAGATTATGGGGAAGAGAAATTCATTTGTATCTGGTGACAATATCTAGAAAGATCTTTAGTGAAAGGAGAGGGGAGGGGGTGGGGAGAAGACTATTTGCAAGCTTAATTCTGTTCTTTTCATTAAGACCTCAGAGTTTAAAAGCCTTGATAAGCTCTAATGGCTTAAAACTGCACTGAGACTTTTTAAAGAACCTTTATGGATAAAGTACTTTGCAAACCTTATGGATGGATAAGGCGTAGGCCTAGGGTCAGGAAGACTCACCTTCCTGAGTTCAAATCCATCCTCAGACATTTACTAGTTGTGTGACCTTCAGCCAGTCACTTAGTCCTGTTTGCCTCAGTTTCCTCATCTGTCAAAAGAGCTAGAGAAGAAAATGGTAAACCACTCCATTATCTTTGCTAAGAAAACTCCAAACAGGGTTACGGAGAGTCAGCAGACTGAAAAACTGAACAACAATAATGCCAGTCGACATAACTGTTCTAGCTTAGAACTAAACCCAGAATTACTTTGTTAAAGTAATCATCAAATTCTTGGACATTACACAGAGAATAAAGAACAGTCTCTATGACAATGTTCATTGTCACTAAGAAAGCTAAATTTCTTAGATTACTTAACCTTAAAAAATACCATCAGAATCTAACCTTGGTGCTGTATGTTTACTACAAAAGGGCCTGCTATTGTAGGTGCCTGTTTTCCCTTTTCTTCCGAATTCTTCCAGTTTATCTCAATTAAACACTATAACGGAAAGTCCTAGCTCTGAGGAAGCCTTGTCCTGGCCCAACAGATGGGTTGGATTCCTTATAATTCCTAGGCATCTCAAGGAAGCAAAGAGTAATTGAAGCCAGCCTAGGAATAAAGACTAGCAAAAGTCAGGTCCTGGAAACGGCTAGCACATAACACCCAATAAGAATGTCTAGCAGCAGAGCAGGAGTTCAGTTTGACTTAAGAAACCATCTTCTCTGAAAGGCCATCCTTGGTCAAGAACTTGACCAGACTGTAACTAGAATGGAATGAATGGGCTCCTTCCCCCACAGCAGACCAAAGATTGTCTCTAGTCCCTGTGGTCTTCCACCACAGGTGAAATGTGACCATCCCTTGTGCTGTAGGTGGTACCCATCCCCCAAAGACTAATCTCTTTGGAGGCACCCCCCCAATCTCTTTGGTCATATCAACCAGTTTTTTTCCAGAATGAGCTGTATATCCTGATCAGACTGCCCTCTTCACTACCACTGCTTCCTCTAAAACCTCTATACTGCTTCTCTGAATTTAAACAAAACTCTTCCTTATAGCACTGATAAAGACAAGAGTGGAAAAAAAAAGGGGGGGGATAGTGGAAAAAAAAAACTAGAGACCAGCATTAAAAGTGGAGAAAAGGGTGAGGGAGGAAGCAAGAAGGGCTCAAGAGAGATTAAATACAGATGTAGAGGGAGGGTCAACTAATGAAGAATAAAAATTGCAGAGACAGACCTTAAAGAAACGCAACAATAGAGATTTGCATAAACCAAAAAGGAAATGTCCTGACCTTGGAGCTCTTTAAGGACAGAATCAAAAAATCATCCATTTCAAATAGTTTTGACGTTGATTTTGGCTGAAGGCAGGGGATTGGACCAAACAACTTCATTTCTCAGGGACCTTTCTTATTCTATGAGTCCATGGGTCAATAAGGAAAAAGGGGCACATGATGATTGAGGTCAGGAAATAAATATAAAGCAGCAAACTTGTTAAAATTAAACCCTTAATCTCATTTTTTTTTAATGGCAAAGACAATCTTTCTTAAATTTAGTGCTCTAAATGGTCAAAATCCTTGGCTACACTGAACTGGATAAAGTCCTTTGGAGCTTCAAATGTTGGTGCATATTCCCCTCTGGTGGACGTCTGGGCATATTGCAGAGTTTGAAATGAGTGACTGCTGGAAAATGAGAGTTTCAAGTTATTACTGATATAGTAGACAAATAAACAAAACTGACCTGTCAATAAGCCAGCCTTTCATAATGGAAAGAAAAACAAATGAGTAAGAAGAAATTGATTCAGGACTCAGTTCATTGAAATTAACCAGCCCTTGGAGTAATTCACGAGCCGGTCAGGCAAGGGTCCCCTGGGATCATTCTGGACCAATTCTTCGTGCTTTGTCAGCCCTTCAGCCTCTGTCTCAACTTGAAAACACTTGAATCGTTTCAATATTTATTTTTCTTTCTTCCAGCTTTTTAGTGAACAATGGCTTATACTGACCCTGGGGGAGAGCCCTTTCTACCTGAAAACCATACTTGCCATTTGATTTCTCAGTTCAATTCAACCAGCATTTATTAAATGTCAACTGTGTACAGAATAGTGAAGGAAGTTTAGATAAAACCCAGTGCAATGTTTATTCCTTGGAGATAGGGACCTTCATTTTTGTCTATCTCCAGTGCTTTGCAAACAGTAGGAACTTAATAAATATCTATGGAATTGGATTGAATCTAATTTTCAAATTCAATTAGATTCTATTCAATCCAACAAACACAAATACCCCTGTAGAGCTTATATTCCAGTAGAAAGATGAGAAACAAACATGGATAATTATAACACACAACAGCTTGTAAAAAGCAATCAAATTAGAAAGTTTTTTTTTTTAAGGCATGTGTTTTCTGAGGAGGATTATACAAGGCTTCATGGATGAAACAGCAATAGAACTGAGATTTAATAAATCAGTAGGAACTTCACAGGTCAAAAGAAAGGGAAGATGAACACTAGGCAGAAGGAACAGTATAAGAAAAGGCAAAGAAGTGATTATTTGCAGTGTTAAGAGATAGACAATAGGCCAATTGATTGAATTATACAATATATGGAGGAGAGTAAATGAGCTAAGGCTATAAAGGTAGGTGGGGTTATATGTGGAGCAATACTTTGTCATTAAAAAAAAAAACCTAAATATAACTTTTGAAAGAATCAGTACAAGGAAGAGCTTTCTAACAATAAGGCTAATACAGAAATAGAATGGCTTAATTTTCTGAGGAAATGAGCTCCCTATCGCTGAATTGTTCAAGCAAAGGCTAAATTCAGAGATACTATAAAAAGTTTGGAAACTGGACTAAATGACCCCTTGGATCCCTTTCAACTTTAAGGCTCTAATCTTTGTAATTCTCGGTCTGTCAGCACCAACTCTGATAACCCAGCAGTCTTGTGGAAGGGACCTACGGTTGGCTTTGATCTTGGCACCACTTATTCCCATGTGGAATCCTTTCAAAATAGCAAAGCAAAGATCATGCTAATAACCAAGAAAACAGGACCACCCCTAGCTACAGTGCGCAAAAAATTGGCTGATGATGTAGAAAAATCAGGTTGCAGTGAATCCCCAAAATGATTTTTGATGTCGAGCATCTTGTAGGCCACAGATTTGATAATATGTAGACATGAAGCAATGACCTTTCATGATGCTGAATGACACAGGCCATTCAAATGGAGTACAAAGAGTAGACTAATAGCTTCTATCCAGAAAGAGTACTTTCTATGGTCTTGACAAAGATAAAAGAAATCACTGAAGCTTATCTTAGGAAGACTATTACCAATGTCATGATTATAGTAATAGCCTATTTTAGTGACTTCTAATATCCCCTCCCAAAATGCCGGCAATGCCACTGGCCTTGTGCTACCTCCAATCACCAATGAGCCAACTGTTGCTGCTATTACTTTTGGTTTAAATGAGAAGGTCGGTGCCAAAGGGAATATGTTACACATATTCCAAAGTGGGACTTTTTATTGTTTTTTTCTTTTGGAGTGCTTCTTAGCACTAAGGCAATCAAGTGCCTGTGATTGACTCTTGCCTTTTTTTTGTAGGAAGGCCCATACTCTTTTGCTAATTAGGTCATGAGAGGTGTGAAGCCCTCAGGTCCGGAAAAAGGGTATCTATACTCTGAGGGCAGCAGTTAAGCTAGAACTCTCAGAACTGTAGAAGGAGAGGTTTTGCTTTGGGGCCTCACTCACTGGAAGAGTGTCATGTGATTTGACCAGATGAGACCCTGAGTAGCTGTTGGAGCCCCCTGGCTTTGAAAAACCCAGCTGCTGGTGCTTTTCTCTCTGGTAACTATGTATGTAGGTATGGACAGACAGCTAGGAGCCTGTCTGCTAATTTGTGCTATTTTGCTCTGTTTATATAATTTCTGCCTGTGATTTCCATTTGTATTTTCTCTGAAGTTCAGGGTGCTGACTTTCCCCTGAACTAAGTGAATGATATATGTATGTTTAATTAAAGTGAGATTATAAGCCCCTTAAAGCTGTTTTCCTTAGGAAAGCAGATCAGAGAACCTGTGCTAGCAACCCTCCTGTGTGCTGGCGTTATTGGTCTTACACACCCCGGTAGCATTGGTGTTACAATATGTTGAACTTTGACTTTGGAGATGGCACTTTCAGCGTCACCATCATAATTGATGGAAGTCAAATCCTTAGCTGGAGATACTCACTTGGAGCGGAGAGGATTTTGAATGAATGAATGAAAGGCATTTATTAAGTATTTAATTATGTGACAAGCACTAACTGGACTAAGCATTGGAGATACAAATACAAAAGTGAGGAAGTCCCTGTTCAAGGACATTATATTGAATGAGAAAGACAACACACAGAGAGAAGTGATGCCAAGGGGAAGGAGTTATGGTCCACCATTTCTGCAGAGCCCAAATTCAAGCACAACAAAGACATCAGTGAGAACAAGAGGGCCATCCTCCACTTCTGTACTGCTTGGGGACTTGTGAAACACATCTTTTCTTCCAATACCCATGTTAATATTGAGATTAACTCTGCTTAAACTTTTATCCCCTATGCCTGCATTGAACAGCTGAATGCAGCCATTTTTGAAACACTGTATACTGTGGGAAAGGCTCTGGGAGATAGCAATATAGATAAGTCCCAGATCCGTGACATTTTGGTGGGTGGCGTCATTCTTATTCCCAAGAAACTTTTTCAAGACTTCTTTAATTGAAAGGAGCTGAACAAGAACATTTGGAGATATCTCTTCTGAACTCACCACCGAATAATTCATCTAAATTCACTAATCAGTAAGTCAATAAACATTTGTTAAGTGCCTACTATGTGCCAGGTACAAGGCTAAGAGCCAAAGATACAAAAAAAGGCAAGACAGACCCTGCCCTCAAGGAGGTCACAATCTATTACGAGAGACAGCATGCCAACTGCTATGTCTAAACAAGCTATATACAGGATTAAAAGGAAATAATCAACAAAGGGAAGGTGTTAGTAATAAGGGAGATCAGGAAAGGCTCCCTATAGAAGGTAGAATTTTATCTGAGTCTTGAAGGAAGCCAGGGAACCCATGAGGCAGAGATGAGGAGAGAGAGCATTCCAGGCATGGGAGGCAGCCCAGAACTGAGAGATGGAGTGTCTTGTTTGAGGAACAGCAAGGAGACCAGTGCCACTGGATTTGAGTTGGTATGTGTGCAGGAGGCAGGAGCAAAGGGGTTCGGTATAAGAAACCTGGACAAGTAGGAAGGACCCAAATTATGAATGGCTTTGAAAGCCAAGTGGAAGACTTTATATTTCATCCTGGAAGTAATAGGGAGAACTGGAATTTATTGAATAGGGAGATGTCATGGTAGGACTTGAAGATCCCTTTAACACTTGATTGGGTTATGGACTGGAGTGGGGAAAGCTCACCATAATTAAAGGGCCTAAATTTGGAACAAAAACTCAGTACAGGGGAAATGTGAAAATCACATCAGAGCTGCTATGTCATTTCCGAGCTTTACGGATACCTGTGAGACAGAATGGAATAGAGGATGGGTAATGACAACAACAGGAACACCAACAACTACCATTTATA
>CM053622.1:412703495-412725766 GCA_028646595.1 Phalanger gymnotis
AGCACAGCTCCTACACTTGCATTCCTTTGGGAGATCAAAATAATTTATGATAAAACTTCAAAAACACTTTCATTTTTGGCTTAAAAAATGTTTATTTAGGTTTTTTTTTCATTATTCTTGAACCAGCACCCTAAAATCTTAAACATCATATGATCTTAAGGATTTTAGATCCAAAAAAGAACCTTAGAAAGTATTGGCTACAACCCAGTAAGTCTTAGAGAGGTTAAGTGACTTGCTTATGGGTGTTGCTAGAAGAGTCAGGAATCAAACCCAGATCTTGCAATTCCAAATGTAGTGCTCTTCCCACTGCACAAGGCTGTTTCCCTAAATATATACCTCTCAAATAATCCATTTTCCTCTTCACTTATTTATGATTCTACCACCGACTCAGTGAGCTGCTGAGCAACCAACTACACTTAGGAAATGAATTCTAGGCTGTGTCACTAACTAGTGTGACCTTGGAAAAGTCATTCTACGTGTCTAGTCTGTTTCTTCTTCTGTCAAATTAAGGATTAATATTTGTCCCTCTGGGCATGGCTTGTTTCTCTCTGCACTCCTATTATCTGAGTGAAAATAAAACTGCCTGGTCATACTCTTCTTAGTTTGTCCATTTAGAAGTCATCTCTCATAGTCTAACATATTTGCAGATGTGGCAGACACCAGCTCTCCCTTCTTCCCTCCTCATTCCACTGGAGAGTCCCAAAATTCCCAAGTAACCTGGCATGAAAACCTCTGCCCTCTCTCCCCACTCCATTTGCCAGAGGTTGTTAGACATGTATGGGTATGGATTAATCTATGGTTCCAGGGGCCAGAAAGGTGCAAAGAGTTTATGGGACAGGGTAGTACTATGCACTGATAGAAAGCAGATATTGGGGAATGAGAGAAGAAAAGGAATAAACATTTATTAAGTACCTACTATGTGCCAGGCATGCAGCTAAGCAGTTTACAAATATTAATTCTTTTGATTCTCACAACAATCCTGAAAGGTAGACATTGATATCATCTCCATTTTACAGATAAGGAAACTGAGGCAGACAGAAGTTAAGAGTCTCACAGCTAGTAAGCATTGAGGTGGGATTTGAACTCAGGTCTTCTTGCTTCCGGGTCCAGCATGCTCTCCACTGTGCAGCAGTGAGGGTGTAGAGTGAAACATGGCTAGAGTTGGCCTAGATACAGGTTCCCCACTCCCACCCCCCACCCCCGAGGACTAACCAATCAAGTTAGTGGGATTTTCAGAGTTTAAAGGATTAAGTCTTTAAACTTAACCCTTGGTCTCTGATTTGGAAAATACACCTGGGGGGGGGGATGGCAAGGGGATGCCTGGGATGTTGGATAAATGCATATTGTACTGTGAACTGTCAATGTGTGTTTTTCCCAGCCTCAGCTCTTTTTTTGGTGGTTCTTGGAATACTTTCCTAAGGCTTGACAAATGCATGAATTTAGGCACTGATGAAAGCACCGTTCTAGTCTTCACATACCTGGTCTAGCTTATGAGACCAATAAGGGTAAAAGTCAATGAGGGAATTAACCTGAAGTTTGAGTGCAGAGCTAGCCTTAAGCAAAATCATGAAATAGGAAAAGTTGGTCTTTGAGTGCCTGGGCCTCCCCATTTACCAGCTTTTCCCATGTTTTTCTTTCCACTCCCATAGTCTAGTTGCTACTGTGGAAGAACTGGATAGGGCAGATAAAGTTATTTCTCTAAGGTCAGACCAGCTAGCGCCATCTAGTTAGAACTCTTCTGAACACAGGCTTCTGGCAGATTTGGCCAATTTGGAAGAAATGAGCGTCTTTGTTAAATATTTTGGTGTGTCCAACATCGTACTGTCTCAGGTACCATGAGAATTTACAAAAAGCTGAAAGACAAGGTTCTGGCTCCCGTATTTTTTGTATAGATAAATACATCACTTAGAGCAGGCCTGCACAACCTGTGGCCCACCAAAGGAGGGATTTGCAGGCACCTCCAAAATCCTTTGGTGTGCCCGTGGGCTGTAAGTAGCCTGCAGGCCACACGTTGTACAGGCCTGATTTAGAGAAAGAGTTCTTCACCTTTTGGTGTCTAATGGTGCCTATTAACAGCTTCTCAGAATAATATTTTAAATGCATAAAATAAAAAAAAGGATTGCAAAGAAAATCAACATAGCAAATTACACTTTTCGAAAAAAAAAGTTTAGATTCCTGGATGCTTGGTTAAGAACTCCTGGTTTAGAGAGAGAGATACATGACTAATTTGATTCAAGTGTTCTCATATTTTCCCCTTTGGTGTGTTTCTAGGAACCTATCTTTTCTCTCAGTCCTGCATCCCTTCCTGTCCCCAAGGAACCTGGACCTCAGAGAAGAATGGGAGATGTGAGAAATGCACAGAGGATTGTGAGTCCTGCTCTACAATGAACAACTGTATGAAGTGTCTGTCTCAGCCAGACCACCTACTCTACCTGCACCACGGCAGGTGCTACACACAGTGCCCTGAGTAAGTAAAACTCTCTGTCTCTGTCTGTCTCTGTCTGTCTGCCTGTCTGTCTCTGTGTCTGTCTGTCTGTTTCTGTGTGTGTTTGTGTGTCTGCGTGTCTGTCTGTCTGTCTGTCTCTCTCTCTCTCTCCCCCCTCCTCCCTCTCTGTCTCTGTCTGTCTCTGTGGGTCTCTCTGCCTCACTGTCTCTATTTCTCTGTCAGTCTCTGTTTCTCTATTTCTGTCTCTCTGACTCTGTCTATCTCTATCTCTCTGTCTGTCTCTGTCTCGTTCTCAGTTTGTATGTCCGGCTCTGTGTGTCTTTCTTTGTCAGTCCATCTGTCTTCCCCTTTGGCTACCCACATCCCCCTTTTAAAATTCATTTAAGCTTCTTCCTGGGAAATGCCTTCTTCCAAACTTCTGTCTCCCTTGGAAAGGCCACCCACCTCATCACTGCTGGATTGCTGTCATACAGAGTCACACACATACATCATAGACAATATGCCATTGTATTTCTTTAAAACTTGGACTCTTTCCACTTTGAACTCAAGTTTCATTCAAGTATCTTCAGCATTTTTTCTCCATTGCCAACCAGAGTCGTGCAGTTGTCAGAAAAGTGCTGCCCTTGGACCAGTGCTTTATAAACCCTAGAGCATAATATCAATGTGAGTTATTATTGTTATTAAATGAGGAAGAACCCCTGGGGGAATTCAGCATGGCTAGTATAAGTTGACTATAGCTGGAAGGGTAGGAATTTGATTTTTTTTAACCAGATTTGTGATTTCATCCATGAAGAGGCTCTCAGGGAGGGGCCCCCTCTGCAAATGTATATTAACAACTGCTCTCCAATTTACAGTCTTGGAAAGTTGCCTAGAGTGCAGGCATAAAACACACATTTAATGCTTCCCAGTAGCCTCCAACCAAATTAAAATGTAATTGGGAAATATTTAATAAAATAAAGAAAAATACTATGTCATATAGATAATGCTAATATGTGGTTTTCTAAGTCAATCAGCAGCCTGCAGGGATCCTTATGTAGTGGCCCCCATTTCTATTTGAGTTTCACACCACTGGCCTAGAGCACTGAGAAGTCAAATGACTTACCCAAGGTCATGCAGCCTCTGTGTGTGTGTGTGTGTGTGTGTGTGTGTGTGTGTGTGTGTATGTGTGTGTGTGTGGCAAGATTTAGAGGTCAGTCTTCCTCTACAATTGCGGATTGTTACCTGCTCTATGATTTATGGTCTTAGGGAGTAGCCTTGAGCACTGAAAAGTTAAGCATCTTGCCTGGGTCACACAGCCAGTATATAGGTTCCTTGACTCCAATATCCTTGTCATTATTAATAACTCACACTTATATAACACTCTGTCATTTTTTCTAACTACCTTCCTGACCACAACCCTGTGGTGTGGTTGGTATATTTATTATCTCCACTTTCCAGATGGGGAAACTGAGACTCTGAAAGATATAGCAACTTGCCCATAGTCACACAGCTAGTATCTGAAGCAGAATTCGAACCCAATTTCCCTGGACCCAAGTGCAACACTTTTTCTACTATCATCCTGAGCAAAATAGTTCATTTTAGGTCCCAGAAAAAGTAGACACTTTTAAAAATCATCAAATGTTTCTACATTCGTAAATAAACTCATAGGGACACATTAGTTTTGGCTTTTATTTCTTTCAAAGATACCCTTCATCCTTTAACCTCAGCACTGTCTGCTGACTTAGAGAGCCCACTTCCTGTTAATAAGGATCTCCTCTTTGGAATGAGATCCTGACATTTTGGCCTCAAGCCCTACCACATTCCTGACTCATTGACTGCCCTGTCTCAGAGTCTTAAGGTCCTACACGAAAAGTTGTGGGAGTAATGTGACTTCTGACCCTAATTCAGAGGCATTTCTGAGGTTCGGATTAGCTCCCACCTCTGAACCCTCAGGCTTTCTTGACGTTTACCTTTTGGTCAATATTGCAACCTTTTCTTCAGCTTGTCTTATTCAACTCTAGACTTCTTCCACGAGTAGAGACAGGAATCCTGCTTCTCTCCTACCCTCATTTCTAGGAAGCGAACATAAAGCTTGTCTTTAGATTTTCAACTACAAAAAATTACAAGGAAGTAGACTGTTGTTGTTCAGTCACACTCAACTCCCCATGACCTCATTTTGGGGTTTCTTAGCGAAGATACTGGAATGGTTTGCTATTTCCTTCTCTAGCTCATTTTGTGGATGAGGAACAGGGTGAGGTGACTAATGGCTACTAAGTTTTGGAAGCCTATTTGAACTCATGAAGATGAGTCATCCTAACTCCAAGTCCGGGGTCTATCCCCTGGACCACCTAGCTGCCTCAAGGCAATAGTTTTTAAAAGGTGCAATCTGGGATGGAAGAAGAGATAAAGATGGAAGAAACTTTTAAAATTCCATTCTTTAAGGAAATCTAGGTAGAAGGCCAGTTAGGCCTTATCTTCCTTAGCATCTCCCCTGTTTCCATGGCCAATCCTGTATTTCTTGTCCCGTCATGATTGAGTTGGATGCTAGACCAAGATCTCAGGCTCCCAAACCAAAAAACATTGAATATTCAGGTAGGCATGAACTGCTAAGATTCTCAGCGTCTTCTAGAACCTGCCTTCTAGTCTCACCTTTTGGAATGGATCCTCTGGTAATCCTCTGATGTAATTTCCCTATTTGGCCCCAAGAATCTTTCCCTGAGCTTCAAGCAATCCCACACTGATACAGAATTCAGCAGATTCTCCTTTCCTATAGATCTTAGGGGATCCACCCTTTGACTATTCTATTCCAACCTAGAACTATTTCTTTCTTCCTCAATAAAAAAAAAAAAGATTTGTATGAATAACTTTTGTTTTTATCACCTAAATTTCCTTCTGTATCCTTCCTTCTCCCCCATTCCAGAGAGCCATCCCTCATAATAAAGATTTTTTTTAAAAAAAGGAAAAAAAAGAATAAGTGGAAAAAATTCAGGAAATTCAATCAAAACATCAAAAATATGAAATTTTTTGTACTATTCCACACAAGTGGATCTCTAACGTCTAAAAAAAAAGTGGGAGGGAGGGGTCTTCTTGTATCTGTTTTGGGGGGTCAAGTTTGTACTTTCAAACATTTATATCATTCATTTTTGATTGTTTGGGGGACTGTTTATTAATGGACATAGTGTTTGCCTGACTCTGGTTACTTTACTTCGAATCATTTCATGTAAGTCTTGTCTTCTTTCCCTGTATTTCAAATATTCATTGCACCTTGCAGCACAGTAATGTTCTATTATATTTATGTTTCCCAATTTGTTTAGTTATTCTCCCACTGATGGATACCTACTTTGTTTCCAATCCTTAGATACTACATAAAGTGCTCACATAAATGTCCGACCTACTGCCCAAAGACCTCAGACCTTGTCATCCACCTCACTAATGAACCCTTAGGATTCTTGTATGTGTCATCTTCTCCAGTTAGAGTGGGAGATCCTTAAGAACAGGAACTATCTCACTGTTTCTATTTGTTTCTCTAGCAATTAACACAGTATCATGCATTTGAAAAGATTTGATGGTATTTTTTTTTTCATTCATTTGCCTGGGCTGGTTCTTCTGTCTGTCACCATTGTTCAGGGACCACATTGGCCCTCTAATAACATTCTTCAGAAGCCAGAATCAGCTTGCCTTCTCTTCCTGTTACCAAACTCTCAAATAAATCTTCCTCTGTTGCTGTTAAGTCTTTAGCACTCAATTAGTTCAAGAGTAGATTAAACATTCCAGATATACTTTGAGCTCATTGAATAAATTCAGAACATCAGCCCTCCTCGTGTTCCAAGTTCTCCTTGATGACTCATGATTTGAGCTTCCTAGAGTCCTCCAGATTCTTGTTAATTTCAATTTTTAACCTGGAAAAGAAAGTCCTTAATAATGCAGGTGATTCCACAGACATCAATAGGATAGATCATTTCCTCTCCTTCAGATGAAGGTGTTTTCCTGATACTATCATCCATACCATCATGGTTCTCCCCATTGGCCCAGATAGAGCTTGGCTCCTTTAATCATATTTTTCATCAGGTGTGCTTAGATCCAGTTACTGCTGCTACTAAGGCCAATTCAGTCAGTTAATAAATAAACTTTTATTAAATGACTAAGTGCTAGGCACAGCACTATGCTTCCATTTTTGACTGAAGGAGCTGGTCTCTCATTTTCTGAATGGATATGATGAGGTTTAGACTGTGGGAAACGGAAACTGAGGCTTAAAAACAGAATGGAATCATATAACTGCAGAGTTAAAGGAAGCTCAGATGCCTTCTTGTTCAACCCATACTTCACCAAGAATCCCTTCTATGATATCACTGGCAAATGGTCTTCCACCTTTTGCTTGATAATCATCAGTGAGAGGAAATCTGCCCAGCTCCCAAAGGAGAAACTGTAACTATTCCACTCTCAAGACTTAAGGTATTCTTTACCTACAGTACAACTTCAGTCTGTGCAACATGCCATTACTCTTAACTGCCCTCTAGAGTCCAGCAGAACTATCTTAGCTAACTTCCATGTGCTCCCTCACTATTCTCTTTCCCAAGCCTTCAAATGATCCTTCTCTGACACCATCACCAGCCCAGTCACTTTCTTCTGGATATGCTCCAGCTTACCTAATATTATTTCTAAAATATGATGTCCAATCTGAACACAGCATTCCAGATGTGGCCTAACAGGGCCAAATACAACAGAACTATCACTTCTCTCCTTTTGTTTACTCTACAGGGGATAGAGCTCTGTGTCTGGAATTGGAAAGACCTAGGTTCACATATGGCCCCAAATACTTACTAGCTACGTTACCCAGGGAAAGTCTCTTCACCTCTGTCTACCTCAGTTCCTCAGTTATAAAATGGGATTAATACCGGTACCTACCTCCCAAAGTTGTTGTAAAAATCAAATGAGATATTTATAAAGCATTTAGCATAATACCCGACATGCAGCAGGCACTTAATAAGTGTTTCATTCCTTTTAAGGCAGCATTAGAATTTTTTTTTTTTGCTTCCATGTAATAGTTATAGTCATAAAATCATAGAACACAGGAGCTAGACAGTATCTTGGAAATTTCGTAATCCAGTTCCTTCGTTTTACAAAGGACCATAGGAGGAGGCAGAGAAAGTAGAACTTACTTATTAAATTGAATAAATATTTACTGGGAACCTATTATATGTCAATTCCTATCAGAGGTACTATGGGGAAAACCAGTAAATTTGGTCCTCATTCTCAGAGTTCACAGTTTAGATGTAGGAAAATAAGACTCCACTAGGATACAAAACTAAACATCAAAACTGAATTGCTAATTAATTTATAAAATTATGAAATGGAGCAGGTATGACTGGTTCTTTGGGTATTCTCCAGGAAAGACCACAATGGCAGCAGGAAGTAAGGCTGCAATTATACTTTAATAAGGCCCATAAGGTAAAGGGGAAAATGGCAGAGAAAGTACAGAGACAAACATAGAAAAAGGGGAGGTGGGGGTGGAATAAAGAAGCAACTAATATGGAGATGGGGATAGGGTGGCGAAGGAAGGTAGGCAACAAAGAAGAGAATGGGGAGGGAGAAAGTCACAGAGAAGTAATTCATGTAACCGTGGACCCAGATGAAGATGGAAAAGTGCTGGGAGGTGCAGAGGGCAGGAGTCCGAGGTCTCATTTGTATAGGTTTGTTGGGGGGAGGGGGGAGACTAACTCTTATCTGTGCCACCATGGGGTTAGTTCAATAACAAACTTTAAAGTTAATGAATCCATATCATCTCAAAATTATCACTACCATTTGGTGCTTTGCTAGTCTTGCTGCAGATGTCTGGGGCTTATCTGAAATTTATATATCACAAGATCAGAAGACCCAGACATATGTGACTTTGCCTGATTTAGCACATATTAGCAGAAGGTGATTTTTATGTAACAGTTTACAAATTATGCTCCTTTGATCTTTGAGGCAGTCTGTACTTGGGACTTCCAGGTTCCCCTTTACAATCTTACCTCTTGCTATTGTTACTTTATATCAGGTACTTATAAACTTACTTCACTGACTAGAAGTGGTCATGGCAGTAAAGAGGAACAGAACAAGATGCAATTTTAACCACACCACCCCCCAAAAAATACCTGGGTTATAAATAGCAGAGAATGATAGGGAAGGGAAGGAACTGCACAGGATTTCAGCCTCTCTGTCATCTCCTTCCTTTGGTGTCTCTAGCCTTCTGGGTAATTTTTATCAGTGCCTTCTGGTTTACTTATCAAGATGGAATTTGCCTATTGCTTTCCCTGGTGATGCTCAATCTAATCATTACCTCCTCTTCCTGTCTTGCTTTGCCTTTATCCCTTTGATGCTTTATCTAGACTGTCATATTGGGGTAGGGAAGGAAAAAGGATTAGACGCAAAGGAGGCGGAAGGTGAAAAGGGATGAAAAGATGAAGAGAGGAACAGTGAGTGTCCAGAATAAAGAGGGAGATAATTCTACTGTCCTGGTCTGACCATACCTTGAGTATCCTCGTCAGCTCTAAGTGTCATATGTTAGGAAAGAGCTCGATCAAATAGAGGAGGTCCTAAGGTCGTTAACAATGCTGAGCCTCTAGTCCTTAACTAAATGTTCGTTTATTATGATAGGTTGGTTAGGATCACACACATCCCTAAGATCATACCTTGGAAAAATTCATTGAAGAACTGGCGATGCTAGCTTGGATAAGATAAGACTTGGGTAGGGAGGTAGGGAGAGATAAAATATTGTTGTTCAGTTATGTTCTACTCTTCATGACCCCATTTGGGGTATTCTTGGCAAAGATACTGGAGTGGTTTGTGATTTCCTTCTCCAGCTCATTTTACAGATGAGGAAACTGAGGCAAACAGGGTGAAATGACTCACTTAAGGTCACACATCTAGTGAACGTGTCTGAGGCCCCATTTGAATTCAGACCTTCTTGACCCCAGATCTGGTACTCTATCCACTGTACCGCCTACCTATCCAAAGAGATAAAATAGCAATTGCTGGAAGAGTTGTTGGTGGAAGAGAGAGAAGACTAATTGTGCTTGGCCCCAAAGGGCTGGTTTAAGAGTTATGTATGGTCAGAAATTATAGAGGAAGGAAGATTTTAGCTTGGTGTGAAGAAACACTTCCTAACAACTAGAGCTAATCTCAGAAAACGGTGGTCCCTTGGGGGGCAGCTGGGTGGCGCAGTGAGTAGAGCACCAGCCCTGGGGTCAGGAGGACCAAAGTTTAAATCCAGCCTCAGACACTCGACACACTTACTAGCTGTGTGACCTTGGGCAAGTCATTTAACCCCAATTGCCCTGCCTTCCCCATCCTCAAATATAAAAAGGTTCTAAAAATAGATTTAAAAAAAAGAAAACAGTGGTCCCTCCTCACTTATACACTTTAAGTAAAAGTTGGATGAAGACTTTTGGGGGTTGTTGTCTATGGGACTCTTGTCAGGTATGGTTAAGATATCTTCTGTGGTTCCTTCAAACTTGGAATTTCTTTATTTTTTTAAGATTCTTTTGTATTTCCCTCATTCTATTACCAATTATAGGATCATAGATTTTGAGCTGGAAGAAACTTTAAAGGCCATAAATTCCAACCCCCTCATTTTCCTAAGGAGGAAAATGAGGCTGAGAGAGGTTGTATGACTTAGCCAAGGACCCACAAGAATAGTGAGTATCCAAGGCAAGGTGTGAACTTGGATCTTGCCGATGCTGAGCCCAGTACTACTGTACTACCTACCTTTCCCAGCATACTTTCTTGTTTTCAAGATTAGAGTCAGAACAACCCTACGAGGTAATTAGACACCCAAGTAATGAATGCCCAGTGACCTTTGGAGTAACCAACTATACTTGGTGTCCTTCCAGAACTGTGTGAAAGAGGACAAAATGGTTTGATGACCCTGCAAACTCTGGGATGAGAGGGAAATAGAAGCTTGTGAGTAGTTTACATATTAGCTCTGTCCCTTACTGCTTTTAACCCATCTTTCCACCAGAGGAATAGTAATTGTTTCTCTTTTGGCCAGAAACCCTGAGGGTCTTCCCCTCCCAGTTTGATTTCTTTTTTTTTTTTTTTTGATTAAAGGGGCCATCCCTTGATTAACTTCTTAAAGACGCCTCTTCACTGCATGGACATTACCTCACTCAAAGTGAGAACCTGAAAAGATCTTAGTGTGAAAGGGCCAGGGTCTCCCAAAGCATCCTGGGTCATTTCCAGTCCTCCTGGTGAATATCAGGCCACTGTACCCAGATGGCTCTGGAGGAGAAAGAGAGGCTGGTGCCCTTGCACAGCCCTCCCTCACTCAAATCAAAGTCAACATCATTTCCCCAATGTCATGGTCCTCTTCAAGAACAAAGAACAAACACAACAACTACCAGAGGAAACTATTTTCTCCCCTAAATCATGGCAGCCTTGGTTTGGGTGGTCATCTAATAATAGCTTGAAGTTGAGGATTAGATTACTTGTTTAAAATATAGCTTCCAATGTTATGAAATCAGGTTGAGATTAGTAAAACAGGCAGGGACCAAATTGTAATTCCTTTTTCCCTAGCTAATTGTGAGAATTTTTCCCCATGTGGGGGAAATTGACTCTGTAAATAGATTATTGTCTCTTGCTTTTCTAACCCGTTTCCCTTGAGGGAAAAAGAAAATAAATTCCTTAGACTCAAGTAGAAGATAGGAGGAGAATCCATCACCAGTGTTACATATAAATGTTTCCTTTAGCCCAACGCCATTATGAACAACACTCTCCTGACCTTACTTTCTGGGCAGGTTTCCTCCCTAACTTGAGTTGGTGATGCTTTGTCTTTGATTTAGCTCTGATCACAAACAGGGTTTTGGCAAGAACACACAATTTTCATTGAAGTTTCTTCCAGAATCAGCCAGATCTCTCATTCCAGCTCCCTTCCTGTCCTCCCTTGCTAAGATCTATGGCTTACCCTGACTATGATTTCTTCATCTTAGATTGTGACCTCATCCTCCCCTTTTCCATCTCCACCCTGTTCTTCCAGCAATAATGCTGCTCTGACCTTACTTTTCAGGAGCTATTCACCTGATGTCAAGATCAAGCCCACCTTTCATTTGTTTGTTTTTGGAGGGGGGAAAGCAAGGCAGTTGGAGTTGAGTGACTTGCCCAAGGTCACAGAGCTAGTAAGTTTCAAGTGTTTGAGGCCAAATTTGAACTCAAGACCTCCTGACACCAGGGCCGGTGCTCTATTCACTGTACCACCTTGCTGCCCCTCAAGCCCAACTTTTAAAACCAATCTCATTAAATGCGTCCTTAGTGTAATAATCCTTACTGGTTTGCATAAAGCCAATCTATTATAAAGGCAATCTGGTACCTTGAGAATTCAAAATAACTTTTGGAAAGCCTCAATAGATAGGGTAACACATAGAGGAAATCTGAAACCAAATAAAATGACTCCCTGTCTCTTCATGGGATTGGAATAAAGACTCTAATACCTTAATAGAAAAACTAAAAATAGTAAATATTTGGGGGACAGCTAGGTGGTACAGAGTACCAGGCCTGAAGTCAGAAAAGCCTATGTTCAAATATAGCCTCAGACACTTACTAGCTTTGTGACCCTGGGCAAGTGTATCTGTAAGGCAAGTGTCACAATATCGATAGCAACCATGAATATGCCTATATAGGTCTATATCGCAGAATATAAGAGACTGTCCATATAGAACGCAGAAGTAAAACATTTATTCAGACACCAGAGGATCAATTTTCAAAACCAATAACTCCAGTTCAACACAGCAGCAATCACATCCCAAAACTAGTAAGTCCACTTCATCATAACAGCAAGGAAATTAAAACACAATATTCCAGCAGAGAGCCAAGCCATCCCACATCCTTCCCCTCTGCTAGTGCCTTCCTATAAACACTACAAATCCTAGTTGTCTGCTTGGCTGCCTCCTCTCTTCCTGAAGGCCTCGAGAGCTGCTATCCTCAGAGTATACCCCTCTTTAAGGCCCAAGGACTTCACACCTAATTAGCAAAAGGGTGTGGGCCTTCCTACAAACAAGCCTCCCCCAATCAGGCTTCTCTTAACTAGCTTCACCCGAGGCCTATTAAGGGGATTAATTGGAGGGGGAAGATCTTTAATCACATTAACACCACAGCAAGTCACTTCACCTTCTTTGTCTCAGTTCCCTCATCGATAAGATGAGCCTGAGAAGGAAAGGGAAAACCGATCTAGTATCTTTGCTATGAAAACCCCAAAACGGGTCACAAAGAGTCAGACACCTGACTAAAACAACTGAACTACAACAACAACAGGAATGATTAGTGAAATGTAGGTTACTCGAGAACAGAAGCTCATTTCATTTTGTCTTTTTCATCCTTAGAGCCACTCACAGTGACTTACACACAGACATGACCGAAAAGACTCAACAATAACAAAATATTTAAAAGATTGCTGTCTCTTTTTTCTAATCAAAAAGTATATTCTAAACTTTACAAACACCAAACCAAACAACCACTTCCACGTATACCATAGAATATGAGAGAACTGTCCACGAAAGGGTGAATCACTATTGCATGAACCTTGCGTTTCTTTTAAAGTTTGCAATAAAATCAACATGTACCTTTCAAAACTCTCCTTCTTGCCTGTTTCCCTCTGGTTGGCCTTGTTTTTTCTTCTCATTTCCTTATTTTCTTTATCCCAAGCTTTTTATGCAAAGCAGCCCCAGCCAGCTCTTATATTCCTGAGAACTAAATGTACAAACCATTTTTAGCTCGAGGGCCCTGCAAAAACTGGCACCAATGTATTTGCTGTCCTTTGTTTTAACTATAACGTTAAATTCAGTTAGAAAAGGCAAACATGGCTCCCCAGTTTGGTGATGGCTTCGTTCATCTAGTTTCATCTGAAAGAAAGATTTTCTTCCTAAACTGTAACTAGGAATATTTTCACCAAAGTGAGAATCAGTTGATGGAGGGAGGTGGCAGTTCAGAGGACATGAGTGCAGCAGCTGTGCTGGGAGAGGTGGCTGCTTGATCCCAGAGAGCCTTTTCCTCAGGCCTGAACAGGCTTGGGAAAGATGGACCGTGGAAAGAGGCTGTCATGGCAAGACCTCAGCAATGGTGACCCACAGACAACCACAGCAGATCAGCAGAGGGCCTCAAGGCAAGACTTGTGGACAGCATTTGACTTTGGAAGGAAGTCCATCCTCCTGGGGAGGAAACCTTGGCTAGTGTTTCACACCAGTGAATAAGACAAATAAAGAAAAATTTTAAAAGGAGTTTATTGTAGCATCCAAGGCAAAATGCAGTGTGTGAAGCAGGACAATTTCAACCCCTTAGCTGCTTTTATGGATAATGTTTGTTATGAGAGCAAAACAATCCTAGTAGGTGTTATTTTTGTTGTTGTAGTTGCTCAGTGATTTCAGACTCTTTGTGACCCCATTTAGGGTTTTCTTGGCAAAGATACTGGAGTGGTTTGCCATTTCCTTCTCCAGCTCATTTTACAGATGAGGAAACTGAGGCAAACACCATTAAGTAACTTGTTCAGGGTCACCCAGCTAGTAAGTGTCTGAGGCTGGATTTGAACTCAGGAAGAGGAGTCTTCCTGACTCTAAGACTGGCACTCTATCCACTGTGCCACCTAGCTGCCTCCAATTACTAGGGATACAATTGAAAAAAAGAAAGACAGTTGCTCCCCTCAAGATGCTTAATGGAATGAGATAAAGCATAAAAGGAGGCAGGAAAAGAAAGGGGGAATGTATTGGCAATCAAGACAGGCTCTTAGCACTTATTCAACCAAGTGCCCTTGAAGAGTTTGGCCTTTATTTCCTTGATTAGGAGTCCTTGATGACCTCCTTGCCTCAAAGCAAAGCCTAGTTTACATGGGTTTGAGTGACATGTTTGTGACATCAGAGGCTTTTAGACCATGTGGATTTAAGTCGAATTTTAGGTCATGTGGGTGAGTTGCATGTGTACTCACCTTTGACCCTGAACAAGATATATAAACCCAGAGCTCCCTCAGCTCTGAGCTATAGCAGGAGTGGCTCGTGACTCTGGGCCAACCGTTGTGGAGCTCCCAGCTGAACTCAGATGTTGATGGCTCCTTGGTAACTATGAATTGTATTTGGTCTGTTTATAAATGTGTGTTTGTAATTTGTTTGTATTTGCTCTGAAGTTCAGGGTGCTGGCTTTTTCCCCTGAACTAAGTGAATGATATTTGTATGTTGGATTGAAATAAGATTGTTTACCCCTTAACTGCTTTCCTTAGTAAAGCAGATCAAAAGAACCTAGGCTTGCAGTGTTCTTGTTGTTGGGCTTGTTGGTGGGTCTTACATCCCTACAGCAGCCTCTAGCAGATTGTTACAACAGGGAACCATCCAGTTTCTGCCTTCCATAAAGGAAAGCATTGGGAGGAGTTTGCCAAGCCCTCCAACAGAAGCAACAAGAGACTGAGAGAGGTGGTGTCAATGAAGCCTTGAGTTGGCCACATCGATGGGATTAGAAGCGACCAGCTTAACCTGGAAGGAGTAACTTGCTCCACTGAGTTGAAACTAAGAGGAGCAGCAGGTGCAGAGTGGAGAGCTGTGTCTGATAACTTCCCTGAGCCTATTTCCTCATATGTAAAATGAGGGAGTTAGAATGGATGGGCTCTAAATACCCTGCTAGTTCTGAATCTATGATCCTCTAATTATAGAAGAAGATTAAATGTTAGACTGAATTATTAAAAAAAAATGCATGAGTAGGACTCAGAGGAAGATTCCCATTTTCTAACACATTAACTATGTACAAGGCCAAGTTATTTGTGTATGAAATTTTTAATTTGATATATTATTTAATTACACTAAATGAAGGTGATACCAAAGAGGAGGAAAAAGGAGTTAGAAGAGGAAGAAGAGGCGGAGGCGGCGGTGTAGGAGGAGCTGCGTCCACGCAGCGGCTCTGGTGGGCTGCACTCTTGGCCGACGTGAGGGACCCGGGCCCTAGAGCCAGCCTATAAAAATGGGACGTCGTTTATCAGATACTGAAGAAGAGAGTAGAAGTAAGAGTCAAAAAAAACATTGAAGACGGTCCTCTTCAAGTAGTTCTTCAGAGAGCAGAACCTTCAGCCGCAAGAAAACAGGAAGGAAATCAAGGTCCAAGTCGAAATCTTGGTCTAGAGATTGGCATCCCGGCTCACATTCTTATGACAGAAAACGCAGGCACCGTTCCAGTAGTACCTCTTCTTATGAATCTAGAAGAAAACGAAGTCAGAATAGATGGAGGGACCGAGGAAAATCCTATAGATCTCAGAGATCAAGGTCAAAAAGTAGAACAAGAAGGTCAAGGCCTTGTCCTCGTTCTCATAGTCGAAGTAGTGAAAGATCTAGCCATAGAAGAATTCGTAACCAATCTCGTGAAAGAGACGGTCTAGGCCAAGAGAAAGAGAAGAGAGAGAAGGAGAGAGCGAGAGGGAAGGAGGAAATACACAGCACCAAGCGCCAGGATTCTGGAAACATCGAAGCTGGATTAGAACCTCTGAGAGCTGCCGAACGAGACAAAGCTAGACTGCAACTGGTCTTTGAAGCTACTGCTAAAGCTGAGGAAGCCCTGAAAGCTAAAGAGCCAAGTGAAGAAGCAGCAAAAAGAAGAAAGGTAGAAGACCAAGCCTCCTTAGGAGAGCAAGTTAAACGAGTCAAAGACATTGAAACGATTGAAAGTGACTGCTTTGTTCAACGGACATTCAGATCAACTAAAGAAGTCAAGAAGCCCACTGACCCTGTCGAAGGAAAACAGGAGCCTACAACATCAGGAACAGTAACTGCGGATCCACCGTGCATTGAAAAAGGAATAGACCCCAGCAGCATCCCTACTGCTTTCAAGTACCAAGACGATAATTCTCTAGCACATCCTAATCTATTGATTGTGAAGGCTGAAGGCGAGGAGAAGTGGCTCAACAGATTAATTGCTCTCCGCCGAGTACGCCTGATGGGCAGTCCTATCACCGGACTAACACAGGATTGAATTAACAATAAAATTGGAATTGACTTCTTGAAATGTAAAGTCTGGGGGGACACCTGTGTGAAAGGTGACTTGGGGGGGTTTGTGTGTGTGTGCTCCAGTTATCTGAGGAGCTCAGTAGTGGCCGTTTTAGCGCCCCCCCCCAAAAAAAAGAGGAAGTATATACTGTAGATACAAATAAACACCACTTATCCTCCAGGAAATTAAATCTGGTTGTTAAAAAAAAAAGGGTCCTTGTTCTACTCTCTACACCTGTCCTTTTCACTACACTATGTTTTAAATATTTAATCAATCAACAAGTATTTATATTTATATTTATAAAATGCCTATGATGTGCCTAGATAAGTGAAAAATAAAGAAAAAGGAAATAGTTCCCTCAAGGAATTTTTATATACTATCCAATATCTACTGTAATTTTGATTTTCAGTATATGCTTTTTCCATTTTTAGTACTTATCATATTTGCCATATCTCTACAATAGACCTACTCTCTTGTGTGATTATGGAAGGAAGGTTCCCCTAACAGAATGAGAGTTCTGGTGGATTCTTCCAAGCAAGGAAGATTTCAAGTGTAGCCCCTTGGAGAGGGTTGTGGCCAGATGGATTGGCACAGGGTGATAGATTGTTCTGGTCACAGTCATTCATTAAACCACCTACTAAAGCTGAGCAGGAACTAGGGCAGAAAAGGCTCTGTCCCAGGAAGACAGCTGAAATTTAGAGACCCCTAACAACTCGAAGTACAGGTTAGCATGTGGTTAGCAAGAATAAATAGTGAAAATACAAAGTTATCTGCATGGCGTAATGGATGCAGAGCAGGCCTAGGAGACAGGAAGACCTAGGTTCAAATCCTATGTCTGACATTTACTTAATGTGTGACATTGAATAAGTCACTTAACCTCTCAGTGTCCCCAGAAAAGTCTCTGCAAGTCACAGAAGAGTTGCAGATCTTCATTGGTAAAGGGATTTTCCTACACCAATAAAATCACAGGTCTAGACCAAAACAATGGGGAGGTGGGGCAGTTAAAAGTTAGCAGAAAGCACACTGATGACTTAACTCCAAGGCAGGCTCTTTCCTGAGCTGCTGCTGTCTCATTCAGCCCCACCTCATCAATAGCATTCACAGGTGCATTTAATGTAATTTGTCCTAGATGCAAAAATTGCCAGCTAATGCTTTCCACCAAGTTATGGAAAGGTTGCCATTCGCATCAGTGTAGTTAGAGTCCATATTCTGGCAAAAGTATGGATTTTTTGGAAGTACTGAAATATCTCTGCTCCCACATGGAACAAAGTATGGGTAAAATCCCCAAATTCATCGGCTTCTTTTCTTCCCTTTGTAGGGGGTTTTATGCAGAAAATGGCACTTGCAAAGCCTGTGACTTAGTTTGTAAAACATGTGAAGGAAATGCCACCAACTGCCTCTCATGTGAAAGGGACCTGGTATTGGCCCAGGGCGTGTGCCAGGAATCCTGCCCTGAGAGGTACATTGCTGTGGACGGAATGTGCAGACATTGTCCAGAGATGTGTCAAAAGTGCATACATGAGAAAACATGTAAAGGTACGTTGGAGTAGGGGCAGCTAGGCGGTGCAGTGGGTAAAGCACTGGCCCTGGAGTTAGGAGGATCTGAGTTCAAATTCGAACTCAGACACCTGACACACTTATGAGCTATATCACCTTGGGCAAGTCACTTAACCCCAATGGCTCTGCCTTCCCCACATTGGAGAGATGGAAGGAGAAATCGACCCTCTGGCCCTCCACCTAAAGAAGGGGAAGGGAACAGCAGATTCATGTATCCAGAAAGAACTGTGGGGGTCAATTTCCCAATCATGAGTGAAAAGATTTGGCTATTTCAATATATATCAGTCAGCTGAAGAAAGCCACTGAGTATAAAGCTGGAGAATTCCTTATTTTGTCAGCCTGGCTCTCAATCTAAGGCAAAATATGGACCGTGTTTACACAGGATTAGATTCCTAAAATAGATTGTTCTTTTCCTGATACAGAATTAAACAAACCTTTGTGTGTGTCTAGAGTGAAGGGCTTTGATCCTGTCTAGAAGATCCCCTGCTATTGAGTAAATATTTTATAATTCAAGGTTCCCAGGGTATATAGTTAGATTCAAGAAGTATGGGGCAGCTAGGTGGCACAGTGAGTAGAGCACCAGCTCTGGAGTCAAGAGGACCTGAGTTCAAATGTGGCCTCAGACACTTGACACACTTACTAGCTGTGTGACCTTGGGCAAGTCACTTAACCCCAATTGCCCTGCCTCCCCCCCGCAAAAAAAAATTAAATTAATTCAAGAAGTGTTTATTAGGTGCCTGCTATGTGCCAGACACCATGCTAGGTACTGGGGATGGAAAGGGGAAAAAAATGTAGTCTTGCATTCATTGAACTTCTGATCTTATTAGGGAGACAGAACATGTCTCTGGAAAGTTAATATATTCCCTAATCCTTAAGGAGGGTAACCTATTGTTCTCTTTTCTGATTTAGAATGCATGCCTCCTTTCCTCTTGCATGATGAAATGTGCCTTCAGGACTGCCCTGCTGGCTTCTATGAAGATTTCTACAAGTGTTCCCCTTGCAGCGAGAGCTGTAAGGAGTGCAATGGCCCTGATGATGATGACTGTAAAGTCTGCCCTGATTCCTTGGTCTTCTATAACGGACGGTGTCTGGATGCATGCCCAGATGGAACTTACAATGAAAAGTCTTCCAAAGTTTGTAAAGGTAAAACCTCTGGGGAATGTGACAGATTGTGCTTTGTTGATGTGTTGAGGGAGAGGAGAGTGGAAGGCAGCCTTTTTAGCTAGGTTAACTCTCCAAGACTGTAAGTTATACAAGGGTCAGAATGAGCTTAGTGGGAGGAATTTGCACACCCATGAAACATAAGTCCTTAATATATCAAATTCAGATGGTCCTAGGCAATGTTAGGGAGGTGATCAAGTCTGTTTTTGGTGCCATCAGTTTCCTTTTAAGCCTTTTTCCCCATGGTGCCTCCTAAATCTACTCCCTGCAGATGCCTAGTCTTCTCCTGCTTTGTATTGCCTGTACAGCTAGGTGGTGTGCTGGACAGAATGCTAGACCTGGGGTTAGAAAGATCTGAGTTCAAATTCAGCCTCATATACTTACTAGCTCTATGACCCTAAGCAAGTCACTTAGCCTCTGTTTACCTCAATTTCCTCAACTGTAAAATAGAGATAATTACAGCACTGATCTCCCAGGGTTGTTGTGAAAATCAACTGAGAGAATAGCATAGTGCCAGGCATATACTAGGCACTATAAAAAATGCTTATTACCTTCCCCCAGTGGAAAGGACACTGAATTTAGAGTGACAAGACTTGAGTTCAAATCCCATTTCTGTCATTTACTGTCTGTGTGACCTTGGGTAAGAAACCTCTCTAGACTTCTGAAAATTGAAGGGCGTTGGATTAGATTACTTCCAAGGCTAGATTTATAATCCTATGACCTCTCCTACTCTCAGGAAAAGGTGTGATATCAGTCATTTATACATCAGAGTGAATTTAATTCTAGGTATTACCTCTTCCTGTGCTGTTGCATTTTAAATCTAATCCCTAATTATGGGATAAAGTTTTGTGCACTGTGCTAATAACTTAACAAACATTATCTCATCTGATCCCCTCATCAACCCTGGGAGGTAGGTATTATAATATTTCTGCATTTTACATTTGAAAAAACTGAGGCGGGCAGAGGTTAAGTGACTTGCCCAGGCTCACACAGCTAATAAATATCTGACACTTAGGTTCCCAAAGTGAGTGATACCGCTCCCTGGGGGGCATTAGAACGATCCAGGGGGTCAGTGTTTTGTTTTGTTTTGTTTAGTGACACAAATTTCAGGGGAAAAAAAAACTGTTGAAGGGTTAAAGAAAGTAGATTTCCAGGAGGGTGCTGAGTAATTTTTATTTAAAGGTAGCAGTAAGCCAAATAAGTTTGGGAACCTCTGGAAGCCAGATGTGAATTCAGGTCTTTTTGTCTCTAGGCCCAGCACTCTATCCATTGCACCACCTCATGCCTCTTTCCTCCTCCTACTCTTTTTTAGCCTTGCATAACTCAGGAAGATGAGTCTTCTTGGCTCCAAGCCTAACACTATCCACATGGCTGCCACAGGGACAGATCTGGCCATGCATTATTCTTCTCCTTGTTGTGTTTCTGACCTTCCCGGACTTCTCCACCAAGCCTCTATGTAGACACATTCTCTCCACTCCTTTTACATGTGGTCCCCCCACCCCCAACTAGAATGTAAGCTCTTCTTGAGCAGGAACGATCTTTCCTTTTGTTTGTTTTTGCATCTTTAGCCCTTGGCACAATGCCTGCAGTACAGCAAGTCATTAACAAATGTTTTTTGCTTGCCTGCCTACTTTTCATCATACAGGTAATAATTGATAGAGCTGGGATTTGAACCCACGTCTTCTGACTTCACGCACACCACATTCTGTTGGCCCACACTTCTTTCTATGCGAAAATGACTAAATATGAGAGCAGATGACCTGAGGAAGACTTGGCCTCTAGGATGAACAAAGCTGTGTTCTACATCTACTTTCTTTGACAATTATTGTGGACTAATTTATAGCTCTTATCTTCATAAATCCTCCCCCATTGTCGATCAGTCGTTTTTCAGTCATGTCAGACTCTTCATGAGCCAATTGGGGGTTTTCTTGGGAAAGGTCCTGGAGTGGTTTGCCATTTTCCTCTCCAGCTCAGGAAACGGAGGCAAACAGGGTGAAGTGACTTGCCCACACAGCTAGTAAATATCTAAGGCCGAATTTGAACTCAGGAAGATGAGTCTTCCTAACTCCAGGCCTGGTGCTCCATCCACTGCACCACCTAACTGCCCAAATCCCTTCCCTCCATGGTAAAATAATTTTGTTTGGAATCAGAATGATTAACCCTGAGACTATAGTACTTTACTCTTGATCGAATTGGTAATAATAGGTAACATCTCGGAAGTGCTTCAAGATTTACAAAGCACAAATGATTGCAACAGCCTGGTATAATACAGCATTAAAAATGATGCTCAGAGACTTGACCAAAGTCACCCAGGTAGTTAGTGGCAGAGCCAAGGTGACCCAGCTCCCCTGAGTTAAGGGCCAGGTTTCTACAAATTTCACCAAAATTACCTGGAGAAAGGTCATATTTCTAAGACTCGTATCCTGAGAAGAGCCCTTGGGTGATGAAAAAGAAAGTAACAGCAAAGACATATTTTTCTCCCTTTTATCCCAGGGCACTTATACTCTACTCCAGAGCCTTAGAACTCAAGTCAGAAATGTCCCAGCCTAAGCTGGAGAACTGGTCTTACCCTCTTGGGAATGGACTGCGACATCTTTTTAGGGAATATGGTAGTAGAATGGATGAAAAGATGGTAGATTTAGAGTTGAATGAGACGCTTGATATTATCTAGTCCAATCCCCCATTTTAAAGATGAGGAAACTGAGGCCAAGAAAAATTAAATGAGTAGAATTCGAGCTTCTGACTCAGAAGCCGATGATCTTTCCATTGTACTAGATGGGAATGTCTTAGGCATTGTCATAAGCAATGAAGTCCACGGTTTACCTTCTGTTCTGCTGCAGGTTGCCAAGAGAACTGTAAGACTTGTTACTCTTCTTGGACATGTGACTCTTGTAAAGAAGGCATGGCAATGACATGGCTGGAGCAGTGTGTGGCTCACAAGGACTGCAGTTCTTCTGAGTACAAGGACCAGAAGACTCAGACCTGTAAACCTTGTCACATGAAATGCTTTCACTGCACGGGACCTGCTGAAGATGAGTGCCTCAGCTGCCCCAATGAGGGTCTTCTTCTCAGTGAGTATCTCTCTCTTCCCTGAGGCAAGGCAAGTGGGTCCCACTATCTGAGACCAAAACCAAATCTGGTGTGG
>CM053622.1:412725866-412747804 GCA_028646595.1 Phalanger gymnotis
GGAAGGAAGGAAGGAAGGAAGGAAGGAAGGAAGGAAGGAAGGAAGGAAGGAAGGGAGGAAGCTCTACATAGAATCAAGGCTCAGTCAGGATTGGCCCACCAGTTTTTTAATGCATCCACTGCTGAAACTTGGCCATTTCCTAGAGCTGGTATATGATGGATGGTCAGGCCAGTGTGCTCTGTTCTAACAGATACTGAGGGCATTTCTTTGTCTCAGTGATTAGCGTTTGTTACTATCTCAATCAACAAACACTTAAGAAGTGCTCACTCTGTCCTAATCACAACTCACTGAATGTCCTGGCTGAAAAATAGACCATGATCAGCATTCAGAAAGTATAACATCGGGTTCATTCTGTTTCTGCTGCAAACACAGACAGTTGGGTTTAGAAGGCACCAGCAGTAATCACAATATCAAAGTCACCTGGTGATGTGTATACAGTACCATGAAGACCAATATTGTCCCTGCTTCAAATTAGAGCCTTACTTTCAACCTATGGATAAAGCCTGGAGAGAAATCTAGTGTCCAGAATTATGATTAAATTTCTTTATTTCTTTATTTAATTTATTTAATATATTTAGTTTTCAGCACTGATTTTCACAACAGTTTGAATTATGAATTTTCTCCCCATTTCTACCCTCCCCCACTCCAAGATGGCATATATACTGGTTGCCCCATTCCCCAGTCAGCCCTCCCTTCTGTCACCCCACTCCCCTCCTATCCCCTTTTCCCTTCCTTTCTTGTAGGGCAAGATAGATTTCTATGCCCCATTACCTGTGTATCTTATTTCCTAGTTGCATGTAAAAACTTATTTTTGTTGTTTTTGAACATCTGTTTTTAAAATTTTGAGTTCCAAATTCTCGCCCCTCTTCCCTCCCCACCCACCCTCCCTAAGAAGGCAAGCAATTCAATACAGGCCACATGTGAATCATTATGTAAAACCCTTCCACAATATCCATGTTGTGAAAGACTATATTTTGCTCCTTCCTAAGATTAAATTTCTAAAAACCAGAAAGAGAAGAAGAAAACCTTTATACTCCCACACCACATTCTATCATAAGTGTTAACTATGAAATAGAAAAGTTCTTGACTTCATGTAGACAAAGCAGATCATGCAGCAAAATCTATCAAGGGTTGAAAGATTCTGCTCAAATTATATTTTTTCCCATTGCCTACTAGGTGTGTGGTGGGGTGGGGTGGGGGCACAGGGGAGAAGACAGAATTTTCCATGTCAGGATCTTTGGCCGAGGGAGGAAAAAAGGCATAGATTTAGAGCAGGAAGGGACCATAGAGGTCATCCAATCAAACTCCCCTCATTTTATAGATGAGGAAACTGAGACCCAGAGAGGTCAAGTGATTTGTCCACAGCTATTAGATGACTTTGAATCCAAGTCCAGTGATCTATCCACTGCATCTTAGAAAATGCCATCAAGTTTGACCATACACATGTTCTTTTTTTACCTTCAGATCTTTTGCTCATGAAATCCTCCCATCTTGGAAATTTGCTCATGTTTCCCCTCAAATCCTAGCCATCCTTCAAGGACCACCACAAGTCCAACTTGCTGCACAGAACCTCCCTTGGCCACTGTCCCTTCCATTGACCTCTTCCATCTCTGAATTCTGACTGCACTTGCTATCAGTATCAAACGATTTCATTCCTTACTGTAAACTTGCTCTCTAATTTTCTCATGCATGAAGATATCATTACAAGCAACACATGCACAATAGGAAACATGTCTCCTGTGTTAAGCTTGAGAAGAGGTGACTCAAAGGGTTGTATACATAGTAGGTACTTGGTAGGTATCAGTGAATGCTGAGAATGCTGCTAACTCTTTTTTCCCCCTTTTCAGATACAACTTGTGTAGAAAAGTGTCCTGATGGCTACTATACTGATACAGAGAATCACCGATGTTCTCCCTGCCATAGCTCTTGTGAGACGTGTGAAGGGAAGCATAGCACCCAGTGCCAATCCTGCCACCCAGGCTGGTTCAGGCTAGAAAACAAATGTCTGCTAGAATGTGAGGAAGGGTAAGATGGTCTTACAAACCCAAGCTTGGTATTCAAAGCTGTGTGGCTTCAGCCTCCCCCTTCAGGTTTATTTGATGCAAAGAATGCTTTTTAAACTCTTGAGCTGAGAATTCCAGGGGATAGGAACTGGCCCTGAGATTGCATGAGTATAAGGAACCCGCTCTACCAATGTGCCTTCTCTGTAACTATAGCCTTAAGAGAACTTCCCAGAGAGAGCAATTAAATCAACTAAGAGGTTAAGTGATTTATTTAAGGTCAAACAGTCATCGCATCAGAAATGGATTGTGAACACAGGTCTCGATGATTCTGAGGCCACCTCTTCATCCAGTATGCCACACTGTTTCTCTCTGGCATTCAGTTCTATCCAGGAGGAAGGAAATAGGCTTTTATTATCTACTATGTGGCAGGTATTGTGCTAAGCACAAGTGTTGTATCCTTACGTTTGATCCTTATAACAATGGTGGGAAGTAAGTGCTGTTATTATCCCTATTTTAACAGTTGAGTAAACTGAGGCAGAGATAAAGTGACTTCCCCAAGGACATGCAGTTTCTAAAGCCAGATTTGAATTCAAGTCTTCCCCATTCGAGGGCCAGAGCTCTATCCACTGTACCACCTAGGTGTCAGACCTCCTTTCCAGCTTTATTTGATTCTAAGAATGCCTTACAACCTCTTGAGCCTGGCATTCAAGGCCATCCATAATTGGGCTCCAGTCTCCTTTTACTTGATCCTACTCCCCTTAATACATTCTGTGTTCCATCCAAATGAATCTATTAATTGTTTCCCCCATCTCATCCTATGTGTCATCACAAAGGCTATCCTTATTCCTTGAATACGGCAATTAGATGGCTCATTGAATAGAGATCTGGGCCTGGAGTCAGGAAGACCTGAGTTCAAATCCAGCCTCAGACACTTACCTGCTGTGTGACCCTCTACAAGTCACTTAACCTCTATGTGCCTAATCCATGGGAGAAGAAAATGGCAAACTCCTCCGGTGTGACTTGCCTAGGGTCACACAGCTAATAAGTATCTGAAGCCAGATTTGAACTCAAGCAGATGACTCCAGGCCCTGCACTTTACCCATTTTACCACCTAACTGCCCCAACTCAGTACATAGCACACTGCTTTCCATGTAGTATCAGGATAGGGCCTGAACTGGAGATTTCATTGTTATAGAGAAGTCCCAGATGAGGAAATTCCCTCTACCAATGCATGTTGCCATCTTCTCTGCAGCTCATAGTCTTAGTTACCTAGAGTACTAAGAGGCTAAGTGATTTACCCAGGGTCACACAGGATCAGAGGAAGATGCGAACTCAGGTTTTCCGGCTCTAAGGTCAGCTTTCTATTATGCCTCAATTGACTCTCATCTTACACATAGGAAGGGTTCAATAAATGTTCATGGAGTTGTGTTGAAATGAATTGGAGACAAATTTAAAAGAAAGCTTTGCTGACCAAAGAGATTAAGTCCCTTAATCAATGAAGCAAAGACCAAGTATTTATTAAGCATCTATTCTGTGCAGCTGAGTGACAGAACAGGGAACCTGGAGCCAGGAAAACTGGAGGTCAAATCTAGTCTCAGACATTTACTAAACTGTGAGACCCTGGGCAAGTCACGCTGTCTGCCTCAGTTTCCTCTACTGTACATGGGGGAGGAGTGAAGGGAGTATAATACTAGCACCTACCTCCCACAGTTGTTGTGAGGATTAAATGAGGTCATATTTGTAAAGTACTACGCAAATCTTAAATCCCTATATAAATGTGGGCTGCAATTATTATGTGCCAGGCATTGGGCTAAGTGTTGGTGTTACAAAGATAGAGGCGACATAGTCCCTGTCCTTGGGGGGAAGGGGGGAAAACAAAACATAGTAGGAATGGGCAACATGTACATATAAGTGTATACGAAATGGAAGGACAGGGACTAGATCCATGATCTCATTGCTATAGGAGACTATCTGTAAGGAAGCTCCTTCTACCAATACTGACTACCAACACCTTTGCTGTAACTTAATCTTTTAGAGTTGCCTAAAGAGGTTTAGTGACTTGGCTAGGCTCATACAACCAGATTATGTCAGAGGCAGGATTTGAACACAGGTCCACTATACCATACTGACTCAAATACAAAATATATACAAAATAAATACCAAGTAATTTGGGGATGGAAGGTTATAATCCTTGCGTGGCCCTTTCTTTCATCATTCTTACCATGCCTTTGGCCATTCTTTTTAATCACTGTACTTTTCAAACATATTATAGATTTGATAATTGACTTGTCTTGATTAATTGACTTGAGAGATCCCTGAACCGTCTATGAAGGATGACAGACGATTCCTATTGTCTAAGTAGTCCTCTGGGATCTTAATGTTATTGCCTAAGGCATTAGCAGTAGGGTCTGAGTCGGGCAGCTCATGCAATATATCTTTGTAATAAACGGAGAAATACCTAAACACTGACTTGGATTGTAAGAATATTCCCTTTCATCTTGACTATTAAGAAGAGAATGCTAAACTAAAAATTGATCTGAGCTGGTATTTTTTTTTGTATTTGAAATCTAGCAGGACCCCTCCTCTTTTCAAAATAGTCTAAGTGCATATTCCAGCCGGATAAGACTTTGTCTGCGGCACTGAAATTCAAGATTTTAAAAATAAAAAAAAAAACTGCTTCACAAGTTAGAAAACTTGTTAGTTAGATAACTAATTTCCCTTCCCATTCAACTTAATTAACTTAATTGACATATTAATTTCACATAATTAGTTCAAGTTGATTTGAAGGTTATTTGCCTGTTTTGTGCTGATTGATCCAGCTGGAGACTTTTTCAAGTCGTTGGTCCAAAACAGGGCTTTGTGCCCTATGTACCAACACTATTAGTTATGGTTCTGCCTTCGAGACTAAGAGGTAAGCTAGATCATCTCTTGGGACCCCTTCTGGCTAATAATCTCGCTCCTCTCATGTTACCTAGAAAAACTACATTGACACCCCATCAAAAAATACAATCCTTTCCAAGTTCAGATGGTGGGTTGGCATTAAGACTAAATTTGCAGTTGTTGTTCATGAGAGTCTCAAAAATATATTTTTGTTGCTCTTTCATCGAAACCCGTCTGTTAATGTTGAAATCCTCAACCTCCGTAATGTCCCCACCCATTCTGGGAGGATTTGATTGCGTAATAATTAGAAAAAGAACTCAGAGGCCCATTCACAATTTTCTTTATTTCCCTTTCCACTTTTATTGCGGCTCAAGGCCAGAGTCAGAAATGAGAATCTCTTGTTCTGATTAAGCTCTGTTAGGACAATTTAAAAAAAAAAAATGAAACCAAAAGGACCAGCTACCAAAAAGTTTACAAGGGAGAAAATTGGACTACTCCCTACCACTGGGAAAACATCAAAAAAAGATATGAAAATAAAACTTAACACATTGTGACAAAGAGGAAGGAAATGAATGTTCCTTTTAGCCATGGAGTTTCTTTGAAAGTCATTGTTTTCTCCTTCATTTCAGATATTATGCAGATAATTCCAGTGGACTATGTGACAAATGCAACCAGGATTGCAGAGAGTGTTGGGGCCCTCGCTCCACAGACTGCCTGTCTTGTCACAAGTATTTCTTCCTCATCCACTCTAAAGGAGAATGTCGTCGCACCTGTCCTGAACACTACTATATGGAAAACAGTACACATACCTGTGAGAGATGTCATCCAACCTGTAGTGAGTGCAAAGGTGAGAAAGATGGTCTCTGAATGGAATTTATCATGTGGCCATGCAAGAGTCAGCAAGATTTCTCGGCACCTCCTGCATCAAATCCAAATGCCTATAGCCAGTCAGTCAACTAGTTTTTATTAAGCATCTACTGTATGCCAGGCATTCTGCTAAATGCAAATGACAGAAAAGCAAAAGGCAACTCCTTTTAAGGAGCCCTCAGTCTAAGGGAGGAGACAACATGCTAACAACTATGTATGGATAAGACTCATTTGTTCCTTGTTATCAAAGAAGACCATGGAGGTGACATCATGACTTGCAAGTGAGTTGGGTTTAAGTGAGGGAGGGCTGTGCAGTCACCAGCCTCACTTTCTCCTCCAGAGCCATCTGGGTCTAGTGGCCAGATATAGATCAGGATGACTAGAGATGGCCCAGGATACGGTGGGAGGCCTCAGCCTTTCTAACTAAAGTCTTTCTCAGGTCTCAGATACAAACAAGATAAATACAGGTTGAATTGGTGATAATCTACAGAGGGAAGGCACACACATTAAGCAGGATTAGGAAAGGCTCTTGCAGAAGGTGGGACTTTAGCTGAGACTTGAAGGAAGCCAGCAGAGCCTAGAGGTGGAGATGAGGAGGGAGAGCATTCCAGGAATGGAGAACAGCCAGCAAAATCTGTCTGGGAGATGGAATGGCATGTGCCCAGACAAGGGACAGCAAAGAGGCCAGTGTCACTGGGTCTCAGAGTACATAGTTGGGTGTAAGATATAAGAAGACCGGATAGGTAGGAGGGAGGCCAGGTTATAAAGGGCTTTCAAAGCCAAACAGGATTTTATACTTAATACGGGTGGTAATAGGGAGCCACCAGAGTTTACTGAATTGGAGTGATAGGGGAAAGAAGTTTCAACTAAATCAGAAGGCTTGGGTTCTAGTTCCCACTCTGCTACTAACTCATCATGCAACTCTCGGCCAAGTCACAGCCCCTCTTTGGGACTCAGTTTCTTTATCCATAAAGTGAGGGTGTTGGACTGGATCATCTCCGAGGTGCCTTCCCACCCTGACATCCTAGCAATGCTTCTGTGAGCTGCCAGCTTTTGTAGACCCTTCATCCTCAAGCCTGCCCACGCTCATTTCTTATTACTCTCATCATGACAGGAAGTATGTATGGTTTAGTGAAAAGTGTGCTAGACTTGGAGTCGGGAATCCCTTCTGTTTGATTCCTGCTCCTGAGATATTTACTAGTTGGGGGAGCATCATCACCTCACTGTCCCTTAAATTCACTATGAAAGATTCTAGACTTGGATTTAGGAGACCTGCATTCAAATCCTGCTTCTGATACATGCTAGGTGTGTGACCATTGGCAAGTCATTTAAATTCTGAGCCTCAGTTTTTGTATCTGTAAAATCATCATAATAATACTTATGCTACCAACCTCAAAGGTTCATATCAGGAAAAGTACTTTGCAAAACTTAGCACCATATAAATGGGAGTTATTATTATTATTTACAATAGTAATATTTTACATTTCAATAGCACTTTAAATCTCCATTTAGTATTTCATTTCCTGCTTCCGAGTTCTTGTACTCACTGATTCTCTCACCTTAGAATATCCTCCTCCTTCCTTGGCTTTTTCAAATTCTGCCCATTGTTCAAGGCTCTTGATTCCCTCCACTTCCAGGCAGTCTTCTTCAACCACCGCCATGGAGGTACAGCAACAGCTTCTTACCTTGTTACATCCCTTCGACTATTCCTACTGAGTATTCACAGGCAGCAAATCACCTGACTTTTGTGTTGAGTGTGTGTTTCCAGCATTAAATCAGATCTGGCAAGAGTCTTAGATCTTGACCATCTGAAATTCTAGCCAAATCTCTCTCCGCTAACTCCCAAGGCTTTATTAGATATCTGAAACTTCGAAATGAAACGGGACAAGAAATCTTTGAAAAGACTTCCCTTGGAGAATTCACTTTTCATCTTTCTTCAAATTTCTCTTGGAGCTGATCTAAGCACAGAACATTGGACTGGCTTGAAAGGGCAGCCCGATGGGGAGAGGAGAACATAGGGAGAAATCAGCATTGATTACCATCATGTTATAACGAGGTTGTGAGTCAATCAGCATTAGAGTGGACCAATGTTTTCATCCCACATAACTTAGACAAGTGGTTGGTTATTGTCCTTCATTTTCAAATAGGACCAAAATGACATCACTATGCTAGAGTCAAGTTACAGTGTGTCCAATGGTGGCTGATCAGACCAATACAAGCTCAGAATGTTGTACCACAGATTGGACACAAATAGTCCATGCGAGCATTTGGGGTAGATTCTCTAAATTTGTGCATCTTACATTTCTTTTGAGCTACTTCAATTCTGCTTTGCTCATAGAGCACGGCACCTTCTCTGATGAGAGCATGCCATGGTGGGCTTGCCACTGTCTCCTATGTCACACAATCAATTCCAAAGTTCTTAAGAGAGACCTTGAGAGTGTCCTTGTTATCACTTCTTCTGACCTCCATGTGAATGCTTGCCTTGTGTTAAAAAAAAAAAAGAAGGCTTAGCCAAGTACAGTACTTTCTAACCTGAGTCTGTAAAGGAATCCAAGGCTTGTGTCAGATGTGGGGAGGTGTTAGAGCTGACACTTCTCAAACATCAAATGCAGATGAAAAGAGCGATGAAGAGTGATGAAGTTCACATTTGCATTTATAGGCTTATACCTATCTTCTTCCAAAAGAGAACAAATCACTTTCTGGGAAGAAAGGGTCAGGACAGTTGGACTCTCCTACTTAGTGGCAAGCTAGAAACAGTGATTTATGAATCAGTGTCTTTAGAAAATACATTCTCTTCAGAACTGGCAGGGAGGTTATTGTCTCTCTCAATTCAGCAGTCATCTATTAAAGCAACTATTATGCACCTGGCATTGTGCTTGGGACTGAGTACACAGAGACAAAAATAAAAATCCCTACCCTTGAGGAGCTTACATTCTGCTGGAATGACATGCAACATGATCTAGATAGATAGATAAAGGCATTTATTGAGTGCTTACTATGTGCTAGGCAATGTACTGGTGAAAAACATGTTTAGCTGGCCATCAGAAAACTGGGCTCCACTTACGGCACTGCCACTGACCAACTTCAAGGTAGGTGCCTTGTCTCTTTAATTCTTAGCTATGTGACTTCAGCTGTCATTTACCTCTTCTATGCATTAATTTTCCCAGCTGTCAAATGAGGATAATTGTCCAGTTTACCAAACAAGGATCAAAGATCATCCCTCGCTTTTACCAGTACCAGTCCCATTTACATAACAGGGTTGTGAGGAAAAAATTAGATACTAGATGGGAGATTTAAAGTGCTACAAAAACGTAAAACAGTACTATTATTAATAATAGTAACCCCCATTTATTTGGTGCTCTAAGTTTTACAAAGCATTTTTCCTGGTATGAACCTTTGAGGTTGGTCACATAAGTATTATTTTGATGATTTTATAGATATAGAAACCGAGGCTCAGAATTTAAGTGACTTGCCCAAGGTCATACACTTAGCAAATATCAGAAGCAGGATTTGAATCTAATTCTCTTAAATCCAAGTCCAGAATCTTTCTAATAAAATAGGATAATTAAGAAAATGCCTCCTATAAGTGACATTGAGTAGATAAAATTTTTATGTTAAAAACCCAGAGGAGGAAAAGTAGCCAGTGTGGATGTGAGTGCTTTGGTAATAAAGGCAGTAAGAGGAGAATTATGATAATCAGATTTTATGCAAATGAGACTGACAGTTGGTGGAACACAGTGGACCAGTCCTATAATCTTGATCCCTCAAGAGTAGATGTCCTCACTAAGTCTGGCAAAAATACAGTGAGTCCGAAGAACCAGGGGACCACCAGGCTGCCTAAGGATGAGGCAACCAGTCCAGGTGTGACACAAAATAGGTCAAACCTTCCCTGCCAATCAGCAGTGGGAGAGTGAGTGGCTACTCTACTTCTGGCTTAGAAGAGATAGGGAGACTAAGTCTCAAAAAAAAAATCTTTGTTAAGCAGTCTTCAGAATGAAGGTGAACAGAAAGACAATCAAAGGGATGGATCATTTCTAAGTCCAGATACTACAATGATATTCCTGAATTTTGGATGAAAAGTTCACAATAAAATTTTAATTTAGACCAGAGGACAATCTGATGGGACCAGTGCAGCCCCAAATTTATTTGTTTTTATTTTGTTTTTTGGAGGGGGGAAGGCAGGGCAATTGGGGTTAAGTGACTTGCCCAAGAAAATATAGCTAGTAAGTATGTCAAGTGTCTGTGGCCGGGATTTGAACTCAGGTCTTCCTGACTCCAGGGCTGGTGCTCTACTCACTGTGTCACCTAGTTGCCCCAAACTCCCAAATTTATAATGGAATTTTGAATGTGAAAGTTTGAGGGACTTCAGAGCTCATCTATTCCAACTCACACTCAAAGGAATTTTCCCCGTAATATATATATACAATAATATATATAATATATACACACACACACACACACACACACACATTTTGGTTTTTGAGACTTTGCTTGAACATTTCCTAGGAGAACGAACCCACTGGTCCCATTTTTGAAAAGTTCTAATGGATAGGAAGGTTTTCCTGATATCAAGTCTAGATTTTTCCACTCACTGCTCCTAGTTTCACTTTCTGGAGCCAAACAGAACAGACCTAATCCCTCTTCCATGTAATTAACCTTGAAATACTTTTCAGATAGCAGGCATAACCCCTTAATTCTTCTCTTCTCCAGGCTAAGCATGAATGGACTGTGCCCAAAAACCTTTTGACAAGTTAGCTATTTGAAACATAGCATAGAAACAATGCTATAAGCTATGGTTAGGTTCCCAGGCTGTATTATGAAGGCAGAATTTATGATTTCAAAGAGAATCATATACATGTCTGAAAGGTTCAGAACTGCAGGATATAAGGAATTCTCTAAGTAGAAAGCAGAAGAATTAAAGCATTTATTCAAGCACCAAAGTAGCAGACCCATGAACCAGTGTCCCCATTTTGATATCCTGGCCAAAAGCTTCCAGGCCCAATAAATCGACCTCACAAGAGTAACCAGGAGGCTGCAGAAAAAAATGATGGCATTAAACCAAATCATTTTCATGCTTTCCCCGCTCCGGTAAGAAGATTACCCACTGGCCTCAAGCCCTTGCTCAGCACTCTCCGGTCCACACGAAGGTCAGCCCTGCTACCAGCAGCTCCTGCTTCTTCAGCTCCTTTAGCTTTGGCTTTATCTTCAGCTTCGGCTGTAGCTGTCCTCCTGTTGTTGGCTCCAACAAGTCTCAATCTCCAAGCTGTGTTCTCTCCTCTTACAGAGTTTTTGACATCATCAAGCATCATCTGAATGACCAGAACTTGGGCTCTGGTGATTGGTTCTTGAGTTAGCCTCTCCCCTTAGGACCCTGGGAGGTTCACATCCACGTAGGTTAGGTTAACACCTAATAGGGGTTACAGCCTGGGGCTTAGCACTTAGTAAGACTCAAGAGGGCATGGCTCTGGAGTTAGCACCTCCCCTTAGCCAGCCCCACCTTGGGCCCCACCCCAGTCACCAATCCACACCCACATAGGTTCCACACCTAATAGGTGTTTGGGCCCGGGGCTTAGCACCTAGTAAGGCTCAATGAAATACATTGAATTACTCAAAGAAAACAAAGGCCATTTTGCTTACCAACACACAGGCAAGCCTACAAAAGTCTATTTAATAAGACTAAGAGAACTATTTTACCTGCAATCAGATGACTGATTGCACTGTAACTATGAGAAAAGGCATTTTGAGTTCTAAACACAAGATATCAAGAACATGCTGCCCCAGCATTTCTGGCAGTGATTTCTCACATCAAAGAAAGGGGTGGGGTGTTCTGTTTGGGGAGGGTAGAGTAGATGCACCCAGGGAACAATAACTGTGCATACTTATTTCAGTCTTTGGACAGTTCAAAGATCCATGATTTGATCTATAGGGGTAATTTCTCCACTGATTTAGATCCATGACTCTCCATAACATTGTATGTGCTTAATGAATGAGTAGCCATGAATTCTATAACCAAAACGTTCGGCCTAGTCAAAAAGAGAGAGAGAGAGAGAGAAAGAGAGAGAGAGAGAGAGAGAGAGAGAGAGAGAGAGAGAGACCTTCATACATTATCATAGATTCACAGAGATCATCTAATCAAGGCCCTCTGTTTTCCAGAGTAGGAAACTGAGACCCAGAGATTAAGACTTGCCCAACATCACACAGGTAGTGGTAAAAGAAACCTCTGAACTCGAGTCTTCTGTGTCAATATCCAGGGCTCTTTTTTTAAAATCGTAACAGCCTTTGTAAGAGAATCAAAGAATGAGAAATCTAAAAGGGGCCTGAGATGAATAGGCCAGTGCCTTCATTTGCAGTAAGAGAAAACTAAGTCCCAGAGAAATTAAAAAATTTGTCCAAAGTGAAAAGAGTTTATGACAGGGCTAAGACTAGAACTCAGATGTACTGTCACCAATCTGATCACCTCCAGATGGCAGCTCTCTACATGTATACAAAAGAAGGTACCGTTTGAAAAAAATAAAAAATTCTTTTTATTTTAATGTTAAATTCTTGTTTTGATTTGGACTGATACTAAGCCCTTTTCCACTTTTGTAATTTATTGATTACTGACTAGGAATTCTTTAGATAAATGACTCTCCAGGTGTTTTAAATTGGGGGGAGAGGAAGGACACTGGTCCTCATTGTTGTGTTGGGGTAAGGACAGTAAATGGGAACTCCAAATCCATAACCATTTGTAGGAAAATAAGCCTGTTAGGTGAGTAAAGGCTACTTGCTTCTAAAACTGCCATTTGGTTCAGTATGACGTCTCCCCTCCTAATGTCAGGATCAGTATCAAACAGATGCCAGGGTGGGAGTTGGGGGGTGTCCTTATTTCCACTATAAGAATACATGCACACAAACACATTTATTTAATTTTTTCCCCCTTTTACTATAACCTAGTAATCTTGGCTCCCCAAAGCCTGAATTTCCCATTTTGATGGTCTATATAGATTGCCTTAATTTCTAAATCTCCATTTTACTTTGGGTCATGTAGACACAGACCTTATTTTCTAGATCCTCATTCTGCTCCTCCTCCTCATTATGCACAATTTAACTTAACACAGTCCTCAAAGATTACTGGATTTGGAGTGGGAGGACCTGCATGACCTTGGACATTTGACCCTCTCTTGTTCTCAGTTTCTTCCTCTGTAAAATAAAGAAGTTGGACAAGATGATCTCAGAGGACCTTTCCTCTCTATATTCTATGATTCTCAAAGTCTGACAGATTTTTTATAACCGAAGACATAAATGGACATATTGACAAGCAAGTCTTTTATTCTTTCCTCTTTTCTTTCAGGAAAGGGACCCTTGAACTGCTTATCCTGTGTGTGGAGCTATCACCTCTTGGGAGGAATCTGCAGCTCAGATTGTCTGACAGGAAACTACAGAGTAGGAGAGGTATTTAATATTCTGAGTTGTTTGGCTTTTTCTATACTCTCTGTGGTAAAATTCAAGAGGCCCTGCAAGGGGAGCTAGGTGGCACAATGGATAAAACACCAGCCCTGGAGTCAGGAGGACATGAGTTTAAATTTGACACTTACTAACTGTGTGACACTGGGCAAGTCACTTAACTCCAATTGCCTCCAAAAAAAAGAGAGAGAGAGAGAGAGAGAGAGACCTTGCTAGGTCCTACACCACTGTGGTATTTGGACTGTTTTATGATTTCATTACTTTAGTCAGCTTTCAGAAAGGAAACTCTCTTTACCCATGCAGATCAGGACCTTGTCTGGGGCAATGTAACTTGCACAAGATCACACAGGGTGTATGTGTCAGAGCAAGGATGGGGAATCTGTGGCCTCAAGACCACATGTGGCCCTCTAGGTCCTCAAGTACATCCCTTCGACTGAATCCAAACTTCACAGAACAAATCCCCTTAATAAAAGGATTTGTTCAGTAAAACTTAGACTCAGTCAAAAGGCCACAGCTGAGGACCTAGAAGGCCACGTGTGGCCTCAAGGCTGCCGGTTCTCCACTCGTATGTCAGCAGAAGGACTTAAATCCAATTCTTCCTGACTCCAAGACTGTCTCTTCACTTCACTGCCCTATCTCAGAAAAAAGTCAAGAAAATGATTGCTTTGGAAAAAGAATGATGATAACATCGTTTGTCGGGAACCCTTGCCCCCTGACTGAAAGTGATGCAGTTTGGGGTTGCTGGGAACCCCAAAATGTCGGGGTATAGGGTGGCATCTCCTGGGAACGAATTTGATGCAAGGTCAAACCATCCTCCAAGTCAGCGGCAAAGTTTATTGTAATGCCAATATGAGGGGGCAGGGTTCCTGGTGAATTCCCAACTTAGTGGGGGTGAGACTGATGCTTACCTACAAAAAAGACAGTGAAAGGATCTGGGTGGAGTTAAGGAGTGGTAAGTAGTCTGGGGTGGGCCAGGGAGCGAAAAGACCATCAAGTAGGCTAATTAAGTGATCTAGGAGTGGTGGTATATGCAAGTAGTCTGGCGTGGGCTAAGAGCTAATTAGGTAATCTAAGTGGGCTGGGTTGGGTCCGTTGCCTTGGGCAGAGATGCCAGTGATCAGGGCTGCTGAAATGTGTGGGAAAAATTCAGGGACTAGCTGCTGGCTTTCAAAGACTGGTCTTTTCCTTTCGGAAATCCAGGTCCCTTCAGAGAGTCCCACAATCTCGGATCAAGACATGCCCAACAGACAGGAAAAGCCTTAGGAAATATTTTCAAGGACAATACTGCAACTGTTGTAGACCTTGTGACACAAATTTATAAACACCCCAAACTTTCAATGTCTGTCTCTGTGTATAACGCCTTGAACAACTCTCAGCATAGCCTAAGACTTCTCCAGGAGCACACAGAATAAAGAAAGACATAGAAATATATGAAAAAAGCCATTTAGGAATCACAGATAATCCCTGATCTGCCACAGAGCTCACTGGATCTCCCTATTTCCTTCCATGAAAGACAGCTCTGAAACATCAGATTAACAAAAACGTAGCCAAAATTTCTGGTTCTCCTAGCTTTTATCTGCTTCTTGAAGAAAACAGAGACTTGTAAAATCAAAACAAAACTGAACATAGAGGGAGAGAGAAGCTGATTGATGTCTTTTTTCTGGGCTATTGTATATACATTGCTACCTTCTTGCCCCTATAGCTCAGATGCCTTGACTTCCTAGTTGTGGTAACAGAGCCCAGTACTGCCACCCCACTCTTTGTCATGAGCTGTGACAGAATTACTAAAGTATTAGGGGACTCAGGCTCCACCATTCATCATCTGGCAGACTCTGTGAGCTCAGGCAAGTCAGTTAACCTTCTTTGGGTGTATTCTTCTCTTTGAACATGAGGAATTGTATTATTTGATTTTTCAGGCCCCTTCCAGCTCACCCTTATATGATTTTATGAATTAACAAGTCTAAGGCTTCCAGTAAGGGCTCTCTTGTGAATTACTCCCTACCCATGGCCCCATGCATTTAAAAAAAAAATAATGAATTTCTTGGTGGTTATTTTCAGGGAGAAAATTTCAAATGTGATAAATGCCATGAGAGCTGTATTGAGTGTAAGGGCCCAGGCCCCCAAAATTGTACCATGTGCCCAGCTAATATGATGCTCTACGCAGAGGAGGGTCACTGCATCCCCTGCTGCAACAGCTCCAGTTCCACACATGTTCAGGATTGCTGTGACTGCCAAGAGACCACAGGTGAGTATAGGAAAACACACAATATGGGTAGGTATAGAAAAGTCCACTGGTCAGGAAGAGGAGGAGGGATGGACAGGGAAGAGATGGTAATGATAACTTGACTAAAGACTTAATTTTATGTTCCTTTTTTTGTTCCGGTGTTCTCTTCAGGGAGTGATTTCAGCATAGTCTTAATAGTTGGGATGTTGTTGTTGTTGTAATCATTTTCAGTCATGTTTAATTCTTCATGACCCTTTTTGGAGTTTTCTTAGCAAAGATACAACAGTGGTTTGTGCCATTTCCTTCTCCAGCTCATTTTGCAGAGGAAGAAACTGGGGCAGATGGGGTTAAGCGACTTGCCCAGGGTCACACAGCTAGTAAGTGTCTGAGGTTAGATTTGAACTCAGGTCTTCCTGACTCCAGACGCAGTATTTCAATCCACTGAGTCACCTAGCTGCCATTATAGGCATAGGCTGTGTTTGTCCTTCATTTTCTTTTTTGTTTTTATAATTAAGATTTTTTTTATTTTTAGTTTACAGCACTCAGTTCCCCATAACTTTGAGTTCCAGACTTTCTTCCCTCCCCCCTTCCCCTCCTCCCTCCCCAAGATGGCATGGAATCTGATATATCTTCTACATATAACTTCACATTGAACTTATTTACACAATAGTCACGTTGTAAAGAATTATGACCAATGGAATGAATCACGAAAAAGAAGAAACAAAACAAAACAAAAAAAACAAAAGAGAAAAAAAGGAGGGGGGGGGAAGGCAAGCATAAGGTGTGCCTCAATCTGCATTCAGACTCCATAGTCCTTTCTCTGGATGTAGATAGCTCTCTCCACCACGAGTCCTTTGGAGTTGTCTTTGCACCTTGTATTGCTGAGAAGAGCTGAGTCTATCAGGGTTAGTCATCACAGAATCCATATATCTGTAGTTGTGTATAATGTTTTCCTGGTTTTGCTCCCCTCGCTCAGCATTATATCATATAGGTTTTTCCAGGTTATTATGAAGTCCGTATCATCCCCATTTCTTATAGCACAGTAGTATTCCATTACCTTCATATACCACAACTTGTTCAGTCATTCCCCAATTGATGGGCATCCCCTTGATTTCCAATTCTCTGCTACTACAAAAAGAGCCGCTATAAATATTTTTGTACATATGGGTCCTTTTCCCACTTGTGTGATCTCTTTGGGATACAACCCTAGAAGTTATCCTTCATTTTCGAAGAGGACCATGACATCAGGAAAATGGTGACAAGACTTGCAGTTGACTTTGAATTGAGTGAAGAAAGGCTGTGCAAGGTCATCAGCCTCACTTTCTCCCCCAGAGCTATCTGGGTCCAGTGGTCTGATGTTCATTAGGATGACCGGAGATGACCCAGGATGCAATGGGAGGCCCTGGCCCTTTCAGGCTAAGGAAGATAAGATAATAGGCCCCTTTAAGAAATGAGTCAAGGCATGGACACTTTAATTTGAAAAAAAGAAAAAAAAATTGAACTACGAAGGAAAGACCCTCAGGGTTGCTAGTCAAAAGAGAATTCTGATCCAGGAGGGCCCAAAATATAGCCATTAAGTGGAGCTTGGCCAGGGACCCTATTGTGGTCTAATCTATGGGCTTCAGAGTGAAATGGGGAAGAAAAGAAGGAAGGAAGGAAGGAAGGAAGGAAGGAAGGAAGGAAGGAAGGAAGGAAGGAAGGAAGGAAGGAAGGAAGGAAGGAAGGAAGGAAGGAAGGAAGGAAGGAAGGAAGGAAGGAAGGAAGGAAGGAAGGAAATTGTCATAGGGAAACATAATGAGAAGTCCTGCTCCTCAGCACTTAACCCTTCGTCCCCGCCCCATCCCCATTCCCCATATTTAGTATGGCTTACATTGCCCTGACCAATATTATTACTTAATAACATGACTAACATAAAAACCAAACCCCATAATGTCACAAAGCCTATGGTGAAATCATTGACTGATTGCCTGAGGTATTATTCCTATGTAATAAATTGAGTTGTTTTACTTGGTCGTGTTTTTAATGGAACTAATTAACGAGGTCAATGGATGATGTCTATAGGAGCCCAAGGAGAAAGGGCTAACCTTGAAATCAGAAAGACCTGTGTTGATTGACTGATACGTACTAACTGTGTCGCCCTAGACAAGTCACCTAACTTCTCAGTACCCTCAAGCAACTCAGACCATAGATTATAGGAAAACTGCAGATCTTCATCTGCAGAGGAAATTTCAATGTTGCAAAATCCTTCCACTCTTGAAATTACAGGTCCATTTGGGGTATGTTTGTGATATATTCCTCTATATACTATAAAAGCCTCCACACCCCACAACCAACCCACCAGAACCTGTGTCTTTATCTCTATGACCATATCAATTAAATATTCAGGAAGGCCTCAAGTGGCATTTCTCCTACCAATAGATTTTAGGCTAATTTATCCTTGTCAAGCATCACCCTACTTGGGCTTCTGGTTTACCAATGGTAAGTGGAATTGTCTTTGCAGATATTTTTGTACATTTTTCTTTGTTTCAACTGCAGAGTGGGATCCCCGCCTGCTGGGGATCATGCCAGGGTTACGTAAGCAGACAATTTTTAAGGCATCTTTTCTAGCCCCTTCCTCACACTAGGAGGCAATTGTAGAACAAAAATTGTTAAATTTGTGTCATTGGAACATGAGGAAAATCTATGGTTAGGTTTATAGAAATTTTCCTTTCATGTACAAAATAGTGTATCTCTTATGCCCATATCTTTGCACAGGCTGCCCCAGTGTCTGGAATGCATTCTCTCCCCCCAATATCTTCATTCAGAGCCATGGCTCATGTACCATTTCTTATGGTGGAGGCAGAGAGGGGAGGAGAGGTACCTGACTCCCCTAATCATCAGTGCTCTCTCTCATTCAAAATTATATTTATGTTTTCTTTTTATTTGGGACCCTGGAGAAGTCTCTGATCCTTTCAGCAGTCTAGGCAGAGGAGGTGCTGACCTACATTGACAAAGGAATTTTCCTTTCTATTGCAGTGAAATCACATCTTGTCCCTTTCCCCTTCTATTCTGGTCCCTATCCCTATCTCTTGCATTTGCTTCTGGGTCTTCATCTTGAATTCCTGCCCCACCCCACCCCCAAGGAGAGGGTAATCCCTTCGAGGGCCTGGAATGTTTTTGTCTTATTTTGCATTTGTATTTGTTTTGTATCTCCACAACTCAGCTTAAAACCTTACTCATTGAGGGGGCTTAAATAAAAATCAGTTGAATTGAATGGGATGCAATAACCAGCCTTGTCAACAACACCCATAGGCCTTTGCAAACACTAATCATTCCTTTTTCTCCTTTCACTTCTCCAACTCCCTCCCAATCACCCCACCAGCCACCCCCATATGTCAGTGAACATGTACCAGATAAGACTTGGGACTTTTACTACTAGCATCATTCAGAACTTCAGCAAGCTTTGCGGGTGGGGCTAGTTTATGGGATCCTAATGAATTTCTATGAACCACTAGTACTAGTTTACCAAGACACTCACCCCTAATACACTGTACTTTGGGATGAATTTCAAGGCAATTTGTGGGGACCTCATCTTCATTCCTAAGCTTAGGGTAGTCCCCTAAGAGAAATGGATGAAAGAAAAAATCATGAAAGCACGTTGGAAGGACAAATCTCTGAAGCTTTAAAAGCAATGAAAACTAATGATCACATGGCTCCTTGGTGTCACAGTAATTAACAATATATAATAACTGACATATAAATATAAAGCTAGTGCTGCTGAAAAATATGATTATTGTTGTAAGGAGACAATGGGCGGTAGCTATGATGTAGCAGGCTTGTATTTCGAAGGTTGAGATTTAAGTCCTAGCTTGGGAGAGCTAGACCTTCAAAAACCAAATGAGTTAAATGTGTAACACACTTTGCAAACCTACAATGCAATATAAATATTAGAATTATTATTCTTTAAAAATAGTCAGATCTTAGCAGCTGCACTAAGAGGAGAAGGGAGTAGAGGAGGTCTGGCTAGAAAATAGTTCATGTGAAAAAATATTTTAATTTAAATTTTATTAAGTATAATAATATAAGTATTATTAAGTACCTACTATGTGTCAGGCTGGGGCAGCTATATGGCTCAGTGGATAGAGCACTGGACATGGAGTCAGGAAGACCTGGGTTCAAATCCAACCTTAGACACTTATACAAGTCACTTAATTTCTGCCTGGGAGGCAATTAGGTGGCCCAATGGATAGAACATTGGGCCTAGAGTAAAGAAGATCTTAGTTCAAATTTAGTCTCAGACATACTAGTTGTATGACCTTGGGCATGTCACTTAACCTCCGTTTGCTTTAATTTCCTGGAGAAGGAAATGGAAAACCACTCCAATATCTTTGACAAGAATCATCTGTTTACTGTGGTCCACTGGGTTACAGAGTCAGACACAACTGAACAACAAATGTGTCAGGCACTGCACCAAGTGCTTTACAAATATTATCTTATTTGATCCTTACAATAACCCTGGGAGGTAGATGCTGTTAGTATCCCCATTTTATAGATGAGGAAGCCAAGGCAGACAGAGGTTAAACTTGCCTAGGAAAACAAATTAGTGTCTCAGGTCAGATTTGAACTCAGATCTTTCTGACTCCAACTCCAGGGCTCTATACACTATACCACCTAGTTTCAGGTGTATTAGGTAACTTCAGGCTCATTCTATCAACTGAATGACCTACCAGACAGAAACCACCTGAGATATTAAACAGCATTATTAAAATTATAAATGAGCTCGCTTTGATGTCTTTTTTTTAATCACCATAATTTCCCCAAATATCCCTCCCTCTCTCCTCCCCAGAGAATAGCAGTTTTCTCTGTCCCACGTCAGTTTGCTTCTCTTAGGTGACTATCCCCATTTTAGGAATAAAGATGAGGTCCCCACAAATCACCTGGCAACTGACTCCAAATTACAATCTCCGAGGTGATGGAAAAACTTTTGTTGTCTCCTCTTCTTTCTTTAGTTGCCCGTGGTAGTTTACATTCATTTGGGAATGAGGAATAAGGAAATAATCCTTTGTTGACTGACTAGCCCTTATTTCTGAAAATTATGAGGACAGATGGCAGAAACAAATTTTTAAAATCTAACTCATCCCCTGCCCAAGTCATGATTGAAGTCTTTTTTACTTGAATGGAATATAAAAGAAGACTAGGAAAGTAGGTAGGAACTAAATTGTGGATGGCTTTATATGCCAAGAGAGCAAGAACTGGGAACATGAATAGACTTTTCCAATATTTCCCCATGGGAGAAGGATACAGGGGACCATTTGGAAGTCATTTTGAGTTGATCCCAAATGGTATGGGGTGTTGGGAGGATCCTCGTGGCCCCCTTTGTCCTGGAAATCCTTGTCCAGGTATATAAAACTCAATTCTTTAGACATCCCAGAGGTGTTTCCTCCATGGGAATTAGAATAACATTCAGTGCTTCAAGCATTCAGGATGCAATTTCCAAACAGCTAACCTCCAAAACTTTTTCTCCCCCTTTTCTTGTTTTCTTTTGGTTCCATCTTCCTCCAGAGGAGTGCAGCTTTCGACATGGTACGATTATGCCCAAGACCGAGAAGTCAAAGCGGACGGGTCTGCTCATCACTTCCTCCATCATGCTGATCCTCATCTTTGGGGTCACAATCTATGTCTGGAAGAGGTCCCGGGCCAAATCCCAAAAGGCTCACAAGGCTGGATATGAGAAACTGTCATACCAAAACAAGACTTCCTCTTCCTATAAAAACAGCTACGGAGAGGGCACCAACTTCCAGGAGGACCAAGTTATTGAATACAGAGACCGGGACTATGATGAAGATGAAGATGATGACATTGTCTACATGGGTCAAGACGGCACAGTCTATCGGAAATTTAAGTATGGTCTTCTGGATGATGACGATGAAGATGAGTTGGAATATGATGATGAGAGCTACTCATTTAAGTAAATTCAAATATATTGACGGGATCATTTTTCCACTCCTAATTATTAACTTTGAGGACTATTTTATTGCTGGCAAACCCAGCTCAGGCTTTGTGAACATCTTTAATTTTTTTTTCTATTCCTCTGGGTATTTAAGCTCAGGCATCACTCCATATTCATTCAGAATCCAAGAGAAAGGCAAAGATAAATAGGTCTTTCCCCTAGGCAATATATCAAGGCACCACTACCTTCAAGTAGCAGCCCAGAGTGAAAATAAGTGAGGTTTTACTAGTTGCATATGATCAAACATTCCCCACAGGCCTCCTATTTGCACACTACACAAAGGAGTTGGGAGTGGCTTTTGGGACTTTCTGAAACTTCCTGGGGTAGTGTTAATTTTTTTTCTGACTTTTTTTTTAACTGTTTACTTTTAGTTTTGTCCCAAAGTCAAACTGTGAGAATTAACAAAAAAATTACCCTTCTTACTAATCACAGACTCCCAAACCTCTCTCTCTCTCTTAATCTCTCTCTCTCTCTCTCTCCCTTCCTCCCTCCCTCTCTCTCTCTCACTCACACACACACACACTCTCTCTCT
>CM053622.1:412747904-412771408 GCA_028646595.1 Phalanger gymnotis
ACAGTAACAGACCCATGACCCAGCCTTCCCATTTCGATACTTTGATCACAAGCTTCCAGGCCCAATAAGTTCACCTCACAAGAGTAACCAGGAGGCCACAGAAAAGCATGATGGTATTAAACCAAATCATATTCATGCTGGTAAGAAGATTACCCACTCCCCTCAAGTCCTTGCTCGGCACTCCTCGGTCCACACACAGGTCGGCTCTGCTTCTGCAACTCCTGCTTCAGCTTCAGCTTTATCTTCAGCTTCAGCTGTATTCTGCCCCTGTCGCCGCCACTTCTACCACACTCTCCAAGCTGTGTCCCAGCTAGCTGACTGCTTCCTCTCTCCTTCAGCTCTTAACTGCTGTCACCAACTGCCTCTCCAACTGCCTCTTAGCTCTGCTCCAACCGTTCCGCAAGCTCCTCCCACCACAGGCTTTTATTGGCTCCAGTCCTAGCTACTCCCCCCAGGATCCTGGGAGGCTCACATTCACATAGGTTCCACACCCAACAGGGCTCTGGGCCTGGGGCTTAACACTTAGCAAGGCTCAACGAAATACACTGAGTTACTCAAAGAAAACAAAGACCATTTTGCTTGTCAACACACTCACACACACACACACACACAAACACACACTCTATCTCACTCACACACACATTGGCATTTAGCACATGCTAAGATGGAGTAGATCTGCTACTGAAGTTGTCAGTTTTGCTCATGTTCTCACAAGATTTAGAGAAGCAGTGTCAAGGGAAAACAACAGAGAGTTTCCTTGGCTTAATAGCTCTTTGAAATGCTATAGACTGACAATGTTAAGAGATCAAAGGACCAGGGTGAGGAGGCAGGCAGTAATGAGCACAAGCAGGAGAAAACTGTGAGATTTCCAAGTGTCTTTCTTTTGTTTGTGTGGTTGTTTTCTCCAAGAGCCCAAGACTATCTATTCTGGAGAACCAGCTAAAAACATCAAGAAATAGAAGATAATTGGCAATGCCAACCCCCAAACAGATGTGATTTTTTAAAAAAGATATCCTTCTCTCCTTAAAACAGCTTTAGCTACAAAATCAGGGAGGCTTTTCAAAACAAGCTTTCAGATCTGCTGACTCTCAATAGAGCATTTGAAAATGGAGTCTAAGGCTAAAGGAAAGAGCAAGCATTTGATTTCTTAGACTACAGATTCTCTTTCTCTCTCTCTCTCTTTCTCTACTCTTTCTTGCAGGACTTTTGTTTCTATAGCATTCCACACTTCTGTAAAGTGTATTTGAGACCAAGTTTTAGAATTCTTACAAAAAGGGGGGGGTGACTTTCCTGAAATAAACAATGCCATGAGAAGAACCCTTACTATACAAAATAATTAAAGCAAAGCCCTTTTTATTCGTTGGCCCAATTTTGGAAAGATTCTCCTGCCAAACTAGAAGTCTACACAGAGACTTTGAGTGGAGATAACTCTCAGCTTCAGAAATGTCAATAGTAATCATATTTAGTCTTCCCATCCAAGTGTTCCCCTAAGAAAAACTACATTCCAAACATGGTGGCCAGAACAAGATGGTGCTGCTGTTCTTCCCATTAGAAGAAGTAAAAAAAAAAAAAATCCTAGAGGTAGTGGTAGGGATAAGAATATCAGGATGTAGATGAACCATTTTTGGATAATCTGTGTTATGTGCAGTGGGGGGAGAGGGCAAAAATAGTATGTAGTGAAAATATGTCTCTGCATGGGTTTTTTTCCTCACCCTTGTGACTTTAAAAAATATTATCAGTATTTTTGTAATACTTGAATTATCTTCCTTTAAAGTTATCATCTTCTTAATGGAAAGTGAAACCACCTACATTCATGGTGAAGAATTCCTTCTTGGAACTCCTGTATTGCTTTAATAGACCCCTCTTACAAAAAGCTAACTTTAAAGCCTATATCAGAGGTTTTGATCTTTTTTGTGTGTGGTATAGACCCCCTTGACAACTCGGTGAAACCTATGGACCCGTTTTCAGAATAATATTTTTAAGTGAATAAAATAAAATATGTAGTATTACAAAGGAAGTCAATTATCAAAATATTTCTATAGTTATCAAAATATTTTTCACAAAACAAGTTCATGGACCCAAGGTTAAAAACTACTCGGGTATTTATATACCCATCCACACATGCACACACACACACATACACATTATGGAATCATGCAGCAACTAAAATTGTCTCTACTATTTGTGGGGGAGGGGTGAGCATCACACCTGCAATTTCATATGTGTAAGGAATACAAATGAGCAAGTTCCCTTTGCAACTTTTATTCTTAGACAAGTTGCCTGTGGAGATTAAGAGATTAAGTGACTTACTTGTCCAGGATCACATAGCCAGTTTATGGCTTAGGCAAGTCCTGAACAAAAGTTTTCCTGATGCCAAAGCTGGCTCTCCATCCTTTATGTCTACTTGCATCTTCAACTACAATAATCTTTTGAAAATTGTGCTGCTTCTCTTCCAATACAATATTGAAATATAAGAGATTATTAACAAATGAGCCACCTTGCAGGGTGGATTACTCCAAATTTATCATAGAGCCTCTGAGATTGTACAATGTTGTTGATATTGCTGATACAGTGTCTTGTTCTTGCTATTTTCAAAGCACTTTCAGGGACGCTGACACTCCTCTGCAGCACCTAGAAGTTGTTTCCCGTGTGGAATGGACTGGTGTTTATGATACATTGTTTAAAATTTAAAAGGTCCTTGAAATCTGAGGAGAATGCATTGTTGTAACTTAAAATGAAAAAGTCTGCTGTTTGTATCTGCTGTTAAAACTTAATGTCCCTCTTCTTTGTCAGAAATGTCACATTACATTCAAGTTGCTTTGCAACAATGTGCAAACAAGTGTTTAATAGATAAAATACACATTGGGAGAAAATAAACTTGTTTTGTTTTGTTTTCTGTTTTGCAAAATCCTTGGTAATTTTCTGAGGAATCGGTGAGCCCTGGGAATATACCAAGAGACTGGGTAATATGTTGGGATGTTCAAGATAATGAATGTAAATGTGAGAGTACAAAGGAAATAAATGCTGGTTGACAAAGGAACTTTGCTCTGCATTGAAAATGCAATCGATTGATTGACCCAGAAGCATTTATTGGGCACCTACTGTATCCCTAGCTATCTCTAAATTATGGATAGGGAAGGATACATGAGAAATATAAGACATGATCTCCATGATCCTGGATCTTTTAGGTTATTTGGACAGGTAAACCTTACAGGCACATGGTAATTACGGAATAACACAAGACAGTAAGGAGCAGCATTATATAACGACTAGAGAGCTGGCTTTGGAATTAGGAAGTATTAAGTTCAAGTTTTACCTCTAACACATACTGGCTCTGTGACTATGGACAATATTTTCCCAGTGCCACAGCTTTCAAAGGCCATAAATTAAGGATAAAGTCCCAATGTACATCAGTACCAAGGGTTTCCACACCAGGGAGTTCTCTAATGGAAGAAATCACAGAGTATGACAAAAAAAAAGTTCAAATTAGACATTGTAGATTTAATAGAATTATTAAATTGCATGATTGTGACTAAGCATTTCAGGAAGGGAGACAGTAAAAGGGACTAGGTTAGGGAAGGAAGGCTTATAATGGAAACATAGATTTAGAGGTGGATGAGCCTAGCAATTTTACAAATATGGAAACTGAGGCTGAAAGAAGTAAAATGCCTTGCCAAGGATTGCGTAGGCACTGTGCCAGCATCAGAAGCAGGACATGAGCTCACTTCCTCACACTGGACCTGCTACAGTAGAAAGAAGGCTGGCTTTGGAGTCAGAGGACCTGGGTTCAAATCCTGCTTCTGCCACACACTTAATTATCTGATTTGTGATATATCATTTCACCCCAATTTCCTGATCTATAAAGTAGGGCATTTTCTAGCTCTAAATCTACAATCTTATCCCAGATCCATTATATTACAATGCCTCTCAATGTTGTGTCATGAAGACCTGGGACTTGGGATGGGATTTAAAGGATCGGTATGATTTGGGAAGAAAGAGAGGGGTGGGCAAGCACTAGGTGGGAACTGGAGAGAATCACATTGATTGAGAAAATGCTGGCCCTGCCTATGTTGTGACAGAAGATTAACTTTCATCCCAAAGTGCCTGGGAATGATTGCTGTAATCTTACATTTTTCATTGATAACCTATCTCCTTAAGAGTAAGATTGGGGGCAGTTGGTGGTACAGAGAACAGAGCATTGGCCCCAGGGTCAGAAGGACCTGAGTTCCAATCCAGCCTCAGACACTTGATACTTACTAGTTGTATGTCCCTGGGCAAGTCACTTAACCCTGATTGCCTCACACACAACACCCCCCCCCCCCCCCCCCCCCCCCCCCCGCCCCCGCCAAAAAAAAAAAGAGTAAGATGAGGGTAGGATGTTCTAGAAGCAAGCAATTTTCCCTCAGAAAAATTGAAAGGGTAAACAATATTTTCACAGGATTCACATCAAGCAGTCTCTCAGTGTCAGGGATAAAAGTAAATTTGATGACTCATCTAGTCCCTTTTCCCACCATGAAGAAAAGCCTCACTGTTGTCTGCTGGCCTTTGCATATCATCTGCGGTTTCCACAGAACTCCCCCCAAATTCCCATTTAATTTCTTTTGCCAACCTGTGATATATCAAAAGTGCAATAGAGAAAGTAGCCAAGTGGAAGGAATAAGTGTATCTTTGATTTCTTCTGTGTATACTCCAACCAAACAGGCCTCATTTTCCCTAATGACACAGCATGCATTTTTACCTTTGTGCTTTTTATTACATCATTCCCCTTGCTCAGAACTCGCTTTATATTGCATTTCTTTTTATGTAAATCCTAACCTTCCTACAAGGCCAAGCATGAGCCCTCATCCTTAATCAGGTCTTCATGGACTTGTCCAGCTCTCAGTTCTCTGAGCTTCTACAGTACACACTATCTATGCCTTTGCCTGACAGTACCGATTACTTCCTTTTGTTGCTTATTTTTTATGTGTGTCCTCTCTCTCTACCTAGATTGGAAGTTCTCATGGGCAAGAATCAAGTGTGATAACTCTTTATATTCCTAGAACCCAATAGTGCCCTGCACAAAACAGAGACCTCGTAAACATTTGTGGTTTTTTCCAGAACCCTCCCCAATAGATAAGTAGCCAAAGACTAAGAAATTTTCAAAAGAAGGATTACAAACTATAAGCAATCATAGGAAAAATTTCTTCAAATCATTAATTAGAAGAAAATGCATACTAAAAGTAATGATAGCTAACATTTACATGGTATTTACTATTTGCCAGGAACTATGCTAAATGCTTTATAACTATTATCTCATCTAATCTTCACAATAACCCTGGGACGTAGGGCTATCATTATCCCCACTTTACGGATGAGGAAACTGAGGCAACCAGTGGTTAAATGGCCTGCCTAGGGTCATACAGACAGAATGTCTGAGGCTGGATTTGAATTCAGGTCTTCCCTAATTCAGGTTATCATTCTAGCTGCCAGACTTTTTCTAGACTTTTTATCATTCATTATTGTCTCTCAAAATGGCAATAACAAAGGATGGAAATAGTGTTGGAAGGGCTTTGGGAAGATAGTTCCACTATTGGTGAAGCAGGGAGATTATCCAACCATGCCAGAAAACAATTTGGAATCACCCAAGAAATGAGCCCTGTTTGATGGAAGAAATGGAATATATAGTTATCCCTTCCACATTGTGACTTTCCCCATCGCAGTTTCAATGTATCACAGATTGGCATGAGAAATTAAATGGGAATTTGGGGGGAGTTTTATGGAAGCTGTAGACAACACATGAAGGCCAGCAGACAACACAGAAAATATTTAGAAACTCATAAATGTATTTTACACACCCGCACACACACACACACACAATATATATATTGTACAATACAACATACTTTATCTTTAATACCATAACAATTCAGACTTCTCTGATACTAAGGGAGGGCCAAAAATTTTATGTAGCTTTTCCAGATCACAGGGGTGCCAAACCCCTAACCCCCATAATGTGGAAGGGAGAGTCAGGTAAGGAGTAGACTGTGAAAGGGCCTTAACTATCAATCTAAGAAGTTTGGGCTTTATCCTATAAGTATTGGGGAGCCATTAGAAGCTTTAGAGCAGGGTGATGACATAAAAAGGTGGTTTAGGAAGATTAAATCTGCCATGGATATGTTGGATGGATTGGAGGTTAAAGAAACCAGAAAGGAGAATATTACAGTATCCTAGCAAGAAGTAGAAAAGAGTCTGGGTTAGGATAGAGGCAATAGGGATGGACAGAAAGAGATGGATATGAAAGATGGGGCAAAAGAAGATTCAGAAGATCTGGTGAGGAGGAAGAAGTAATCAATCGTGACTGTAAAGGTTTTGAGCCATGGTAACTGAGGAAGAATAGTGCAATTGGTAGAAACAGAGAAAGCCGGAGAAATAGTTGGTATAGGGAGGAAGATAATTAGACATGTTAGGTCTACAATGACATTAGTCTACAGAGGTGGAGAAGGCCAGTGGGAAGTTAGAGTTGTGGGACTGAAGCACAGTGTGCTAGTCAGGTTTTGGAATTTTAGGGAATGTAGACAAAGCCTTACATTAAATTGCTGTAGCTATAGAGTGTAGTTACAGTATGTAAATTGATTTTTAATTGTTTGTTGATGTATTTTGCTTTCCCATCATGTTCATTTCTGTCTATAGCCTTCTTCCTCTCCTACCCAGTGAACCATCCCTTATAACAATTTTTTTAAATAAATAGAAAAATGGTTTAGAAAAAAACCAAGGCAAGTTTAAAAGTATATGTATATTCTATCCCCATAGTCTTCTACCTTTGCAAAGAAGGGCGGTAAGCACATTTTTCCTATTCTCCTCAAACACCAAGCTTCTTCGTCATTTTAATTACACAGAATCCAGATTGTTTGTCATTGTTGCTGTTATTTCCATTTACATCATCATGCAAATTTGCATATTTGTGAAATTTGCATATTCAGGAAAACTTGCATATTCATGAAAAAGGTAGAAGAAGTTTGTGCTCTTTCTATCAATGTTATCTCCATATCCCTGCTTTGCCCTGATGCAGGGAAGCAAAATCCCAGACATAGCTACTGTAGCTGAATCCCAGGAAACCAGCTTGGTGCAGGCAACCATATGGTTCAGCATGGTCCATGGTAACTAGAGAACACTATTGGATTTTCTGCCAGGGCAAAGCTAGAATTTTCTTTGCATGTGAGTGTGTGTGTGTGTGTATCTGTGTGTCTGTGTCTGTATCTGTGTGTGTTTTCATTGAATGCACCTGTTCTAGGGTAAACAGAAACAGCTAAGGAGAATCCTCATGGATATTCATCAATATCTTTGTCTCCATATGCACAGACCATCTCTGGCTAAAAAGGCCCTGGTCTAACTGGCAAACATCAAACAAGTTACAGGTCCAGACTGAAAACAGATTTGGGAGTAATTTAGAGACAAATGATCATTTTAAAGTATGTGAACACAGTCCAGTTCAATTAGTTTATAAGTTCCACGTGATGGCAAAATATGAATGTGGGAGATTTGCTAGATTATAAGAAAAAAAATTAACTCCAACCTAATGTTGAATCTAAGATTTCAACTGATATGAGTATGATGGGGCTAGTGTTTAGAATACCTTCTGGTGGAAAATTAAGAAAGGGAGGCATGGTGATGAATAAATGAAAAATTGGCAACTGCAGATCAGCAAGTTCAGGAAAGGACTGGCAGGACATTTCTGAAAGCTGATCTAAAAAAGAAAATAGCTAAGGCAATAATCAGCCAGGCTCAAGATTAAGAAGGTTAGAGTCTGGCTTACTGTCAACCATGTCTAATATTAATGGCCACCACATGTTCCCAAACATAAGCAGGTAGTCAGAACAGGAACGAGTTCAAGGAATGGGACAGAAAACCTTTAGGCTTGGGAGAAAGGATTATGGTTCACCACTTTATTCCTCCCCTCCCCTCCTTTCCTCTCCTCTCCCCTTCTTTTCTCTTTTTGTAAGATTGGAAATCTCTATCTTACCCCAGGCCGGATATACAACAGCTACTCACAGACCAATTCCAATGCTGAGGAGCCCAGAAACTTTAATATGCTTCATTTTTTTTTCAACGTGGTTTACCCCTCCTTAGAGAGCATAGCGACCCTCCATTCCCGGGGGTTTATCTTGTTGGTATCAGACTTAGCACAGGCAGCCAATCACCTTTAGCCCTACTATAATTAAGAACTCCAACACCCAGGTGATTCACCAGCCTCAGCCTCCCCAGCAACAGGAAGCACTTGTTTTACAAATGTACACCACTGCTTTACCATTTTCTAAGGTGGATTCTCAGAAGATAATAGTTACTCTTTAATCACAAATTAGATGCTTTTAAAAGTTGTAAGAGCAGGAGGAGCAATGTGGGATAGTAGATGATACTGGGCTTGGAGTTTAAATCCCACTTTTGACACTTACTAGCTATTTAACTACGGGTTCCACTTAACCTGAGACTCATTTCTCATCTTTAAATTGGCCATACTAATAGCTGTAGTACCTAACTCATAGGGCTCTTTTAAGGATTGAATGAAATAATATTCATAAAGTGCTTTGCACAACTTAAAGATATGTGTGTGTGTGCGTGTATATATCAAGTTATTATTGTAACTGTTTAGATTATAATGTGTGTGTGCGTGTGTGTCTGTGTCTGTGTGTGTGTGTGTGTTCCACAAATGTGGGCAGCATGATCCATAGCTCCCATATTCAAGGTAACAAATGCATGTTAGCTACCAGAGAACCTTTATTTCACTCCATCAAAAATGCAGAATATACAGAGGACTCTCAGGATCCCACAAACAACTAAAGAAAAGACATGAAGTGCTGCATAATATCTCATAAAACCCAATTCTTCTTCCTCCTCAGTGAGCTCCACTTTCACACAGGGCCTACATAGGTTTCCCTTTCCATTCCAAGATTACTACAACCATATAGTTTGGAATTCTTCCAGAAACAAACCCAATTTGCAACTGCTAGACTAACAATACACACCAAAACTCTAATTAGTTCATTTTTTTATCCCACAGGTACACCCCACCCCACCCCAAGGTCTGGGACCCTACCTAGAAAGGAAACATACTTGAAACTTCCAGAGAGGCAAACTATTCCTTCCAGGATCTGCATCATTCAAATATGTAAGGGGAAAGGAGTCTTAGTCCCTCGCTCTCCTGGGTCCTTCCTCTAATGCCTTGATGCTTCCCCTTCATGCTCTGGATGCTGTAAACATAACTCACTCTCTCTCTCTCTCTCTCTCTCTCTCTCTCTCTCTCTCTTTCTCTCTCTCTTTCTGCATGTGTCTGTCTCTCTGTCTCTCTGTCTCTGTCTGTCTCTCTCTGTCTCTCCGTCTCTCTCTGTCTCTCTCTCTCTCTCAGAAGCACACTGCTCAAGAAATATCCCCTCTCTAGGCAGAAAGAAAGAGCTTCAAAATCTCAAACTTGGAGTAATTTGTGAGACAATGAACAAAGCTGGTGATACACATATCTGCTTCTCTGCTAGAACCCTAGATTTTGGGATCATAATGCCCAGGAAATTTCTACTCTTCTAACTAGAAGGCATAGGTTTAGGAACTCTTCCTCTTAAGCCACCTGGGAAGTCATTAGTAATTCTTGGGGGCAGAAAGGCGAGTATTTAGAAGAGATAGTAGTTCTGTAAAACTCAAGGATTGGAGGTAAGCTTCTTGAGTTTGATTTTAGTTGATTCCTAAATATATAAGATCTCCCAAATACTAAGGTGTGATTTGTTTTAACTTGAACACGGGAGTCAGTTTCAACCAAATTACCCATTGGTTCATCTCATGCTCCAATGAGATGTAAGATACCCAAATATATGAAGTACTGAACAAAAAAATCTAAATGAATGTTGATATTATTATAGCAATAACCTGCTGGAAATTGATTAAGAAGAGTTAAGATTTTAATTAAAAATTCAAGCAAATTTTGGCACTTTCGTTCTTTGTGAGCCCATGACCAGCTGTGAAGAAGAATGGACCATTTGGCTGTGAGAATGTTTCCAGATTCCAGCAAAGATCATAAAAAGCAAAGTCATATCTATGAGAATAAGCCCAAAGTTAGCCATGAATGACCCAGACTCTTGTCCATGCTTTCCATTTCTCTCTACTTTACCATATCATTTAATTATGATTCTTAAAGATCTCAAAGTATAGATCTGAGAGGGAAAATAACATGTTAAGACCTTACTTCCTTCACCAATCAGTGTTCTAGAACCCTTGGTAAGGAAGATAAACTAATACACATCAGAAATAAGATATTTCCTGTACCAAAGGTGAAAGCTGGGAAGTCATTTTAGAGAGTAGTTTCCGCCCCCCCCCTCCCTTATTCCCCCAACCACCTCCTTACACACACATATATCCATTGATCTGATGCAGATTTGGAAACTTGTAGTAACCTCCATCTCCAGCCCTTCTGAGGCCTTGATCAGCTCTAAAGAATAGCTTTCAATAAGTCTCCTTTAGATACATGTTTTGTGAATGCTCTTTCTCCTTTTCCTTGCCTTAGAATCCATTCTGCTTTCCCTTAAAATTACTCACTTGGAGAGGCATTGCCACCAAATATAAGAATTAAAATTGGTAGGAGAATTTGATCAATTCTCCCCTTCATTTTAAGAGGAAACAATATTCTATGGACTTTGAAAAACAGTATTAATTTACCTGCCCCATCATGTGTCAGGTGAACACTTCAAGGCCAAGAGTGGGGGAAGGCATTTTCCCAAGGACACATAGCAAATAAGCAGCAAAGCATGACAACTTGTATCCATAATAATGATAATAGCTAATATTATATACATATGTGTGTGTGTATATATATCACAGACGTATAATTTGATCCTTACATTAACCTTGTGAGTTATATGACATTATAATCTCCATTTTTGCCTATAAGGAAACTGAGACTGAGAGAGGCAGAATTCAAACTCAGATCTTCCTGACTTCAAAGCCTGCACTCTATCTAGTATAATACCTGCTTTTGTTGTTGTTTTAGTCATTTTTCAGACACATCTGAGTCTCTGTGACGCCCTTTGGGGGTTTCCTTGGTAAAGATATTGGAGAGATTTGCCATTTCCTTCCCCAGCTCATTTTATAGATGAAGAAACTAAGGCAAACAGGGTTAAATGACTTGTCCAAGGTCACACAGCTTAGTAAGTGTCTGAGGCCAAATTCGAACTCAGGTCTTCCTGACTCTAGGCCCCCATACTCTATCTACTATGCGGCCTAACTGCACCCACTATCATACTTACAATTACTAATGGTTGCTCAAATGACAAATTGCCATTCTACACTGATAAAACATAAAGACTAAAGCTCTGTCTATAAAACTTCAAACAATTTTCGAGGAAATTTATCCAGTCCTTTTAGCTTTTGATCTAAATAGTGTCAGTGGAAGCTGAGGCCCTTTCTCCTTTGCTTTCCGAAGGCACACACAAAATCTGGGTGAATATCTCTCCCAACTTCCCAAATACAAATCAAAGAAACCAAGACTTTCATCTGTAGGGAAGGAACAAACACTACAGTTTCACCCTCTCTTGATGATGCAACTTCAACCAAATCCTTATCATCCTAGGTTGGGTTGGTCACTGTCAAGTAAAATATCAAAATCTATTCTTGTCCTTGAATCTTTGACCATTAACAATTACTTTGAGCTCCTAGGGCTGAGTCAGGGCCTGATATAGTCCATTTGTTCTGGGCCTGAGGGGAGGGGAGGTGGGAATGGAAGAGAAAGGAACTTGCATTTATCAAGGACCTACAATCTTCCAGAAAGGATTTACAATTATGTCTTCTGATCTTCACAACAACCAGAGGCTCTGGCAAGTAGGTTAGGGTCAGATGCCAATCTGGACGGGGTGTTTCCCTGTACTTGGGAAACATCACCCTTCAAGTCTTTGGGAATAACATGAAGAAGAAAGCTGAGTCAGAAGTGGGGATTGGTGGGGAAATAGAATGAACTGTCTTTTAAGTATTCAAAAGTCTATCATTTGGAAGGGGAATTATACTAGGTTTTGTTGGCCCCTGAGGGAGAATTAGAAACAGAGGCTAGAAACTGCACAAAAGGCAAATTTAGGCTTGTTATAAGGGAAAACTTCTGCTAAGTAGTTATCCCAAAATGGTAGGAGCTGCCTTGGGAGGTTGTAGTTTTTCCACCAGTTGGGACTTTAAGCAAAGGATAGATGACCACTTTGGGGCCATATTGTAGTAGAAATTCTTTTAAGGGGATGAATAGGATTAGAGGACCTGTGAGCTTCTTTCTAACCTGTAGGATCATAGATTTCAATTGAGAGGTGCCCTCAGGGGCCATCTAATCAAACCCCTTCATTGTACAGAACTGAGAATTAGAGAGGGTAAATATTTGTCCACATCACACAAATAGCAAGAGGTAAAGATGAGATTCAAAATCCATTTCTTTTGTCTCTAAACCCAGTATACTTTCCACCTTACCATGGAAAATCACCAATGTAAAGTCCAACTAGAGGCAACATTCCCTAAAGATGTCCAGGTTTTCCAAATGATCCTATTTGTAGATAACTGTTCTGATTATGTTGAGCCCTGGAGCAATGCAAAGTCTCCTAAATGAGATCCATATTCATTCAACTGAATTCAACCTAACCAGAAAACAAAATGACTATAGAACATCTGTCATACAGACTATCCAGTGAACAACCCATTGCATGGATCCAGCAATACATAGATCTAAGACCAGAAGAGAGGGGAGAAAGCAGATTGGATTACCTTCCAAAAACTATCAGTCTTTTCAATGACTCCAAGCCACTCTTGAAAAAAGAACTCACCTTTTCTAATGCCAATATTCTTCTGGTGATGCTATAATGGTTGTAAAAATGGTTGGAAATGGATGCTATATGGTTGGAAACATAACAGATGGTCAGCCTGAATTCCACACTGGTACCAATACAATGTTTAAAAAAAAAAAACAACTACTAACACATGGGGTGCAGCTCCAAAGAAGGATTTTCTTTTATTTTTTCTTTGAGGCAACTGGAGTTGTGACTTCACCAGGGTCACACAGCTATTAAAAGTCTGAGGTCAGATTTGAACTCAGGTCCTCCAGACTCCTGGGTTGGTGCTCTAACCACTGTGCCCCCTAGCTCCCCAACCAAAGAAGGATTTATGGGAGAATATGGACAATAATCACATAAGACGAGTAGACGTTGACAGTTTACAATCCACATCATTGGAGGGGGTAGTCATGTTATATAAGAAACTGGAACCACTGAAGAATTGAAATATTTAAACAAAAAAATAGTGATCAGCTAGGAAATATCAAAGTATCAAAATTGGGGGTCATACAAAGGACAATTGAAAAATATATGGGCTTCTACATATTATGAATGATCCATATACAAGAAGTAGCAGAAAAGATGCCAACATAATTGAGAACAAAAAATAAATGGACAAATATTATGAAATAATACAAAATATCCAAATTGGCAAAATAGAAAATAGAACATTTAAATAAACCAATCTCACAAGGAGAAATTAAACAGGCCATTACTGAGTTGCCACATAAAAATGCATCAGGATCAGATAACTTCATAAGGAAATTCTAGGAACCATTAAAGAATAATCCTCATTTTATAACATTTTTAAAAAATACATTAGTATATTATCCCATCTAATTCTTTCTGTGAGGTAAATATCAATCTGCTATCTGAACCCAGAACAATAAGCCTAAGAAAAAGTGAATCAGTAGCCAATATGATCCATAACTACTAAAATATAAATAAAATGCTGGCAAATAGAATATGACAATATATAAAAGGTTATTCACTTCATTCCAGTAGGATTTATACCTGTAGTGAAACAAATTCACTATCAGGAAAACAATAAGTATAAAAAAATGATTAATAAGAGAAATTATAAAAATTATAGCTTTATGGGGGAGCTAGGTGGTGCAGTGAGTAGAGTGCCAGCCCTGGAGTCAGAAGGACCCGAGTTCAAATCTGGCCTCAGACACTTGACATGTACTAGCTGTGTGACCACTTAACCCCAATTGCTCTGCCTTCCCCCCTCCAAAAAAAAAAAAATTATAGCTTTATGTCAATAGGCATAGAAAAACTCTTTGGTAAAATATATTTATCTGTGCTCAAAGCAATAAACCTGTGATTTAACTTATATAAGGGATTTCTAGTATGGAAAACTCCCTCCACTGGCAGATGGACAATTCCTCTGTAATTCATAATTTTAGAGCATTGCTTGGGGCACTGACAAGTTAAAGAACGAACACCCTTAACAGTGTCACAGGGTTAATATGTGTCACAGTTAGGACTCAACCATAGGTTACTCCTACACTGACGCTCTATCCATTACACCCGGATTTCATAGGTCCACAGACTAAATAAATAAACAACAGAGTAAAAACTACTGGAGTAGAACAAATTTTCCTCAATATATTAAAAACTATTTATTTGAAAGGAAGAGCTATCATGTGTAGTGGTGAAATATTTAAGTCTTTCCCACTAACAAGTATAAAGCACTTCCAAACTCATTACTGATATTTGACACAATTCTAAAAATTGTTAGTTATAATAATTCCAGAAAAAGAAATTAAGTGGCTAATCTAAGGCAAAGAAATTTAAAATAGTTTTATTTGCAGATCATGCAATGATACAATACTCAAGACATTTAACAGGACAACAAAAATGAATAAAGATGAGTAACTACTTCAGGACAATCATAGAATATGAAAAAAAACTCACCAAGATCCTCATCATGTCAATATTTCATTAACAAAAAGCAGAAGAAACTGCTGGAGAGAAATACAATTTAGAATGACAAAATGTATCAAGTACTTAGGCTTTAGCATACATAGATGGGTATTGAACATCTATAAATATAATTTAAAACTATTTAAACAGAAATAAAGGAGAAATGAAACGATAGGAAAGACAGCCAATGTGCTTGGATATGTCAAGCCAGTTAGTTAATCAACTTTTTATTAAGTACCTACTATGCATCAAGCATTGTACTAAGCCCTGAGCATAGAAAGAAAGGCAGAAGACAGACTGTGAGCTGTAATAACAATGTTGCTAGCAGCTACTGTGGCTGTTTAAGACCAACAACAAAAGTACACAGAAAGGCTGCCAGCACAGATTCTTTGATCTGCTCTTCTAAGGAAAGCAACTTTAAGGGGTTAACAATCTCAGTATAATTAAACATATGTATGTTATTCACTTAGTTCAGGGGGAAAAGATCTGCCCGCTGATCTTCAGGGAAAATGCAAACAGAAATTACAAACAGATCAACAGACAGACCTTGTCTGATGAAATCACAATAGTTACCAGAGAAGCACTAACATCTGGGTTTCAAAGCCAGGAAGGCTATTTCAATGGCTTGCCCAGAGTCTTGTGATCCAGACTCTTTCAACAAGTGTACCCTCAAAAGTCAAATGCTAGCCTTCCAGTACATATACCCTATTCAGGACCCTGAGGGCTGGGGCCAACTTAGCATTTAGGGTATGGGAAACCAGAGTGTGGAAAAGCTCCTCAACCACCAGCACCATATCATATACAAATCAATGACTCTCCATAGCCCAGTGCTGAGAAGCATTCCAAGACAAAAAATCCCACTTTACCTGCCCCATTCAAACAAAGGCCAGACTCCTCAAAGGCACTGCAGCCTTAGCATCCCCAAAGAGAAGAACAGCAAACAGTCCTGTGCTGATTACCATCACAGTCCAATGGAGGAGATGGCAAACAAATACATAGAAATAAGGTATGGAAAGGATAAACTGGAGATGCTCTGTGGAGGGAAGGCACTAAAATTAAGAGGGTTTGGGAAAGGCTTCCCATGGAAAGTGAGATTTTAGTTGGGACTTGACGGAAGCCAGGGAATCTGGTAGTTATAAAAGGAGAGCATTCTAGGCAGGAAGGCCAGCCAGTGAAACGCCATAGGCTAGGGAGATGGAGTGCTTTGTTCAAGGGATGAGCTAGGAGGCCAATGTCACATAAGGATGGAGTGGGGAGGTGGAATAAAGTGTAAGAAGACTAGAATGGGAGCAGAGGGGGGACAGGTTGTGAAGGGCTTTGATTGCTAAACAAAGGATTTTATGTTTGATCCTAGAGGTCATAGGGAATGATTGACAATGTACTGAATGGGAGTAGGGGACATGGTTAAACCTGTACTTTAGGAAGATTACTTTGACAGCTAAGTGGAGAATGGGATGGACAGGAGAGAGACTTGCTGTAGGTTTATTGTAATATGCCAGGCATAAGGTGATAAGAGCCTGCATCAGGGTGGTAGCAGTGTCAGAGGAGAGAAGAAGGTATATACAACAGATGTTATGAAAGTAAAATCTACAGGACTTGGCAATGGATTGGATATGTATGTAACAACAACGTTACTTGCAGCTACTATGGAGGTGTAAGGCTAGCACACAGGAGGGCTGCTAGCACAGGTTCTTTGATCTGCTTTTCTAAGGAAAGCAACTTTAAGGGGTTAACAATCTTACTTTAATTAAACACGCATATATCATTCGCTTAGTTCAGGGGGAAAAGTCGGCATCCTGAACTTCAGAGCAAATACAAACAGAAATTACAAATAGAGAAAATAACACAAATCAACAGAAAGTCTTCTAACTGTCTGACCATGGCAATATATACATAATCAGCAGAGGGAGAAGCAACAACATCTAGGTTTTCAAACCTGGGGGGCTGCTTAACAGCTACCCGGAGTCTTTTCTGGTGAAATCACAGGAACTCTCTTTAACTGAGTGAGCCCCAAAGCAAAATGCTAATCTCAGAGTAGATATACTGTTTCAAACAAAGGCAAGACTCAGTCAAAGGCACTTGATTGCCTTAGTGCTGAGAAGCACTCCAAAAGAAAAAAAAAACAGCAAAAAGTTCTACTTTGCTTGCCATTACAATGTGGGGTAAGATAAAATGAGGAAGTCATGGATGACACCCAGGGAATGGGCAACTGAGAGGATGGTGGTGGCTCTGACAGTAACAGAACTTTGTTCAAAGAACAAAGAGGAGTTACAAGGGAGGAAAGATGATGAGTTCAGTTTTGGATGCACCAAATTTAAAATGTCCACAAAACATATAGTTTGAGATGTCAAAGAGGCACTCCAACATGTATGACTAGTTCAAGAGAGAGATTAGGACTGGATATATAGATCTAGGGCAGCTAGGTAGCTCAGTAGATAGAGTGCCATGCCTGAAATCAAGAAGACTTGTCTTCATGATTTCAAATCTGGCCTCATACACTAACTAGCTGTGTGACTTTGGGCAAGTCACTTAACCTTGTTTGTTTCAGTTCCTTATTTGCAAAATGAGCTGGAGAAGGAGATGGCAAACCACTCCAGTATCTTTGCCAAGAAAACTTCAAATGGATCACAGTCAGACAAGATTGAAATGACTAAACAACAACATATAAATCTGAGAATCATCAACATAGAAGTGATAATTGAAGCCATGGCAGCTGATGGGATGACTAAATGCAATAGAATAGGGGAAGAAAAAAAGAAGGCTCAGGACAGAGCCCTGAGGGAAGAGGAGGAGGGTAGCACATAGAGCAAAGATGGCAATACCTTCCAAGTTTATACGTGGATTCAGTGCTATTGCAAGTATAACATCGATGTGCTATTTCATAGAATTCAATATAAAAAAAAGAAAGGCATGCAAGAATATGGGGGTTGATTTTCTTAAAGAAGAGAAAGGGGAACTTGCACTACCAGATCTCAGATTATACCACAAAGTGCTAAGTACCAAAATTCTCTGTTATTGGATTAAAATATAAAAAGATAAATGAAATAGAATCAATAATCTGAAATTTAAAGCAAAGTTAAACATTAGACCATCATTTGATGATTACAAGTTGATAAAATAATAGAGAAGCGAATCATTTAATAAAAGCCATTAGAAATTAGAAAGCAATGATATAGCTTAAAAATGGAATTAGAGCAATGTTTCATACCATATGCCTTAATATATTCCAAATGAACAATTAGTTAAATGTTAAAATTATGTCACAAAAATAAGAAGAAAATGGAATTTGCTGTAAAGATTTTCCTTTTAATCTTGGCTATTGGATTTATTTGTGCAAAAACTTGTAAATTTCATATAATTAAAATGATTTAGTTATCTTCTCTGATCCTCTCTATCCCTTGCTGGGTCATGAACTTTTCTTCTATCCACAGATTTAATAGGTTATTTTTTCATGTTTCTCTATTTGTTTGTGGCATTACTTTTTCCAATTTAAATACCCATCTGGAGCTTATTTTGGCATAAGGTAGAAGTTGCTGGTTTTAATCTAAGTTCTTTCACACAGTTTTCCCAGCATTTTTTTAACCAAATAGTAAATCCTTAGCCCATAGTGGCATTTCTCTGTTAAGGATCTTATATCCAAGATATATAAGGAACAGATTCAAATTTATAAGAACAAGAGCCATTGTTCAATTGAGAAATGGTCTAAGGATGTGAACAGACTTATCTATAGCCATGTGGAAAAAACTGCTTAGACCCATGGTATTTCTGATGACTAACTTTGATTGACTTGGCTCTTCTCAGCAATACAAGATCCTAAGACAACTCCAAAAGACTCATGATGGAAAAAGTGATTCATATCCAGAGAAAGAATTACAGGGTCTGAATGCAGATTGAAGCAAACTATTTGCTCTTTCTTTTTGTGTTTGTTTTTGTTTTTGTTTCTTCTTTCTCATGGTTCATTCCATTGGTCATATAGTTCTTCTTTACAACTAGACTATTGTGAAAATATGATTAGTATGAAGGTATGTGTAGAACCTACATCGGATTGCATGCTATCTTGGGTGAGGAGGGGAGAGAAGAGAGGGAGAAAATTCGAAACTCAAAAACTCAAGAAACTGAATGTTGAATGTAAACTAAAACTAAAACTAAATTAATTAATTTTTAAAATGCCAAATTACTAGTAATTAAAGAAATGCAAATTAAAGCAAATCTCAGATTCTACCTCACACTCATAAGATTGACAAAAAATTTTTAAAAAGAAACATTTCAAATGTTGTGAAAAAATAGGCTTGCTGATGCACTGTTGGTGGCTATGTGAACTTAGTACAACCATTTTTGGAAAGCAATTTAGAATTAAACAAAAAAATTACTGAACAGAGCGTGCTCTTTTACCCAGTTATTCCACTGCTAGGTCTATACCCAAAACAGATCAAAGAAACAAGAAAAGATCTTGAAGATCCTTTATGTAAAAAAAAAAAAATTAAGTAGCTCTTTATATGGTGGTAAAAAAAAATCTGAAAACTAATGGAATGCTCATGAGGAAAGACTGAATAAGTAATGGTATAGAAATGTGATGGAATACTATTGTGCTATAAGAACTGAGGAAATAGATGGCTTCAGAGAAATAGAAAAACTTATTTGAACTGCTCCAGAGTGAGGTAAGCAGACCCAGACCCAGTTAATACTATAACATAAATATCATAAAAAACAATTCTGAATACTTTTCTAAAATTGATAAAGAAGTAAATGGATGGAACCAGGAGAAAAATTTATACAATAATAACATTATAAAGACAAACAACTTTGAAAGCTGTGAGAACTATGATCAATTCAATAACTATTCATGTTTCTAGAAGACTTATGATGAAACATAATAACAGTCTCCTGACAGAGATGGATTTAGAGTGCAGAATATGACATCTTTTTCTGAAGACAGCCAAAGAGTAAATTTGTTTTGCTTCACTATGCATATTGTTATTAGAAATGTTTTTTCTTTCTTTCTTTGTTTCTTCCTTCCTTCCTTCTTTTCTTCCTTTCTTTTCTTTCTTCTTTCTTTCTTTTTTTCTCTTTCTTCCTTCCTTTCTTTCTTTCTTTCCTTCCTCCCTTTCTTTTAATGAGGTATGGATAAGGAGATAAAAATAGATTTCCTTTAATTAAGATAATAAAACACAGTGTCTCTTTTGTTAAATTATTGGAAAAAACATAGGTTTTTAGAACATGTCATGAAGACAAGTAGAATGCCAGAATGTGGCATGGCAATAAAATACCATCTTGGATTAAGTGAAAGCAAGGTTAATATTCAATTTATTATTAACATTTCCTTTCTTCTTGTTCCAAAAGAAATATAGGCATGACATGCCTGCTTGAAAATTGCCCTGGTTTTTCAGTATGTGGAACCTGACCTCTCACCTTTTGTTTCCTTTACCTCCCATCACCTCTTTTGGACTTAGGACCCAAAGGCTCTGGAATTTCCAATTTTCAGAAAAGACTAAAACTTTATTGTTCTAACTAAACACCAGATCAGATAATCATGCCTCTCCTTTGCTTTCACGTGAACATAATATGGCCATCTTGAGGGGTCTAGTATTATTGCTTCATGGTCATAAACCATCCTTGCACTGGTTGACTCAGCAACCTTTTATCAGTAGAAGAGATCATTGCTCTCTTCCCCATTTCTCTATTATGAATCACCTAAGCAATCTTTTTTCATGAAAAGTGCTGTGACAATTTGGGGAATGATAGTAGCTTGATCATTTTCCTCCAGCAAACAGATTTACTGGAATAGTTTTGTGGGACAAAATCATATTGCAAAAAGGAAACTAGACTTAACCTGTGAGGTCAGGCTACATGCAGAGTTTTCTAAAATTAGAAAGGACCTCAGTGATCATCTAGTCCAATGTCTTCATTTTAGAGATAAGGAAGTAACAGCAACAACAAGGAAACTGAAGCACAGAGAGATAAAGTGACTCCAAGGAAACTGATCATCAAAGGTAACCCCATCCCCAACCAAATCCATGGTCTTTTCTCATCTCTCATTCGCATGACTTCTCTAACATTTCACATTGTTATCTACTCCTCTTTTTGGGAAAAATGCCATAATTTGTTAGAAACTTAATATCCTAATGATTAATTAAATCTAGTGATTTAAGGAAAAATCTATTTTTATTAAGTTTAATTTTATTCAAAAAATAAAATTTTATTTTCAGTCTCCCATTATTCTTCCCCTTGAAAAAATAAAAACAAAACTCTTGTAATAAATATGCATAGTCAAGCAAAATGATTTCCTGTACTTGCCAGGTCCAAAAAATATATCTTGTTCTATACCCTAATATCAATGAAGAAAACTAACTTGATTACAGTTATTTAGATTTAAGTTGATAGATTTCAACACACAAAATGTCATAACTCTTTAATTTAAGCCTCCATCAGAAATTATTTGCCTATTAATTCCCATTCATTTTTCCTCTTTTGTGGACATTAGTTAAAATGTATTCTTTTCTTCTGGTTCTGCTTTTTTTGTTTTAAATCATTTCATTTTCTTTACATATCTTATACATGTTCATCCTGATGGTATTAAAATATGCATTAACATTGGTCTAGACAAGTTGTATCCCTAGTATAGGAAACTCCTCTTGTGCAATCTCCTTCCACCAATGCAGATCAGCAGCTTGTCTGTAAATAAGTAAAAATAGTAATACCTAGAATTTGTATAGTACTTCAAGGTTTGCCAAGCATTTGACAAATATTACATCATTTTATCCTCATAACCCTGAGAAGTAGGTGCAATTTTTATCTCCATTTTACAGTTGAGAAAACTGAGGCCAACAGAGGTTAAATGACTTGCCCAGGATCACAAAGCAAATATGTATCTGAAGCCATATGATATCAGGTCTCAACAACTCTGGGTCCAGTGCTCTAACCACTGAGCCACTTAACTGGCATCAAAGTAAATTAAACAGAATTGCCTGAAAAACTGAGAGGCCCAGTGATCTGCCAACGTTCCTAAAGCTAGCGTGTATCATATGCAAACCTGAAGCCGGGTCTTCCCACTTCTAAGGCTGGTACTTGATCCACCATGCCAGCTTCTCGGGTGCTACATGTACAGAATCATTCACCTATTGTTGGACATTGTAAATAATATTGCTACGAAAATCTTTGAACAGATAGCTATCTCTTTTGGTTATTTTTGATAACAATTTTGAGGCATAGCCCCAACAACAGAATTATTGGATCAAAATGTATGTGAGAGGGGGTGTAGTTTTTGCTGTATACTTCAATATTGCATTTTAAAAAAAAGATTACACTAATTTGCAATTCCATACTCTCTTTCTTGAATCTCTGTCTCTCTGTCTCTTTCTCTCTGTCTCTGTGTCTCTGTCTCTGTCTCTGTCTCTGTGTGTGTCTCTCTCTCTGTGTTGTAAGGGCAAGCAAAGTGAGACTTATTTGCTGTTTTTCTTTTGGAGTCCTAGTTCTTCTCAGCATTCAGGCAATCAAGTGCCTTTGACTGAGTCTTGCCTTTGATTGAATCAAGAGTCTTTGATGACCTGCTTAAGTCACAAGAAAGCTTAAGTCACATGAGTTTGAATCACACAATGGTGAAGCCCTCTGACCCTGAAGAAATGTACATATACTCTGAGGTTAGCATTTTGCTTTGAGGGCTCATTCATAGGAAGAGTGTTTGTCTGATGTAGCCAAATGAGACTCTGGATAGCCATTAAGCAGCCCCCCAGCTTTGAAAACCCAGATGTTGGTGCTTCTCTCTCTGGTAACTATATATGTATGTAATGGTCAAACAGCTAGAAGCCCTGTCTGTTGATTTGTGTTTTTTTTCTCTGCTTGTACTTCCTGCTTGTAATTTCTGTTTATATTTTCTCTGAAGTTCAGGGTGCTGAGTTTTTCCCCTGAACTAAGTAAATGATGTATATGTTTAATTAAAATAAGATTGTTAACCCCTTTAAAGTTGCTTTCCTTTAGAAAAGCAGAATAAAGAACCTGTGCTAGCAGTCCTCCTCTGTGCTGATGTAATTGGTCTTACACCCCCACAGCAGCTGCTAGTAACATTGTTGTTACACATACACACACACACACACACCCTTTTTTTTAACATCTGCTTTTAAAATTTTGAGTTCCAAATTCTCTCCCCTCTTCCCTCCCCACCCACGCTCCCTAAGAGGGCAAGCAATTCAACATGTCACACATGTATCATTATGTAAAACCCTTCCACAATACTCATGTTGTGAAAGACTAACTATATTTTGCTCCCTCCTATCCAGTCCTCCTTTATTCAGTTTTCTCCCTTGACCCTGTCCCTTTTCGAAAGTGTTTGCTTTTGATTACCTCCTCCCCCTACCTGTCCTCCCTTCTATCATACCCCCTTTTTTTTTTATCTCCTTCCTTCTTCTTTCCTGTGGGGTAAGATACCCAATTGAGTGTGTGTTATTCTCTTCTCAAGTCAAATCCCATGAGAGCAAGATTCACTCATTCCTCCTCACCTGCCCCATCTTCTCTTCCTACAGAACTGCTTTTTCTTGCCACTTTTATGTGAGATAATTTACCCCATTCTATCTCTCCCTTTCTCCCTTTCTCAATATATTCCTTTCTCATCCCTTAATTTAATTTTTTAGATATAATCCCTTCATATTCAACTCACCTCTGTATGTATGTATATATATATATATATATACATATATACATATGTATATATACATATATATTCCCTTCAGCTACCCTAATACTGAGGTCTCATGAATTACACACATCATC
>CM053622.1:412771908-412787871 GCA_028646595.1 Phalanger gymnotis
ACTTCCACTCAAAAGAAACAAAAGCCATGCTAATGAGACAATTTTGCTTAACAACACACCTCCCTAGCAGCCTCATGGTATTTCAGAGTGTCTGTGTCTCACCATGAGCTGCTATCTGCCTCTCATCCCCAGTGAATACTATCTTTCATGGTATTTGCCCCAGGCATAATTTGTGGCACCTGTACTAGGTGAAAAAATGACTAGTTATAGCTAGGCGGTAGGTGGCAAAGTGAATAGAGTGGAGTCAGGAAGACCAAAGTTCAAATCTAGCCTGAGACAGTTACTCTGGAAAAGTCACTGAATGGCTGTCTGCCTCAGTTTGCTTATCTGGAAAATGAGAATAATAATAGCACCACTATTGTTATGAAAATAACATGGGATAGTATTTGTAAAGAGCTTTGCAAACTTGAAACTGAATGAATAGATAGAACATTAGGTGTAACTTACTATGTGCTAAGCATAGGGAGTACAAACAGAAAAGTTAGACAGTCTTTGTTCTCAAGAAGCTCACATTCTGCTGGAGGCGATGCCCATCAACTGAGGAACAGCTGAACAAGTTGTAATGGAATACTATTGTGGTGTAAGAAATGATGAGCAGGCAGACTTCAGAAAAACCTGGAAAGACTTACATGAATTGATGCAAAGTGAAGTAAGCAGAACCAGGAGAATATTGTACATCGTAATATTGTGTGATAAACAACCTTGATAGACTTAGCTTTTCTCAGCAATGCAATGATCTAAGACAATTCCAAAAGACTCATGATGGAAAATGTTATCCACATCCAGAGAAAGAATTATAGAATCTGAATGCAGGTTAAAGCAAACTACTTTTTTTGTTTTTCTTTTTTGTGATTTTTTCCCCTTTCGTTCTGATTCTTCTTTCACAATATGACTAATGTGGAAATATGTTTAAGGTGATTGTACATGTATAGCCTTTATCAGATTGCTCGTGGTCTTGAGGAAGTGGAAGGGGAGGGAGGGAGAAAAAATTGAAACTCAAAATCTTATAAAAGTGAATGTTGAAAACTATCCTTACATGTAATTGGAAAAAATAAAATACTATTGAGTGGGACAAAAAGGTAATTTTAAAAAGTTCACATTCTAAAGAGAGGAGGGGGAGGAAGGATAACACCCATAGAAGTGCTATGTGATTGCTATCTATTATTATTAGAGCTCTGGTGGAATTAAGGCAGATCATTTGAAAAAGAGCTTAGATTGATTAAATATCAGCCAATAATGTGATATAACCGCAACAACAAACATAAATGTGACCTTAGCCTCCATTAATACAAGTCCAATACAATAGAAATGATAAGCTCTTTTTTCTTCTGCCCTGACTAGACTTTGCCTCCAAAAAGGACATTGATATGGTTAGTTGGTTGGTTGGTTGTTGTCCTTTGTGCTCCAGGAGGACCAAAATGACATCACTATGTTGGGGTCAAGGAACAGTGTGTCTGACTGGCTGATCAGACCAATACAAACTTTGAAGATTACCACAGGCTGGACACAAAATAGTCCATATGAACATTTGGAGTGGAGATGTCTCTAAATTTGCTCATCTCACATTTATTTTGAACTACTGCGATTTTGCTTTGCTCAGAGCACAGCACCTTCTTTGATACAGGTATGCCATGTTGGGTGGGCTTGTGCCAGTGTCTTCCATGTCTCATGATTGACTCCAAAATTCTTCAGAGAGACCTTGAGTGCCCTTGTATCACTTCTTCTGACCTCTGAGTGAGCACTTGCCTTGTGTGAATTCTCTGTAAAATAATCTTTTAGGCAAACATACTTTTTGCATTTGAACAAGGTGGCCAGCCTATCGGAGTTACATTCTCTGCAGTAGAGTTTGAATGCTTGGCAGTTCAGCTTAAGGAAGGACCTCGACATCTGGTACCTTATCTTGCCAGGAGATCTTCAAACTCTTCCTAAGACAATTCAAATGGAAGAGATTCAGTTTCTTGGTATGTCACTGGTACACTGTCCAGGTTATAGAGGCATATAACAATGAGGTGAGTATAACTATTCCGTAGTAGTCTAATACTTCTCTCTCACGCTTTCCTTTGGAGCCTATGAAACACTGCAATAGCTCCGGCAATGTATGTGTCAACCTCATTATCTATGTGTACATCCCTGGAAAGTATCCTGCCAAGGTAAGTGAACTTATCCACAGCATTCAAAACTTCTCCATTTGTTGTGACTGATGGTTGAACATATAGGTGGTGTGGTGATGGCTGGTGGAGAACCTCTGGTTTCTTGGTGTTAATTGTTAGGCCAAAATTAGCACTGACATCAGAAAATCAATCCATACTTTGCTGCAGCTCAGTCTCAGAGCCTTTATTGATTACACAATCATCTGCAAACAAAAAAGTCACCTACCAACTCTCCCTGCGTGTTAGTCTTTTCAGGTTGAATAATTCACCTTCAGTGTAGTAGCTGACCCTGATGCCATTTTTGTCCTAATAGAAGGCATCTGACAACATTGCTGAAAACATCATACTGAAAAGCATGGGAGTAAGCACACACCCTTGCTTCACTCCATTGATGACTGGGAAAGTGTAAGAGCGTTGTCCATTATCCAAAACCCACATAAGCATGCTGTCAAGAAACTGACATATAATATTGAAAAACTTCTCCAGGAAACCAAATTTTGCCATAATTTCCCACAAGTCTTCATGACTGACAGTATTAAAGGCCAAATGTTGTGTATAAACTGTTCTGCTCCTGGCACTTCTCCTGGAATTGTCAAGCAGCAAATACTATATTGACCATTCTTCAGCCCTGTTTGAAGCCACTCTGGTTCTTGGGTAGATGACCATCTTTCAGGTGAAGATTAGCCCACTAAGGAGGACTCTGGCAAGAATCTTGCTAGCCACGACTAAGAGGGAGACCTGCCCTGTAATTGTCACAGGGCGACCTATTTCCCTTTCCTTTATAGAGATGGACAGTAGAGGCATCCTTGAACTCCTGGGGGATAACATCCTCTTGCCATATAACCCATAAAATTTCTGTAAGCTTTTATATGAACAGTGGACCCTCCTGCCTTGTAAATCTCAACTGGAATAGAGTCAGCATCAGGCACTTTGCCACATGAGAGAAGGCTAATGGCATTCAAAACATCTTCTTCAACTGGAAGTTTGGCTAGAGAGGGATTGACTTCAATCTCAGATATATGGTCTATGGCTTCAGCATTGATTGATGATGGTCTGTTGAGAACACTATGGAAGTGCTCATCCCATCTCTCCAGGATCATGTCCTTATCACTGATCAATGTGGCTCTATCAGCAGGGAGTATTTGAGATGCACCATAGGTCATTGGCCCATAGGTAGCCTTCACGGCATCATAAAAGTGCTTTGGATTGTTATCATCAACATAAAACTGAATTTCATCTGCCTTCTTACTGAGCCAAGAATCCTGCATCTCTCTCAGCTTCATTTGCATTTTATTTTTGACCTAATTAAACACCGAACTATCTTGCTGGTAAATCTTGTGGAGTTCTCTTTTTTCATTTAGCAGCTTCTGAATTTCCCCATAATTTTTGCCAAACCAATCTTGATGTTTGCAAGTGTTCTGGCCCAGATGAGTAAATGCAATGCTGTACACCAAATCTCTGAAAGCTGCTTATTCCTTTTCTGCTCCACCGTTGCCAACTGTGTGTTGGCTCAGCTTTCCCTCCAAGTTAGCAACAAACTGTTCAAACACAGAGAAGCATTCTAATCTGTTGACATTAAATCTCTGCTAGTCATTTGCCTCAGGCTGCTGCTTGTGTTGAATGCAAATGTTTAGCTTGGAAAATATAAGTCTATGGACAGTCTAGTATTCTGTGCCACACTTTGCCTTCCTCACTCTCACATCCTGTCTGTCTCTTTTCCTTACAATAGCATAGTCTATTAAATGCCTGTTTGCTGCGAGGCTGCATCCAAGTTTTATTGCATTTAGGTAAACAGAAAGCAGTGTGGATGATGAGGTCATGAGACACACAAGTCTTCAGCAGCAAATGACTGTTGCTGTTGCTGTTGCTGACTCCATTCCTTCTAAGGATTCCCTGTCATGTCTGATAGTCTGTGCCTATTGTGGCATTAAAGTCACCCAGAATGAGAAGCTTGTCCTCTCTAGGCACATTGATGATGAGAGACTTCAGGTTTTCATAACACTTTTCTTTGACCTCATCAGTATTCGTCATGGTGGGAGCAGATGCACTGACGATGGTGATGTGGTGCTTTCTTGTGAGTGGCAATCACATTGTCATGAGCCTGTCATTCACTCCTTTTGGGAGGCAGACAAGCTAGTTGACTAGATTAATTTTGGTGGCAAAACCTATGTCAACTTCACAGTGCTCTTCATCACGCCAAACACTTTGGTAAGTCCACTTTTTTAATTTGCTAGCCTTGTTTCACCCAAGGCTGCAATTTGGATGCGATACTTGCTGAGTTCTCTCTCAAGGAGAGCTGTTTGTCTTTCAGGACTAGTGGATTTCGTGTTGTCCATAAGTGTGCACACATTACATGTATTGATAGTAAGTGGAATTACCTCCTTAAAAGTATTTTTACTTTTTTTGTGTTTTGATCTTAGGGCTGCTGAGGCAAGCAGGTCAGGGCTGGCAAAGCAGAAAATTTTTAGGGCACCTTCCTCACACCAGGAGGTGAGCAATGTGGTCTTTAAAAACAGGCTGCTCAGAATTTGGAAGGGCTATAAAACTGTGCCTACCCTTTGATCCAGCAACACCACTGCTAGATCTATTTTCCAAAGGCATCCAAAAAAAGAGAAAAGGGCCTATTTGTACAAAAATATTGATAGCAGCTCTTTTTGTGGTGGCTAAGAATTGGAAATCAAAGGGATGCCCATCAATTGGGGAATGGCTAAACAAGCCGTGGTATATGATTGTGATAGAATATTATTGCGACAAACAAGATAATTTCAGAAAAACCTAGAAAGACTTACTGAACTGATGCAAAGTGAAGTGAGCAGAACCAAGAGAATCATGATGTACACAGGAACAGCAATATTATATGATGAAGAATTGCGATTGACTTAACTATTCTTAGCAATACAGTGATCCAAGACAATCCTAAAGGACTCATGATGAAGCATGCTATCCACTTCCAGAGAAAGAACTGATTACTGTCTGAATACAGACTGAAATGCTATTTTTCCCTCCTTTCTTCCTTCCTTTCTTCCTTCCTTCCTTTCTTTCTTCCTTCCTTCCTTCCTTCCTTCCTTCCTTCCTTCCTTCCTTCCTTCCTTCCTTCCTTTCTTTCTTTCCTTTCTTATTCAAGTCTTCCTGTATAAAATGACTAATACAGAAATGTTTTACATGATTGCATATGTTTAAGCTATACGGTATTGCTTACTGTCTCAGGGAGGGGGAGGGGAGCAAGGGAAGGAAGGAGGGAAGGATAGATTTTGTTACTCAAAATGTTTTAAAAGACTAAAATTTTATTTAAAATGTAAAAATCTAAAAAGACTTAAAAATTTGTCTCATTTTAAAAATGGGCACTTCCATATATGACTATTAAACAATTCTTAGCCTCCCCCCCCCCAAAAAAAAAGGCTGCTCAGACTCCTATTGGGCTGCCAAATCCCACTGCTGCTTCGGTTCAGTAAGAAGACGACCCTATAGCCTGGGCTGCCTATGTGCAGGGTTGTGACTACAGTCCCCAGTATATCGGTACCTGCTGCTTGGTTACTTGCCTGTTGTCACAGGACTTTGAGGTAGGTAAGAATAGCGAAGTGGTATGGGTGATGTCTTTTGATTGGCACATAAATGGGATTTAAGTGAGGCAGAGTTGCTTGAAGTCTCTTCCACAGTCATTGGAATCCAGTGGCAAGACAAAAGTCCAGACTACTGGCCATGATATGCTAAAGCAAATCCAAAGGGGAATTTCCAGAATGGTGAGGTGACTAGAAATCACACTATAGAAAGAATGGTTGGTTTGCAAGGGACAAATTAAGCCCATTTCAGGGCTTGACCCAAGAGGAGCAATTTCAACAGTAAGCTTTGATTCAGCTTCTAAAGAGGAAGGCTTTATTTTGCCAAACCCAATGCTTAAATACAATTACCTCTCTCTTTAATCTCCATCTTTGCTCTTAATGAGAGAACACATTTTCATGAGCCCAGTGGAAATGCTGATTAGATTTCAAGGCAATGATAAATCTTCTTCATTAGTGACACTTAAGTTAATTAAGTAAAGCAGATTCCCTCAAGCATTATAAATGAAAATAGTGTATTAATCACTTACGTTCATTTGACTTCTGAATGGATGGATATATTGATTCAACCTGAAAGGTTGATCTTAATTTTTTTTTTGATAGATGAGTAGCTAAAAGAACAGCTAGAGTTGTAAAGCCTAAAACTTTGCATAATTGTAGATTTGCTGAGTTGACTATACACCTGGTTTCATTAAGCATCAAACAGATGGAACAAAGATGGCATGACTTGGGCATTGCCACTGAGCACTGACTCTCCCCACAAAGGCAGCAGAGAAACAAGTGAGCTGACACCCAATTAGCAAGAAGAATTCATTAAAATAATAAGCTATATAATAATAGATAATAATCGACTATTTTCTCTTCTAGTGGCCATACCACTGGTGAACTACTCCTCTTTTCCCTCCAACCCCTACCCCCAACACCAAATTACAAGCACGTTGGAGTCCTGGGAACCGGACATTATTCCATGTGGCAATAATTTTCCCATGCCCTAAGGAACCTGTATAGCAATAGATAGCTCTAAGAAGAGTTAAGTCATCAATGTCTTTGTTAAGCATGTCCTGAACCAAAATGTCAGATTGGGAAACAATTGAGAGTCAAGGTACAGACAGGAAGTTCAAAGAAATCAGGATGAAGCAAAGGCTGCAAACAGGAAATTAGATAAGGAACTGGGAGACATGGTATGGCTTGCTTTGTTCAGTTGTATCCAGCCCCATGTGATCCCATGGACTTTGTCTTTTTCTTGGCAGAGATGCAGGAGTGGCTTGCCATTTCCTTCTCCAATGTGTCCCCTTTTTACAGATGAGGAACTGAGGCAAATAGGAGTTAAATGACTTGCCCAGGGTTACACAGCTGATGTGGGATTTGAACTCAGAACTTTCTGACCCCAGGCCCAGTTGTTCTATTCACTGAATTACCTAGCTCCCATACAGCTTACTTAGAATCCAAAAAAAATCACGATGGTATGGGAAAGATAGACAGCAATGCCACAAAGTTGCATAGGTAGAGATTTTGGAATATTGTAGAGGGGCATCATGTTGAAACGTGAAGTGAGTTCAAAGCAACTCAATAAACATTTATTAAACACCTACTGAATTTAAAGCACAGTACTAATTTCCTACCAGCTGTATTCTTCTGGACTTCTTCAAGCACAGAAACCTCCTTGTCCTAGAAGATCACTTCAACTTTGGAACTCACACCTCACCAATATTCTTTATTAGAAGGTGGAGAGTTTCTCTCAGAACCTTCATTTAAGAAGGGTGGCCAGACCAGAAGTCTCTTCATTTCTCATGGGCTGTACTCCTTTGGACATATACACCATATTTCCCTTCCCTGCTCCTTCCCACACCTTTCAACTTCTTTTTGTGAGTTGTGTTCTCTCACTAGATTGTAAGGTTCTTGAGGACAAAGATTCTCAATTTTTAAAAAAAATTGTGTTCCCAGCACTTAGAACTGTGTCTGCCACATAGTAGCCACTTAAAAAAGTGTTTTTTGACTGACTGATATTGGAGATATAAGAGGAAGACAAAAATAATCCTTATCTTTAAGGAACTTAAAATCTATTTGGTTGAACTGGAAAAATTTTCTAACTTTGGGATTCCATGTTTGTTTCTGGGACTTGGCATAAGGCAAAACTGTAATTCCACCCAAAAGCACTAAAGTTCAAGTGAGTTTTCATTTGAAAAGCATAAATCAGGCATGGGGACAACATACCTGTAATCTCTGACTGAGGTGGTGGATCCCTTGAGCTCAGGAGTCCAGTTCTGGTTAAAGGAAATCCTATTGGGTACTGCCATTGCCAGTAAGTTTGGCACCAATATGGTGAGCCTGTGAGATAGGGGTATGTGGGCAGGGAGGGGGTCCATAGGCTGCTTAAGGAGGGATGTCTGGGTGAACCAGCTCAGATCAGACATAGAATAGATCATAGCTCCTATGCCCATTGAGAGTGGGATTGGCCTTTTGAGTGGCAAGACCAGTCTGGATTGGTTAGGGAGACCCAGTCACACCAAAAAGAGAAAGAACAAACAAAAAAAAGCATATACTCGTATTTTGTTTTGTTTTGTTTTTACATTTTTACTTACTCCTCTAGAGTTCTATACATCATAGTTTTCAAGGCTAACCTTCACTAAGAGTTCAGCCCGAGATAAGGAATATGAAAAATGACCATAGAGAAAATGTTATTTTTTTTTCTCATTGAAAAAGATTTATTTGTAGCCATAAGGATATGGAAAATTCTGACATTGACTCTGTACACAGATCCCCATAGCATCAAGGCCAAGGTTGGACTGCTAAAGAAGCTCAACAGTTTCTATGGAAGATTCATAAACTGTATTTTTCCACACTCAAACTCAGTAAACTGTATTATGATGAATTGGCTTTCCTCTTATCTCTTCAGTAATAGAAGGCAGAAACTTCAAGAACCGGCCTGAGTCCTCCACCATGTGGGTAGGGGCAGCCTCCTTTGATTGGCTTTCTATCTACATCTTTAAAATTGGTGAGACTGAGCCTTGCAACTTTTTGGCTATGCTCTTTTCAGCAGCTCTTATCTGTTGCTCCCAGAAGCCTAGAAGGACTCTCCCTCCCCTACTTCCGCTTTTGCCCAATCTCTGGGGAATGGGCCCAATAGTATGTTTCTATTTTGTGAAGTTTGTCCTCATTGTCAGGTGCTGGACATGATCTTCACAGATCAAGAGTTCAAGTGGTAATGACCTTGCAACCAGGGTTACAGGAGGGATGATGCAGAAGCCCTGAGAAGCTGGAGTGCCTAGAACTTGAGCCCGAGGTGGGGTTTGGACTTTGATCTGAGCTAAGCCGCGAACCTAAGGCTCTTCCACTCCCCAGAGACTGAGGTGGTGACTGGGGAGAAGAAGATTATGACTCCCAGGTGTTGGGAGAGTAATTCTGTATATTTATGATTATACCTTTGGAAATATTTAAGTATAAAAGCTAATTTGAGACTTAGAGACTAAATGAACTGGGGAGCAATGGACCTACCCCCTACATTTGGGGTACAATATTGATGGGAGTGGGAAGAGAGCACTGTGCCCCCCACCCCACCTCCAGGTTTTTTAAGGGTACTGGAGAACCCTGGGGGAAGAATAAAATCCAATTTACAAGGCCTTTAGGAAGTGGGAATCAGGGTGGTCTGTTACACATACAATAAAATAATACATCTTTGGCTTGCCAAGGAAACCAATTATATTGAGGGGAATAGAATAAGCATTTGGCAGGTGGGTAGGTAGGTGGGCTTGAAGTCAGGAAGACTCATCTTCTTGAGTCTGGTTTTGCCATCTGAGACTAGCTATGTCAACCTGGGCAAGTCTCTTAACCTTCTTTGCCTCAGTTTCCTCATCTGTAAAAGGACATGGAGAAGGAAATGGCAAACCACTCCAAGTGTCTTTGCCAAGAAAACCCCAAATGGGGCCACGAAGGTGACTCAACGACAAGAAGAATAAGCATTTATTAAGTACCTACTTTGTGCCAAGTACTGTGCTGAGCCCTTTAAAAATATTATCTTATTTGATCCCCCTCACAATCCTGTGAGGTAGAACCCCATTTTGCAGTTGAAGAAACTGAGGCAGACAGAGGTGAAGTGATTTGCCCAGAGTCACACAGCTAGTTAAGTGTCTAAGGCCAGATTTGAACTCAAGCCTTCCTGACTCCAGGCCTAGCACTCTATTGAAACAAAGTTGTATTTATATTTTTACGTTTTAATATATTTTATATCATATTTCTACTTTTATTTATATATTTAGGATTTTAATATATGTACAGATACATTTGTATATATATATATATATTTTATGTATGTTCATAGACCGCCTTGCAATTCCAATTTAAGAACTCCTTCTCTGCAGTCAGAAAACTAGAGGTCAGATCTCACGTCTCATACTTCCTATGTGAGTGGCCTTGTGTAAATTGTTTAACCTCTCTACACTAGATGTGTTCAAAGGTCCCTTCCATCTCTAGAGCTATGAGACTATAGTATAGCTTTTCTGCAGCAATTGAAGCTACTCTGATTTTGGATTTGAAGGAAGCTCATTTTGTGATAGTTCAGTTCACTAGTAAGTAGCTCTTTAGCTGGATGGGTTTGGTAGAAAGTCTCATTTTCAGCCGTTAACACAAAACATAGACAAGGAACCCAATGGCTCCCAAAGATACAGTCCAAAAAACCTTATCTGCTTTTTTCCCCCATGTTGCCTTGGCACCACTGAAAAGTTATCAGAAGCCATGAGGACAAGTTGGCACATTTGAAATGAATTCGGAGTTACTCAGGAAGGGCCTGGATTTGAATCCTTACTCTGTAATTTGCTGACTGGGTAATCAGACAAATATTTTCTTCTTTCTTTCTGGGCCTCTGTTTCACAGGATCATCCTTCGAGGCCACCTACTCCAACTCCCTCATTTTACAGATGAAGAAACTGAGGCCCAGTGACTTTAAATGACTTGCCCAAGATCACATGTGTTAGATATGAGATTTGAACCCAGGCCCTATGATTCCAGACTTTTCCCACCAATGTACAACTCCCTTCTGTAAAATGACAGGGGTCACCTTGCCTGATCTCTAAGGTTTCCTGTTTCTAAGTCATAATTCTAGAGATGACTTAGTCTGATCGTTCTTATGTTGTCCTTTAAGTTGAATTCCAACATACACGCCCCTTTAACTCTGACGTCGCAATACAAGGTTGAATCACGTAAGCAATAAGAGTTTGAATTCCCTACACAACTGGACAGGTGACTGGTGGCAGGGGTTGGCAGTGGACTTGGATTTCAATAGTCACCGGTATTCTGAGCTGGGCTCGTGAGAGCTAATTGTTAAATTTTGAGCATGAGCATTTACACCTTGGAAAACCAGCAAACATTATAAATTAAGACTTGATTTTAGACTTAAGCAAGTGATGGAGAAAATGTTAATAATGCATATTAAATCTAAAAGTGCTTCCTGTGTACAGTTTTTTTTTCCTTGTAGAGGCTGTTGTTAAACATTCATCAGGACACTGCTGAGTTGATCTATTCCAAACTTCATTTTGCAGATGGAGAAATTGAGTCTCAAAGAGGAGAAGGGGCTCACCCAATGGCATACAGGATAAGAAACAGAATCAATATGTGAACCCAGGTCTTCTAACTCCAAGTCCAGTGTTCTTTTCATCACCTCACAATTTTTCCTGTGTTGAAATGGACATGGTTCATTAATGTAAAGGAACTAGAACCTGGAAAACTGGGACTGATAGGAGGACACTTAAAAATCCCTTCCATAGCCTTCCAAAAAACATGAAACCTTACTATGTTAAATAAAGTTGGAATGGGGGAGGTTTTCCCCCAAAAAGGAAACGTTGTGGGACAGCTAAGATGGCACAGTGGGTAGACCACCAGCCCTGGAGTCAGGAGGACCTGAGTTCAAATCTGGCCTCAGATACTTAATAGCCGTGTGACCCTGGGCAAGTCACACCTTCAGGAAAAAAAAAAGGAATTATTGATTTGCTTTCCACTATCCTGTTTGTCCTCAGAAAAACATCTCTCATGCTTGATTAAGGGACTTCCAGGATAAAGTATTAGCATTAACACGTCCACATCATTGGATCCTTAGGAATCTACATTCTTTCTTTGACTTATGTGTTGGAGGGTGGAGAAGAGTGTTGAATCTGTTGATACTATTGATTTGTTGACACATTCCCCACATGGCTATGAGTTGGTCTTTAAGGAAACTAGACCCAGATGTTTGGCAGGAGAAATTTTTCTGGCTCCTCCCAGTTTCCATAGAGTATGTGTATGACAAACATATGGACTAGATTTTCCAGGACAGTCTCAATTTCCAGAAAATAAATAGGACTTTTAATGAAAATTTTGGTAAAACTCTTATTGAGTGTTTTTTCTTTTTCATTTTACATACAGTCATTTCTGGCTATGCCTCATTTCTACCTCCCCTTCCCCCATTCACCCCCATCAAGTGAGCCTTCTATTCTAACAAAGAAAGTAAGTTATAAGCAAAACCAACCACCATCATCTGATAGTATATTCAACATTCCATACCTGTAGTCCCCCACCACTCCAATGAAACCAAGTCCATGTTTTTGTCTTTTTCTAGGACCAGTTGGTCACTATACTTATGTGGGGTTTTAGCTTTGTACTGGTGTGTTTGTTTGGATTGTTGTAGTTTCTGCCTTAAGTCTCTCTTCTCTCTAATCCCTCCTCCTCCCACTGATCAAAAGTGATAGTCCTAAATTATGGGCCTGACCCTGTGGTTACCCAGCTCAACAACTAGTGGCTCCAATGTAATCCTCTAGGATTAAATACAAACCTTCTGTTTGGCATTTAAAGCTCTTTACAACCAATTCTACCCTGACTTTCAAGGGTTATTATACATTGCGAATACATTGGACCCTCCGCAATCCATCATGGGGGATTAATGAAGTTGGTAGAATGCTTGAAAAGATGGGCAAGTTCAAGGATCAGTGTCTGCCTCCACCAATTGTTTTGAGAGGTGGCATGGTGTAGTGGAGCTATAACTTCCTCATCATAACTTTGCTCATCATGGTTTCAATATATCAGCGGTTGGCATAAGAAATTAAATGGGAATTTTGGGGGAGTTTTGTGGAAGCTGCAGATGACATGTGAAGGCCAGCAGATGACATAGAAAAAGTTTAGAAGCTCAGAAATGCATAAAAGATATTTATAATATTGTATAATATTGTGGGATCCGCTTGAGCCTCTCATCACTTGAAGAAGGCTGAAAACCAAGACTAACCATGTGAGAGGATGATTTAACCCCTTCTGGAATTACATATAAATAATCCTTTGCAATTATCTGAGTGAACTCAGAATCTTCCTGCTGTATCAACAACTACAAGACCAGATTAAGCTTGTACAGACATCTTGAGTCAGGGGTATTTCCTTGTTTCATGGCTTTATAATCTATGTAGCCTAACCCCAAAATGAGCTCAGTTCTGACTGCAGCTCACCTGCTTTGAGAGAAATAAACATGCATACCGTTTAATTCTGTTTGTCTTTCGTAGACTGAACTCTGGAGGTTGATAATATCAACATATTTTATCTCTGGCATGAAGAGAGAACCAAAAAATTTTATGCAGATTTTCTAGATCATGGGGCCCAGTGCCCCTAACCCCTGAGATGCAGAAGGAATGCTTTACTTGAAGTTAGAAAGACTGACTTTGTTCAGTTAGTGTCCAAGGAAGCGGAAAATGCAAGTAAAAAAATTTACAACCACTGTATAAGACGCACCCAGTTTTTAGACCCCAAATTTTTCTAAAAAGGGTGTGTCTTATACATGGTGAAATATGGCATCTCCCAGGATAGAATATAAGCTGCTTGAGGTAAGAAACTGTTTCATTTTTGTCTTTGAATCCTCAGTAGCTGGTACAATGCCCAGACCTGCAGTCATAGTACATGTTGATTGGTTAATTGATCAGTATTATTTTCCTGATTCTGCTTACTCCATTTAGCATTAATAATAATAATAATAATGATAATAATAATAAGTGACAATAATAACTTACATTTACACAGTGCTTACTATGTTCCAGGCATTAGGCTAAGCTAAGCACTTTAGAAATGTTATCTCATTTGATTCTCTGAACAGCTCTGGGAAGTAGATACTATTATTATCCTCATTGTTTACAAATGAGGAAACTGAGGTATACAAAGGTTAAGTGACTTCCCCAGGTGTAATGCCAAGCAGGGTGGGACTTTTTGCTGTTTTTTTCCTTTGAGTGCTTCTCAGCACTAAAGGAGATCAAGTGCCTTTGATTGAGTCCTTTGTTTGAATCTAGAGTCTTTGGTGACCTGCTTAAGAAACAAGAAAGTCCCAGGCCCCAGACTCTTTTGCTAAGTAGATGCTAAGCCCCAGGGCTGTGTGTGTGTGTGTGTGTGCTCTGAGGTTGGCATTTTGTTTTGGGGGTTTCACTCATTGGAAGAGTGGTTGTGTGGTTTGGCCAGATGAGACTCTGGGTAGCCGTTAAGAGTCATCCCAGTCGTGTCCCCCCACCCCACCCCCCCCTTTGAAAATCCAGATGTCGGTGCTTTTCTCTCTGGTAACTGTGTATGTATTGCTGTGGTCAGACAGATAGAAGCCTGTCTGTTAATTGGTGTTTATTTGCTCTGTTTATATAATTTCTGCTTGTAATTTCTGTTTGTGTTTCCTCTGAAGTTCAGGGTGCTGATTTTTTCCCTTGAACTAAGTGAATGATGTATGTATGTTTAATTAAAGTGAGATTGTTAACCCCTTAAAGTTGTTTTCCTTAGAAAAGCAGATCAAAGAACTTGTACTAGCAGCCCTTCTGTGTACTGGTGTTATTGGCCTTACACCACCACAGTAGTGGTGAATAACATTGCTGTTACGTCTTCCTTAGTGTCTCTGGCCACAAAACAAATTCATCTGGTGAGGAGCCTTCTGGAAACAGCCTCTTCACACTTAGGTGAGCTGATCCTTCATATTTCCCTATTAGCCATGTCATGAAAAAAAAAACCTCCCTCCCAAACAACAACAACAACAACAATAAGAAAACTAAAGAAAGTATGCTTTGATCTGCATTTAGATTCTATTAGTTCTTTCTTTGGAGGAGGATAACATTTTTCATCATAAGTCTTTAGGAATTGTCTTGGATCATTGTACTGCTGAGAATAGCTGTCATTCACATTTGAGCATCATACAATATTGCTGTTGTGTACAATGTTCTCCTGGTTCTGTTCACTTCATTTTTCATCAGCTCATATAAATCTTTCTAGGTTTTTCTGAACCCTTCTATTCATCATTTCTTTTTTTTAAATAGTATTTTGTTTTTCCAATTAAATGTTAAAGGCAGTTTTAAATGTTCATTTTTTTATAAAAGTTTGAGTTTCAAATTTTCTCCCTCCCTCCCTTCCATTTCCTTCCCCTTTCCCAAGACAGTAAGCAATTTGATATAGGTTATATATGTGTAATCATGTAAAACATATTTCCATATTAGTCATTCTGTGAACAAAGAAATAGAATAAAAGGGGGGAAAACATGAAAAAATACTGAAAGTGAAAATACTATGTTTCAATCTGCATTCAGACTCCATAGCTTTTTTTCTGGATGTGCATGCCATTGTCTGTCATGAGTCTTTTGGAATTGCCTTAGATCATTGTATTGTTGAAAAGAGCTGAATCAACCATTTTTGATCATAGCACAATATTGCTGTTATTATGTACAATATTCTCCTGGTTCTGCTCACTTCACTCTGCATCACTTAGTGTGAGTCTTTCCAGGTTTTTCTGAAATCTGCCTTCTCATCATTTCTTATAGCATAATAGCATTTCACTACATTCACATGCCACAATTTGTTCAGCCATTCCCCAATTGATGGGCATCCCCTCAATTTCCATTTTTTTTTTGCCACTATAAAAAGAACTACTATAAATATTATTTGTGCGTGGGGGTCCTTTTCCCTTTTTTTTTTAACTAACATATACTCTTGAGAACAATATTATATCTTCTTGACATCTCAAGGATCCCAAAGGGATGCCCAAAATATACATTGGTTATTTATTATGTCTATTATATCAAAGTTGTTTGTCTTTACTCTGTTGCTATTATATGAATTGTTTTCATAATTCTTCTCACTTCACTCTACATCATGTCATATAACTCTTCCCAAGTTTCTTTGAAACTATATTTTTTTCTGTCATTTTCTATGATGGAATATTACATTATATTAATATATTAATTAATATTACTATATCATAATTAGTTTAGCCATTCTCTAGTTGATGTGTAC
>CM053622.1:412788371-412803394 GCA_028646595.1 Phalanger gymnotis
AATATCATTCACTTAGTTCAGGGGAAAAAGCCAGCACACTGAACTTCAGAGCAAAATACAAACAAATTACAAACATCAACAGACAGACCCAAAACAATTCATAGTTACCAACATCTAGGTTCAGCTGGGGAGCTCAGACCAAGGGCTGGCCCAGAGTCATGTGAGCCACTGCTGCTGCAGTAATAAGCTCCAAGGAAGAGGAAGCCAACCCCTAGTTTTTATATCTTTGTTAGCCTCAGGGGTGAGTCACACATGCGACTCACCCATGTGACCTAAAATTGTCACAAAGAGGTGGACTTAAACCCACGTAGTCTAAGAGCCTCTGCTGTCTCAGACATGTAAACTAGGCCCTTCCTGGAGTTAGCCCCACCTTGGGCCCCACCTTAGTTGCCAATCCACACCCACATAGGTTTTACACCTAATAGGGGTTTGGGCCTGGGGCTTAGCACTTAGTAAGATTCAATGAAATAGCTGAATTACTCAAAGCAAACAAAAGCTAAACTCTTCAAGGGCACTTGTTTACAATACAAACATGACCCACCCCTAGGTCCCAGCAAGAAAATCTCTTCAATCGATCATTCCCAAAATATTTGTTAACAATTCAAATGTCCACCCCTAGGTGAAAGCAAGTTAATCTCTTCAGCTCATAAAGTACTTCTTGAGCATGTACATTGCCATTGCAGGCTTTTTCCCAGTACCCTGAGGCACAGGCATGCTTTAGTTTGTAAAGTCCTAAAGCAAACAAACAAACAGAGTTCTCTCCGGGATGTCTCCTCCCTAAACTGCAGTTGCAAGCTTCCATGTGGCACCCAAAGCCCCAATTTCAAAGAAAGAGTCCAAATAAAGTTCTTTTAGGGTCTGTTCTCCCCATTATGTTCCAGTCCCCGGTTCCAAGTCCTGAGGGGCAACTAGATGATAAAAGCCAATGGGGTGGGGTCCAAGGCACTTCCCTCACCCCAGCAAAAACAAATCCATGTCTCCCTCCTGGATCCCAAGCAGCCCAAGCTGAAGGGACCAAAAAGGCAGACTCAGTGCCTTGCTGCAAAGTTTCCACCTTGCCCCAGGCCTGAATTCCAAGCCCCTGGGTTCCTGGTTGTCTAGTTCTGGGTGGCCCCTCCTGGCTTCTGCCAGAATCTGGATTGCAATGTAGGTGATTCTCCACCTTTTTTCTCACCTCAAAGTTCTCTGCTCTGGCTAGGGAAGGCAGGGAAAAAGCACACTCAGCATCTTGCCCCAGGGCTGGACTCCAAGCTCCTGGGTTCCAACTCCAGCTGGCCTCATCTGTCTTCTTCTGGAATGTAAGCAATTCTCCACCACTTCGATCTTCTCTCCAGAAGTCAGCTCCAAGGCAGCTCAGAGCTTTCAGCTTTCCAAAGTTCCCATGCAGGCAGTCTCCTGCTCTGTCTGGATCAATATTTTGGCAGCCACTGTCTGCTTCTTTCTCCTGACCAGCCCCTCCTGCCAAATCTGTAGGAAGGCCATTCTCCACTCCTGTTTCAAAACTCCATATACAATATAATCTCAAGACATTCACCCTTTCAGCACAGTGCTCCTGGGCCAGGCTTATCAGCTTAAGCCCTGGGAAGAAGGGATTATCTCCTGCTCTGGGCCCCTGGGAGACCACGCCCAGCACTTCCACCCACCTGTTTTCCTTCAGGACTTTGTTGCTCCTGAAGCTCCACAGAACCATAGCCACCCCGAGTACAAAGAGCAGGCCAAAAACAGGGAAACATTCAGCCAACCTAGGACCCCAAAACCTCATGCTTTCCTGTTAAAGGCAGATCCTGACCACGACTATTTGTCCTGACCATGGCCATTTGTTTTAACAATCTGGCTAGCGGCTTCTGTGGGGGTGTAAGATCCACCCACAGCCAGCACCCAGGAAACACAGCAAAGAGCTCCTTTGCCCCTTCATGGAGGCAAGATGGAGCTTATTTATAGAAAGACTGTGGGAGGGATCTAGGGGGGTTCTGGGGTGATGGGAGGAAGGCTTTAGAGAGGGTCTCGAGGAGTCTAAGGAGGATCTTGATGGGACTGGGATGACTAGAGGTCAGACTCCAGGAATCAAGAAAATGGGATTGATGAGACCAAGAGTGGGAAGTAGCCAGAGGCAATCTGGTAACAGACAATGGAGGGCTAGGCTAGTCTAAGGGTAACAGATTTGGTTGTAGATATTTTGATAGGATCAAGGGTGGGAAGTAGCTGGACAATGAAAGTCTAGGGTAAATTAAGAATTACAAGAGATTTAGGCTAGCTATTAAGAAAGGCTTATGGCCTCATCCAGTGGGAAGATTCAAGAAGAATTCAAGGGGACTCCCAGAGCTTATAGCCCATCAATATAAACATCTGTGCTGAAGTTGTAAACACCCACCAGGACTTTGACTGCCCAGTGAGATATAGGAATGAGGTGATGTAAACTTGCTGGCAATATGCTTTCTTTATCTGATGCCCTATAAAGCAGGTGGGCACTGGTCAGTGAGTTGGGGAATCCTGAGGGTTGAATGTACAAGCTGGTATGCTGTGTATGCCTTGACTGGCCCCCATCACGGATGGTGGGAATCTTGTGTTTGCCACAACTGGCCCCCAATGAGGTTTGAGGGGCTTTAGGGGAGTGTACAAGCTGTGCCTCTCTAGGTTCACCCCATCAAGCCACAGGAGTAGTTGTCCCCTCTTCTCACCAGCCCCTGACAGAAGGGTTGTTAGGGAATGCTTAAAGAGTTTGTGCTTCATCATTAGCAACCTTTGTGAGAAGACTAAGATAATTAACCCCTTTGAAGCTGTCTTTCCTGTCTGACCAGATCAAGAGTGAACCTGTGCTGGAAGTTTTCCTGTGTGTTAGTATTATCTCTTACACTTAACTCCTCTTATCGCTGGGGCAATAAGTGTTCAGAAAGGCAGCACCATCATTCACTATAGCGGAGATTGGTCACTCTCCAGAAAGCCCTTTTCCTCAATTACATGCTCCATTGGTGACTCTGTAATGGGCTTGTGTCTGACACACCACTTTACTCTGGTGGCTGTACAGGTATATAAACTGTTTAACTTTGCTGTCGCTAATTAATAGGATATGAGGTCTGACAATCAGGAAGCACTTCATTTGCAGTTCAATTGTTTTTTCAGTCATGTCCAAATCTTTGTGACCCCATTTGGGGTTTTCTTGGCAGAGATACTGGAGTAGTTTGTCATTTCCTTCTCCAGGTCATTTTACAGATGAGCAACTGAGGCAAACAGGGTGAAGTGACTTGCCTAGAGTCACCCAGAAAGTAAGTGTCCAAGGACGATTTGAACTCATGAAGATGGGTCTTCCTGACTCCAGGTCCAGCACTCCATGTACTTCAACACCTAGTTGCCCCAAGTATTAAGTGCCTACTATTTGCCTAGCACTGTGCTTAAAGACTGAGGATACAAAGAAAGGCAAAAGACAGGCCCTGCCCTTGAGGAGTTTACAACCTAATGGGGAAAACGACATGTAAACAACTATGTAAAAATGAACTAAATACAGAATAAATAGGAAATAACACACAGAGGGAAGTCATTATATTTAGGAAGGATTAGGAAAGGCTTCTGGTAGAAGATGGGATTTTAGCTCAGTTATGAGGATATGAAGGAAGTCAGAGTCAGGAGGCACAGTCTTGTTCATGGAACAGCCAGAAAGTCAGTGTCAGTGCTTTGAACACCAAACCGAGGCTTTTGTATTTGTTCCTAGAGATGATTGGGAGCCACCGGAGTTTATTAAGTGAGGGTGGGAGGGGAAGTGACATGCTCTAAGATACAAGCAATGTATATCACATGATCCATCAACAAAAACAGGGATTCACTGGCTACTTCATTACTAGGTGTGGGTATCAATAAATCTGTGCCCAGCTTGTTACAGGACTTATTTCTTCTGATGTGGCCCATCTTTAAGGGAAAAGTGGTAAGAACTGGGGTGGGGGGAGCAGGGAGTAGCTCCTGGCCACCTTCTCTCAAGATAGGTTGAGGGTAAATGCTAAGGATGACTGATTCCTGAGAAAGACAAACAAACATCAAAACAAAGCTTAAGCAGCCTATGCCTAGAAGATGAACAAAGTCAGTCTAGGGTATTAATTTTTCACAAGCCAACAATACAGTTGCTGACTACTCTGGAGCAAAATACTAGATAGTCCTGAAGACCAATTGCTTGTTACACAAGCAGAATTCTTTCAGTAAACCAGTGATGCTCAAATTGTTAAATGAACCATAGGATTCATGAAGTTTCACAATTGCCTCTATGGCCAAGCAGTCAATAATCAGTTTTGATTGTAAGGGACCCTTTGCTAAAGTGAATCCTACACCGTCCATTGTATCACCATGAATGCAATGCTGGAAGCTTTTAGTCCGAGCTTATGGCTATATATCTGTTTCCAAGTCTAGATGAGCAATGTTTTGAATGCTGATAACTTGATCCATCTGCCACCATGCCTGGTTGTGTCATTTAAACAGTACAATACCAGAAGGACAGCTGAGGAAATATCGCCTTGGATAGGAAATGTTCATTTTTAAAAGATTTCAAAATTTCACAGGAAAAAACCTCAAAAAAAAAATCCAAAACACAGGTCTTTGGTTTACATGAGAACTATCTGCTAACCACGATTAATAAAATCAATTATTAATTACCCAGAAAAAAGATTAAGTATGACAGAGCATGAAACTATGTAAAATTCATAGTGTGCCCCTGTGCTCCAGGAATGGAGATGTCACAATTTTGATGGGATTCTTTGGAAAAGTCTCATTTTCCTGGGTCTTTCATTCAAAAGAAAGCTCTCATAAGCCTTAACGTGTGAAATCATTATCAGAGTACTAGCTGACATTTTAAAGTTTGCAAAATACTTTACACATATTGTATCATATAATTCCTGCAACAGTCCTGTGAGGTAGGTGCTCCTATTATCCCATTCTAGATAAAGAAACTGAGACTCAGAGATGTTAAGTGACTTGTCCAGGGTCACAATGCTAGATCCTGAGGCAGGATTTGAACTCCGGCATTCCTGGTCCAACACTGTACCTACTTTGCCACCTAGCTGCCTCTGAAAGTGATTTCTATTTTAGTTTAAGTTCTCATTAAACTGTTGTATCTGTGGTGTGCTTCATCTGAGAGGCCTTTATTGTCTTGGTTTCACATGTCTCCTTTGCTTCAGTATCCACTGGTCCTTGGATATATCTGTCCTTAGTAGGCCAGTCCCTTGCTTGTGCTATAGTATCCAGCAATTATTTAGTTTCCTTCAGGCAGTCACTTTATTTTCTTGTACCTTTTTAGGCATGTCCTCACCTGTTCTTGACGTCATTGGTGCAGAGAGAATTCTGAATTAACAGCTATGACCTAAGAGCTTTTATACCTTCCGAGGAGTAATCAAGGTGTCTATTTCTTGTTTACCATACACATGTAGCATGTTGCATGTCAGAACAGAACCGCTTATCTCAAGGAAGCAAACTCAAAGACCCTACAGTGGTGTAAGCAAGGAAGGATGTAACATACATAATCTCCACCCCAAGACTGTGAAGATTTCCCCTGGTGGAATGGGGCAGGGCAGGGGGGGAATGAGAACAATTTGTTCCAATGGCCATAGTGGCCACTGAAACAGCTCCTGCATAATGCTTAGATCTTAGCCAGACATTGAGGATGCCATAGCCAGTCTTCCTGACTGTTTTGTCACAGGACTTCGATGACCGTGGAAGAGAGAGGCTAATGACTTTGTGCAACTTTGCCTCGCTTAATTAACGTGCAAGACATCACCTCTTCCAAAATGGATGAATACCACCAACAAATGGCTTTAGTTTCTAGGTGCTATATTCTTAGAACAAACTGTTTTGGGTTCTTATTTATCACTCTCTCTACTTCTCTACTAACAAATACAACTTGAGGCCTTGGTTTCTAAGCTTGTATGGTGCATTTTTTTTAAGCTTAATAGAATCATAGAACTTAGGGCTGGAAGATAACTCAAGAATTTATCAACTTCCATTGCCTCATTTTACAAACAAAGAAATTGAGTTACAGAGAAATTAAGTCATTTGCCCAGGATCACACAGCTAGTAAAGAGTCTATGGTGGGATTTGAACCTAAGGCATCCTGACTCCAAATCCACTGCCCTATTCACTACTTTATGCTGCTTCTCACAACAGCCCTCTGGGAACTAAAGTATTAAGAGTTCAAATATCATGATTCCATTGTCATTGGTGATAAAAACAGATTGCTATAGAAACACTGACAAATTTGTTTCATTTCCCATCTATTTGTTGTCTTTCTATCAATCCTATGAATATTCTTGGGATTACGTGGCTCAAGCTTTCTATAGACTCGTTTTTGCTGCTTTCTGCACTTTTATAATGTGATTTTATTCCTAAATCTTCAGTAATCTTCTCCTGTAATTCCTTTGTTTGTTTTTGTTTCAATACATGAGTTTGTATTCTAAAACAGTATTACCCTGGGTTGCTGTCTCTCAGTTGGCTGGGAGATCAATTACCACATTTCCCCATGTATAAGACACACCTTAATTTGGGGGCCTGAAATTTGAAAAAAATGTAATACATAAAGTTACTGAACTCAAGTTTTATTCATCTACTCATAGCTTTCAGGCATCTTTTGGGCAAGTCTAGTGGTACACATGCTTAGTCCATTCCATTTCATGAACCTGAAGTACCAATTGTGTCCTCCTTTGAAATCGGTAACTTCTTTTTCATCAGCAATTCTTCTTGCCTTATGCTGAATGAACCATCTTTGTGGACACTGGAATTCCAGTTGCCCTTTACTCTTCAATCCGTATCTTCAATTCCCTCTCTAAATCAGGCTATTTTGCTGACTTGCCTCTCATGACCTTCTTCTGCTGTGCCCTTTTCAGTAGGGTTTCTTCTTGCTGTAGCCAGTCTTGGATTGTTTTCTCAGTTGGAGGAGGACCAAACTTACATTCAGCAGCATGATTTCCATTCACTTTTGCAAACTGGATCACTTTTAACTTGAATTCAGCACTGTATGAAAATCTTTTCTGAGCCATTTCTGGGCAGAACGTGACAAAACATAACCTGATATATTGGTAATAAATGTGAAACAATGAGCGCAAAGACAACAAGCAGGAAAAAGCAGGAAATGCAAGTAAAAAAATCTACAACCACTGTAGAAGACGCACCCAGTTTTTAGACCCCAAATTTTTCAAAAAAGGGTGCATCTTATACTGGGGAAATGCAGTACCCTTACTATCCTTCTCCTACTTGAACCACGCATTTCATTCATTCTTAGGTTTCTTTGCCTTTGCTCTAGTTGTTCCCTTTTGTTTTGTTTTCAGTGTGTTCAACTCTTCCTGAGTTACTTTGTGTAGTTATCTAATGCACTAATCTAAAATTTTGTATCCTGGCACTCTCCTCTGGGTTCTTTTCCCCTCCGCTAGCCTGTGCATTTGTTCATGCCAGTGACTGTTGGCTATGCTTTTCTTTTTAATCTTCTCTAACATCTAGCTGTGTGAGGTAAATAAAATGTGGAGACTTCACAGGGAAAATATGTATGAGTATGTATCTATACCCATACTGATCTCTAAGTCACATTTTACAGATAAAATGTAGAACCCTGAAATACTGACACATTCTCTTATCGTGCACAATGCTGAGGTTCTCTTACGATTCACTTTAAAACTGCAATTAAAAATGTACAGAAAAGAAAAGAAAAAAATCAACCCACAAAGCTTCTAAAAAAGGAACCCGCAGGCACTTCCTCTTGTGGAATGTTTAAAAAGTTAGCCTACTAAAGAAAACAGTCGACTTCTTGTGAAGGTTTTAGAGAAATATAATATATAATATAATATATATAATATAATTATATATAATATATATAATATAAAGAAATAGGGAAATAGGGAAGTGGAAAAATTCTGAGGGTGTGAGAGTCTGACGTCTCAGCCTCTGGGAAAGTTTACCCTGAAACTTTTTGTTCTTTCTCATGGTACTGGTTTAAAGATTTGCTCAGTAAGAACAGGGTCACTGTGACCTGCTTTCCTTTACTGTAAAAGAATGGAGAGGGTCCCCCCCTCCCCTTATCCTATTCTCCTTCTTTAGATTTATAGATGTCACCTCTGTTGTAATCACTAACTAAGGGAATGGGAATTGGAGTTTCTGTGCCTCAATTTCCCTGTTCTTTGTCTAGCTTTAGTGCTCAGATTGTAAGCCTGCCTCCCAGACAATGGTGAAAAGGGTCAGAGGTGGGCGAGAATTCTCTTGTGTTAGGTATAATTATTGGTGCTTTGCCCCTTGTACTTTGCCTCCTTTGCTGGTTCTGCTTTGTGCTAGCAGAGGACGCCCTATTCTCGAAAATGGAATAAAACTTCTGTTCCCACCCTGAGATGGCTCCTTACTATAAATTAACTTTTAATTGGTGAGGGTCTTTAATCCCACACACAGCACAACGTTCTTTTCTAATGGTTGGTTTTCTGTGTTGGATACACTTTTGGGAGCCCCACAAACGCCTGCCGGTGGATGTCCTAACTCAAACCTCACGTATGTACAAAAATTGGATCAGCACCACTTCAAATCCAATTTTCTGCCCCCATGTGCCCTCTGGTCCACCTGGAGTGCTCTGTAGTTGCGCTTTAGGAGGGGCTGATCTCTAAAGACCCTTTCGACTGGCCCTAAACGCCGGGAGGGTGAGGGAGTGGGGGGAAGAGGTGTGGCACGGAGCCAGCACTGGGGATCAGCTCAGGCCAAAGGACGGAAGATCGCGATAGTCACAGGGAAGAGGCAGTAAGTGAGGTCAGGCCAACATGAGAGGGAGAGCAGTCGCATCCGGAGGCTATGCTGGGTGACCTAACCATTCTGTCCAGTTTCCAAAGCCCGAATTTGAATATCCGGCCCTCACGAGTCCCCGGAGAACGTAAATGACCAGAGCGCCGGTTCTAAAACCACCCACTTCTCTTTCGGCTTCGTAACCGACCGACCTCCAGGAGCGCGAGGACATGCCCTCACGCATGCGCAGAGTCTCGGCTGGGCTAGTCCATTAGAACAGAAGCGGGGGGGGTGAAGGGGGAGGCGAGGTAGGAGTGTATTACGTAAAGAAAAAAGGGGGCGTAGACCGGGCAGGAGAAACAGACTGCCTGCCCAATGGGAATGCGCCTTTCCGTTCTTCCTCCCTCCTCTCCCCGCCCCTCGCTTCTTCCCCGCCCTCCTCCCTCATAGATTTCCGCTCCAGCCGGCTTCGATGAGTTACTGCGGCTTCTGTTAGGTCAGCGGCGTGCAGAGGTTCTGTCGCGCGCCCTTCTCCTGCAGCCTTCCGGCGGTGACCGTTGGCCGGGAGTGTCCCGCCGTTAGCAGGCGCCTCGTCGCCCGCGCGCCTCGCGCCCTGCAGAATCTCCCTCCCTCCTTCTCTCCTTTCCCTCCTCTCCCCACTCCCGGCTGGCCGGGGCGGGGGATCGTTGCCCTGAGTTCGACGGCGGCTCCCCCGGACTCTTCGCCCGGGCCACCCCCCAAGTCCGGAGCAAGCGGCGCGATGAAGCACCTGCCTTATTTCTGTCGGGGTGAAGTGGTGAGGGGCTTCGGGCGAGGCTCCAAGCAGCTGGGCATCCCCACAGGTAATGGAAGTGGGCGGAGCGGGGAAGGAGGGGGAGATAATTAGGAATTCCCCCCACCCCCCTTACAGCCCTCCCAGGAAGGGTGGTGCCGGGGCCAGCCGCGCCTCCCCTGCCCGCAGGAAGCCTCGCTTCGGGCCTCTCCGGGGCTAGAGCGTCCCGGGGCCCCTGGCTCGCCGATTGGGGGTGATTCAAGACTGCCTTGTCCGAACCTTAGAAATGAGCCAATCTGCCTTCCCGCTCCACCTTGACCGCGTCACACTTAGGGGAAACTGAGCCCTGGAGTATCGGGAAGCAGCCGGTCTTTTCCGAGCCGTCGGGGTTTTAGCATCTACGGGCCAGATGTAGCCTCGTCCCCCCGATCTCGCGCCGGCTTCACCCGACTCTGACTGCGGAGTCACGGAGACGGGAGGCTTCCCCCCGGAAGGGCCTGAGACATTGGCCGAGCTGAGGCCTTGTGGGAGGCAAGCACGCCGATGCTGCTGGCCTGCCGGCCTTTGGGATGGCTTCACCCCGTTAGTCTTCACTGGGCGCTGGATCTGATGAACGGTTTGGCCTGGGCTGGGCTCGCCTTTCAAGCAAATAGGTCTTCTGCTAGAGAGATAACCTTTGGTTTGTGTAACATCCCCACCCTCCCACACCCACCTCCACGTACACCCGGGTGAAAATTTGCTTCACTTGGAGTCTGCGGTAGTTAAATCTCCGTGGCCCTGGGGTCATTTTAAAATTGGCCAACTATTGCTTGCCTCCTCCGATTGTTTCAGGTCCGGGTTTTCTCCTAGTAATGCTAAAGACCTCAATGGTATGTCGTTGAGACCATTCAGAAGTTATAACTTGGAATTTTAAATATTTAAATTTATCGTATATTTATAATTATTAAATAAGTATTGTTACATAATATTAAATATTTAAATTATTATAATTAAAGGTATTATACTATAACTTAGTATTTTAAATCTTTAAATGCATTACTGTTACTAACTTTGAGTAGACAGAAACAGGGATAATTGATAATTCATAGAGCTCTTGAAGATCTTCGGAGCCCTTTACATATATTGTCTCCTTGGAGTCTCATAACAACTCTGTGAGGAAGGAAATAGTTCCCATTTTACTGATGAGGAAACTGAGAAGTTAGGTTACACAACTAAATGTGGCACTGTGTGAACCCAAGTCTTCCAGACTTCAAACCAATGCTTTATCCTTACTTTTTTTTAATTGGGAATGGGGGAGGGGTGGAGAGTAAGGGAGCTTCCCCAGGGAAGTAGGTAGTGAGTCATAGCTATGGTACCTCCCCTTTCTCTCTCCTAAGAGGAGTAATAGCAAGATTACCCTCGTGGTAGATTACCTACTCTACTAGTTTACCTTACAGCTTTTAAATCCAGAACTGCAAGAAATTCTGGTATATAAAAGTTCATTTAAGTTACACTAAGTCTCAGGATGAATAAGAAGTCAGAAAGCTTCCCTTTGGTCTTCTTGATAGTTTAGTTTGATAATACAAATGAGAAGTCATAGAGAATAGTCAAAACAAGATAAACTGAAACTCATAGTCTCTTGCTTTCTGCATCATCTAGAACTTTGCATTTTGAAAAATCAAAACTTCCATAGTTACACATAATTTATTATTTGGAGGAAATCCTTACACGCCATGACTTTCTTAACCCAAAATGCATCTAAATCCTTCCTGCATGACTCTCTCCCACCATTAACTTAATCATTAAGTCAACCACAGTTTTAATGTTAATCTTTCCAGTCCTCAAAAGTCCTTTCTTATTAAATATTTATTAAGGGTGTTTGAGGTACTAGATATACAAAGATAAAAATAAAACAGGCCTGACTACCAAATAACTTATTCGTCATGTTGTAAAAGTGACCCTAGATTCTCTAAGGTTGGACAGAGGTTCATCACCAGGTTGGCCACAGAAAATTGGCATGAGTTGGAACACAAGATTTGGAGAGAGCTGAGGGCAGTTGGCAGAGCCTTTTTGTCCATAGTAATGTTGTTATACATGGAACAATAAACTTTCTGTGACAGTTTAAAATAAGGACAAATGGAATAGTCTTAAGATCTTGAAAGCTCAAATTCCATTATTAGTTCCTGAATACACAGCTCTGAAAGATTGTTGTAGTTAGTGTCATAACAGTATTATAAATGAAAGAGCCTTATTTCAAAGATTATGATAAAGAATAGAGTAGAGCTAGGAGGACCTATTCTTTTATTTCTTCACCAAAATTAGCACTTGAAGTTTGACAAGAAATAAAACAACACATTTGTTATGAATATGAACATTAACAGCTAGAGATCTGACTTACTGTAACTGGAGGAGTTGAGGTTGAAGACCCACTAACTCAGGTTTGGGCCACTGACACATTGAGTTAAGGAGGAACTGTGAGGTTCGGGAAGTGGGACTAGCAATCCTATGGAAGGGGAGCCAACTCCTTTCTTCCTAGAAATTCCCTGAAATCTAGTTTAAGATCTACTAGAAATGACAACTCAGATAATTTTGGAAATTGTATTTCATGGCTGGGGAAGATGCCGCACATCTTTTCCAGGGGAAAAGAGAAATGAGAAAATACTGAGCATTGCTGCTTTAGTGTGTGGAAGGACATAGTTTCAGATAAAGATAGTGTGTCAAAAGCAGGTGATGGGATGGACCTCTTCTCTGGATCTCTATTGTAGTCTTGCCACTGACCTGTTTGTGGGAATTACTTGGCATCTATCTGTGATAATTTACATCCCAAGGGAAGAGAGGAGGGAATAAGCATTGGCATGGTGCTAAATGATTTTACAATACATTACCTCTTTGAGAAACTCACTTGTGTTAACTAGGGCTGATTTGATTCCTGGCCTTAGGAACTTTAAAGGGATGGGCCTTGGTGATAAAGTATAAACCATTGCATCCTGTTGTTGGTTGGGGTTCTTTTTCTTTGTATTTGTAAGGCTGGTGTGAATATTTGATGTAGACCTCTCCTCAAATTAATATTCAAACCATGATTTTATTATTCAGCTAACTTTCCTGAGCAAGTAGTAGATAATCTTCCCAGTGACTTATCTACTGGCATTTACTATGGTTGGGCCTCTGTTGGAAATGGAGATGTCCATAAGATGGTTTTAAGCATAGGATGGAACCCATACTACAAGAATACTAAAAAATCTGTGGTAAGGATTTTATTTCATTTTATTACACTGTGTAATTCTGAAGATCTTGTTTACATACCAAAAAAGGAATACCAGTTTTCTTATTCATCTCTATTTTCCTAAGGTTTCATGTTTCTAATATTAAGGATCTAAGTATAATATAGAGGGTTTGAAGGTTTTTTTTTTCCAGAAGCTATTTATTATAAGGTTCATTCAGCTACTGTTTTTAAAGAATGAAATTCAAGTTATTAATGGCTGCATCAAAAAAGTGCCCCAAATCACCATTAATTAGAAAGATTCAAATTATAACTGAAGCTCCACCTTGCACTCATCAGATTGGAAAAGTTGACAGAACAGGAAAATGATGTACTGGAGGCACTGCTGGAAAACACATTAATTTACTCTTGGTCGAGCTGTGAATTGGTACAGCCATTCTGGAAAGCAATTTGGAACTGTGCCTCAAAATTCAGTTCAATGCATATGACTTAGCAAAAGTCTATATCCCAAATAAATCAAAGAAATCAATGGCAGTACTTTGTAGTAGTAGCAAAAAAAAAAAACGGTGCCTACAAATTGGGAGTGGTTGAACAAATTTGGTAAATAAATGCAGTGGCTTACTTTTGTGCCATAATATTTTGTAGGACCAATCTCCTGACAAAGAAGTTAGGAACTCAGAACAGAAAGACAGTTTAACCATAAATATTTGTTTCTGGGTTTGGTTTTTTGGGTTTTTTTTGATGGTATGGAGTGGGAGGAAAAAGTCAGTTTTTGATCAACTTAATTTAAAAAATTATGTTTACAAAGTAGATTCTGTTTAGGATTACTGCTCTCTAATATATTTTTATATTTCATAGGAAACTCACATTATACATACCTTCAAAGAGGACTTCTACGGGGAAATCCTTAGTATAGTCATTACTGGCTACATCAGACCAGAGAAAAACTTTAGTTCACTTGGTGAGTTCTTTTAAGAAAAATATGTATATTAATTTCTACTTTTTCCTCAGGATGAAGTAATGATATCTTACTCTTAGATTTCTTTTCATAAAATAACAAGCTAGAGATAATTTACTATCTAGTATTTAATACCTTAACAATATTTGGTACTTTAAGAGAATAACCATCTAGCATGGTTATTTCGCATCTCTTAATACCACAAAAACCTACTCCAGTGGATTCTTGCCCTTTGTACCTGAGCTGCAGTTAATGCTGAAGAAGGAAAATGCCTGTTCGATGGCATGTAAAGTGATGCCAGAAGTCTTTTTCTTCACAACATGAACGAAAACATAAGAGAACAATAAATAAATAAAATAAAGTTAGAAGACAATTACAGTACTACAAAAAGTAACATTGTTTTTGCATTATATATTTGATCCTCTCCTAGAATTCTAAGAGCTAAGTACTATAGTTCTTGTTCCCATTTTGTAGATGAGGAAACAGCCTTTTAGAGGTTAAATTTCCCCGAGTCCATGTCACTAGTGGCAAAGTTGGAATTAAAGCCCCAGGTCTTTTGATTCAAAATCCTTTCTGATTTTTTTTTTAACCACATGAAAAGATAATTCATTAATCTAGGCATGGCATGATTAGAGCTTATGTTGGGGTGGTAGTAGTGGTAGGATCAAGGGGCATCTCAAATTTATACTCTTGAATTTGTTTTTAAAGTAAAAAATTTAAAATTTTATTGACAAATCATGGAGTATAAATTTAATAATAAAATCATGATCATCTCACAAATTTTTCATTGTGTGATGAATTTGTGTAGATTATTTCAAATATATGGCTTACATTCTTCACTTTATCTTCTGCCCTCAGATGCCCTTATTTCAGCAATTCAGGATGATATTGAAGAAGCTAAGAGACAACTGGATTTGCCAGAACATTTGAAATTCAAAGAAGATAGTTTCTTCTATATGCCAGAAAGCAAAATAATGAATGGCCACTGATCAAAAGCCATTTTATTTCCTTGTATTCCACTACTCTTTATCATTGCTGCAGCCTTGTATTTGGTTAGTTTAAGAATTTTCCCAATACCTGTGAATTAGTTTATACAATACAATGTAGTTGCCATTTTCTGATTAAATTAATATGATATTAAACCCATCATGCAGCAATACCAAAAAGGTTCATTTAAAAATCAAGATTTTTTTAAATATGTTGAACTATGCAGAAGCTTCATGAAATACACTACAGTAAAAGCAGAGAGCATAACAGGATCGTTAAGTTTTTTATGATGGAAATATATGTATATTAGTAAAAACTGACAGGCTTAACTCTATTTGCAGATGAGAATAGACATCATTTTAGTAGTTACAGATTCTCTATAATAC
>CM053622.1:412811995-412838494 GCA_028646595.1 Phalanger gymnotis
AATTCAAGCCTTGATTGACACCACCTACCTCAGCCTCCCCACCCCTCTTATCAGAGGGTTGTAGGATGGAATGCCAAACTCCTCCCAATCCCTTCCTTTATTGTAGGGACCCTCTCCCTCTGGTGCCTCTCACCTCCACTTTCCTGCCTCCTTTTGTGTGTTATGGGCGGGGGAGGGGGGGGAGATAACATTATCCCCATTAGGTTGTAAGCTCCTTGAGGGTAGGGACTACCTCTTTATTAATTATTTTTTTATTGATTATGTGCCCAGTGCCTGGCAGGTAGTAAGCATTTACTAAGTATTAATTGGATTAGATTGGATTTTGTATTCCACCATCCTTATCTCTTTCTGGTCTCAACTAATAGAACCAGACGCCCTAGGGTGACCTGGTGGTCCCTCCCTTTCCATGTTGTCTTGTCTGGTTGGATCTTAAGCTCCTTGAGGGCAGGACTATCTTTTATTTGTATTCCCAGCCTTACCACAGTGCCTGGCACAAAGTAGACACTTAATGTCTTTTTTTCTTTTTCTTTCTTTCTTTCTTTCTTTTGGAGGGGAGAAGGCAGGGCAATTGCCCAAAGTCACACGGCTAGTAAGTGTGTCAAGTGTCTGAGGTCAGATTAAACTCAGGTCCTCCTGACTCCAGGGCCGGTGTTCTACTCACCATCTAGCTGCCCCCTTTAATGTCTATTGAATTAAATTTTCAAGTAAGGACAAGGCTAGGTATCTCCTGAGAATAAGAATAGATGGAGTGATTTGGAAAACTTGAGAAATAGACAATCCAAAAGAACCACTGTTGTGTGTGAGAAGGAAACCAAGAATGAATGAAAGAATTGCCAGGTACAAGGCAATTCTACCTACCTACAAGGTAGGCTACAAGGCTACCTTCAAAGTTAGCAAGGAAGGGTTGTATAAGATAATTCAGAGGCATTCTGAAGTGACCCCATGTTCCAACCTGCCTTGCTTTGGCTACATATCTCCTTAGGGCTAATCTCATCTCCTCTTGAATAGGTGGCAGGAGTTGCCAAGCTTGCTCAGTAGCCCTATCTCCTCTTTGAAGACTGAGGGTCAATCAAAATAGTAGCTGAGTAGCTGAGGAGGCATTAATCCCTCCTCAAGATTATGTGATCCAAACAGAATACCTTTGCCCTTATGTGGAAGACACTCTTGTCTGTAAAAGCAGTGCTCAGTTTGAATCCTGGGTTAGTCTAGGCCAGAGGGCAGCCTTCATGTGTTAATAAACTCCTTTTTAACTTTTTCTTCCTGAGTTTTGACTCTTTAATCAAGATGATGACCTGAACATAAAATTTTAATTTTAACAGTGCAGTGTATATGGAAGAGCATGAGACAAGACTTGGGTCCTCCTGTTCTAAGTTCTGACACTAATCTGTGACTGTGAGCAATGTCAACTCACCATTTCCTCATTTTTATGAGTATTCAGGATGAGAGAAATGATAATTACACTGTGCTCTTAGATCACATCTGTAATATTGTGTTAAGTTCTGAGTGCCTAGTAGAAGAGAGAACTATACTTCTGCCCTTGTTTTGGCTACCTCTAGAGCTAGCCTCACCCAAGAACCCAGAATTATTTTATTTTATTTAAATTACATTTTATTTTATTTTCAAAGATCTGCCTTCCATGATCATTTCACACACACAGTGAGAAAGTACTCATGAAAGTAGGCATTTATTAACATTCTTGCAAGAGCAAGTAACCTAAATTACATAGGCTCACCTGTTTCAGGCAAATACACAATCCTTTATACCCTGCCAGGATTTAAATTTCCCTCCCCTGCTCCCATTGGCTGGGAGTTGCAGGGTTCACAGTCTATTGGAAGACACCTAAAACTCACCTACGTGGGTCTCCGCCTCTGATTACATTTCATATTTCAGGCACTCTCACCCCACCACACCCCCCATTCTCATTTCCTTCCTATTTTGACAAGTCATAAACTTTTTAAAGGAATTTCCTCAATTGGTGTACCTTGGCTGTCAAATTTTCCTTCATCATTAACATAAGAAGAATCCCAATACACAAGATAAGGTTGTGGAGCAAAGTTTTCCTCTGGTCTTTGGGGTTGTGGACACAAAAGAGAAAATTCCTAGATTTTCCTTCAAACTATTCAAAGGAAGGAGATGTTCACCCTTAGGCTATGTTGATGAGGAGGCCCCACCTCCTATAACATGAAGTATAAATCAACATTCCTCTTCTAGCCTATTTTACTGCATTTAGCAGCAAATACAGTTATTACATATATTACATATTATAAGTTCAATTCATATCTTACACACACACACACACACACGGACACGGACACACACACACACAGAGAGACAAGGACACACACACACACACACACACACACCTCCACCCCAGAAAAAAACAGAAAAAAGTACTTCATCATGAATCCTTTGTTGTGGTTAATCATTGTGTTGACTCAGAGATCCCAAGTTTTTCAAAGTTATTTGTCTTTACAATATTGTTATTTGTAAATTGTTCCTAGGTTCTGCTCACCTCACTCTGCATTGGTTAATACAAATCTTCCTAGCTTTCTCTGAAACTCTCCCCTTTATTATTTCTTATAGCACAATAGCATTCCTTCACATTCATATGCTATAACTTGTTCAGCCATTCCCTAATGATGGGCTCCCCTTCAGATTCCAATTCTTGCTACTACAAAAAGAGCTACCATGATTGTTTTTGTATATATGTGTCCTTCTTCTCTTTCTTTGATGTCTTTGGGAGAACAGACCTGATTGTAGTATTGCTGAATCAAAGGATATTCGTGGCTTAATAGCTTTGGGCATAGTTCCAAATTGCTTTCCATAATGGTTGGACTGGTTCTTACTCCACCAACAATGGATTAATGTGCCTCCCAATATTATTTTCAACTGAAAGGTTGTATAACCAGCTTCATTCAGATGGTATACCAACTAAGCATTGTTTATTTTGAATGTGCAAGACTTGGGACAATGAGCCCTTGGCAAGGGCTTCTAAGACCGTTGCTACAATATCTGTTGCTTGATTTTCATAATACCAAGAAAATGTTATAAATCACAAGTCAGAGGTGCACAGAGTTGAAACTAAGAAAGAATACTATGCCTTGATTTGGGAGAATAGGGAGAATATTCATTTGTCCCTCCATAGACTTTTATTTGGGCCACACATGCAGTATGAATGAAGAAAAAAGCCACTATATTCATCTTTGACAGGCAATCATGAATGGGTGTTCCCAATACAGTAGTAATGTTATTGATCTACACTCAAATGTTACAGATGAGGCATCTCCAATTAGTGTGTTAGACCCAAATAATCTTGCTTAAATGCTTTTCAGTAAGTTGTGGTTATTTGGTCCAAGGTATCCACATCCTTGAGATACCACTATCTGTCTTTTTGTTGTGATTGCTAGAATAAGCGTTTTTCTATTAAAAAAAAAAGAAATTACCTTTGAAATTGGTATTTCATTGTACAAGTTCCACTAACCGTCCACAAGGTGGTGCATTACCACAAATTTCTGGAACACCAGAATTCACTTTCAGAAGGAAGAACAGATTTTGCAATTACAGAAATGAATAGACAATCACTTACGCTGATATGTTCTCAAGTGCCTCTAGTTCTGGAAAAGATAGTAGAAAGAAGTCACTGAAATAAAGTGACTGGAGGAAAATAAGGTTTCTCAGAATGGTGGGCTTTGTAGGGAACAGATATTTTACCACCTTTCTCCTAGAATCTAAATTCTTCATCAAAATAAAACTCTCCAGAGTAATAGACAACTTTGCATTCTCCACAACTTCCACAACATTGCAAGTAAAACCATTTTGCTAAATATATTTACCTAAGAGATAAACTTACTACTCCTTGAGATGATTACAAAGTGCTGGAAGTAACTTATATGAGAGACTTACAAAACTAGAGCTGCTTATTGAAGGAAATACAGAATATGATAGAAATAAGCAGAATTGCAGTCCATTGCCACTAGTTCTGAAGTGATAGACTATATTCAATGCAGGCAGCTGGAGACTCCGCTTCCAGAACTCCTGAAGTATGCCATGTACTTCACTAGGCAAAAATGCATGGCAACAAGCAGGGCATTGACTCAGAGTTCTGAGCTAGCTTAAAGCCCCCCCCCCCCTTTCTGTACCCTCCCTCTTCTCCCAATTAGGCGAAAAGGCACCAAAGGACAGTTAGACAGGAAAATACTGGTAATGTCTTCCTGACATAATCTTGTTCAAGGAACTTCAAGGTGATCCACAGGATGGGGAAAAAAGTGTGACATGTGGGACATAACATATTTATGTTTGAGAGAGTGTACAGAATCTGAGGATGAATGGCTGTTCAAATGACGGGACAAGGTATCCTGAAGCAATCCATAGGCCAATAGTCTTCCTCAGACCTGTACACTAAATTATTTCCTCTCTTTTCCATTTAATGACTAGGAACAATGTTAATCACACACACACACACACACACACACACACACACACACACACATGAGTTCTTGTTCCTAAGATCTAAGTATCATTAGTTGCCTATTTGAGCATTATATAAGACTATGAATTTACCAGACAAAAGTACTTAGGAGAAAAAATATCCTTGAAACAATGGTAACTTAGAAATTTTACATGTACATTTGCATAAATATATATGTGTATACATATGTTTGTAATTTCTTAATGAACTCCTTTAATGAATAAAGTATGAATATAAATGTATGACCTGTTATAAATACATTTTTATATATATACATATATGTATGATTCCTTCATTGAAGTTGTCTTCTAATGCTTTAATAAAGTTATGTTAGGTTTTAAAAGATTACTTCAGTGAAATAAAAACCTGACAGTGCCTACCAAGCTATAAAGACTAATATTGTAGCACAGTACCAGACTGTATATCTGTCAACAAAGGAGTAGTCTAGGTAAGTTCAGGAAGGTTCATCATCATATGGTTGGCCACAGAACAAATTTTCTGGTCCACAACAACACAGGAAGCCTTAAGGAAGGGGCTGCTAGGTGGCACAGTGAGTAGAGCACTGGCCCTGGAGTCAGGAGGACCTGAGTTCAAATCTGGCCTCAGACACTTGACACTTACTAGCTGTGTGACCTTGGGCAGGTCGCTTAACCCTAATTGCCCTGCCTTCCCCCCTACCAAAAAAAAAAAAAGGAAACCTTAAGGAATGGTGTCCAATGAGATCTTTGAAGTCTGTAATTTGAATTTACTTTCCTTATACATATTTAAGTCAATATTTTCTTAAAGTTTAGACAGAACAACCAACTGGCTAATGGGGGTAGAGGGTGGGGTATGTATGGTATACAAGTTAAGAGATTCCTTCTTAGGGGCTGCTTTTTGATCTAGTGCTGAGTCATTTTTGGACTGATTCTCAAGGCTGGGGAGCTCAGCTTTTTAAGGGCAATCAAGGAAGGTGCCAGTCTCCTGCTGCCAACATCCAGGCTCCCTCTCCAAGTCAATCAAGGAAAGCTCTGTCAAACTTTATAATAGGATAACAGGGCATTTTCAATCAGCTGTTCTTCTAATCCTATCATAGAGAACTCCTTCACACTTTATAAAAAGATACACTAAGTTTTAAGACATCTCAAAATTTGTCCCTTCATTCCTGTGACATATTCTGGGTGTCCTGAGCTAAGGAACTGGTCAGAGACCAACTCTCCTAAGCTTATAATTTACCTTCAAAATTTCTGACTGAGTATATTTTCCCCATTTTTGCATTAAACAAATCACCACCAAAGCATGATTTTATTACTTTCCTAATCTATTATTCAGAATGTCATACAACTTAGAAATTATTCTGATCAATTTTCATTGTTTTCAAAACAAGTAAGTTTTTTTAAATGAGTGAAATTTTTATTATGCACTTACTACATGTACAGCACTGTGATAAAATCTGGGGGTATAAATAGGAAAATAATACAGTCCCTGCTCGCATGAAGCCCACATTCTGATTGAGGGAACTAACACATATGAAGCTCTCATTGACAAGATAGATGGAAAAATCTATTGATCCTTATCAAAGCAAATGTTCACGCTTCTTTAATGTCAGTTTGACCAGTAAAATTATGTCAGTTTTTTATGTTGAAACATTGATACTGCCAAGAACTGAGGGCAAGAAGTTTCCTTTCAGAAACTTTACTAGCTGTGAATGTAGTCACTTTAGGAGCAGTTGGCAGGATGCATCTCCACAAGAAATTGCTTCCCAGCATGATAATTGAGGCCTAAAATAAGTGAGTTTTTAAACAAATAGGTTTGGGGGGGTGGGATGTGTGCCTCTGTGTGTGTGTGTGTGTGTGCGTAGTGAAGATGCTTTAGAACCATGGCAGTAGACATTCTCCAAGAAGTAACACACTACCCTGATCTATGTTAGAGTGGTACAGAAAAAAAATAACACATAAAAGTAGGAACTCAACACAGGATCCAGTTATTCTCTTCTCCCCCTGTAACCCTCTAAAAAAATGCACAAGATAATGACATATTTCTGTTAGGGCAGTGGAATAACTTTCCTATTGTTTTACCTATGCATGTAAGAACAGAAGATCAGGTTAGAACAGTTCCATTAGGTGAGTCAGGGCATCAGGGTTTCACGATCTCTTACTGTAAGGAGACTTACTAGGGAAAAAGTTTAGGGTCCCGAAGTTCTGGAAATGGAATCGAGGTGGCTTAGCTTACATCCAGAAAGGAGGTATCTCAGTCTCCAGTCTAGGAAAAAAAAGAAGTAGACAGCTTCACAGAAAAGTGAAAAACCACCCATGACACCCAACTTAAAAGCCTGACCTAACAGGCTGAGTCAAAGATGAAAGGGAGAGATTCAAAGGCTAGAATCATTGAGACCTCCCTCTTGAAGGTCTTCTAGGAGAGGCTAAATGATAACTTGGTGAGTATATTATGGTGGGAATGACTTCTGTGTTTGGGTGAGACTAGATGGCCGTGGAAGGCTCTTCCTCTCAAATAACACGATTTTGATCCTGTGAAGCCTCCAGGAACATGAAATGATTCATCAACAGAGGTAGTGCAGGAAGTGTGAAACTCAAGATTTCTTTGTCGTTGGAGGACAAATAGGTGCAAGGACAGAGCTACTCCAAAGCCATGGCTAGAATATGGAGTGAAGGAGGTGGCTTTAAGTTCCTTGTAAGTTAGAAACTTAGAAGAAAGAATTTGGGTGGGTGGTACTGTGGACGGAGCAAAGAAGAGGCACCTGTCACAAGCCCGGTTTTTGATAACTTAAATGTTGGGAGGAAGCAACTTCTACAAAGATTTCTTAAGATTTTGCCAATCCAAATTCATCATCTAGAAACCTAGAATTTAATCTATCTCAAACCTAGCCTGGCTAATATTGTATTGATTGACTGCATTGTACTGACTGAGGGTAAGACTTAAGAGAAAAAAAAAAAGGATGGAGTCAATCAGATAGAAGAGTATTTAAGAAAGTATAAGACTTATTTCCCAGTAGTACATATGTGAAAAATTTAAGTTTTGGGTAACTTTGTAACATCTTTGGTATGACTATAACCCCTGTGAGTCTTGGTAAGAAAATTCAATTCAATACAAGTAAATGTCGATCACCTGTTATGTGCCAGGTACTGTGAATACAAAGAAAAAATGAAACAATACCTCCTCTTCAGGAGAAAAGTGTGAGTTCAGGTATATACACACATGTATACACACATGCACACATGTACACAATATAAATGTATATACATGTACATATGTGTACACACACACATGCTATATACATATAACACACATAGTAAATATGAAGTAATTTGTATATACAGGAGCAATAATAACTTGAGGGATAAGGAAAAGTATCTCATATGAAGTGGCAGTGGAGCTCTGCTTTGCAGGAATTTAGGGTTTCTAAGAAGTAAGGGAAAGGGGATGGAGGAGAACCTATGCGAAGACAGAAATGGAAGATGGAATTTTGCATATGGGAAATGCCCAAGTAGATTTGAAGCAGCCAGACTGTAATGTGGAGTGACTGAGGGGAACGAAGTTAGAGTGGAGGGATAAAGTTAGATGGAAAGATATGTTGAAGCCAAATTGTGAAGGACTTTAAATGCTAGATGAGGAATTGCTATTTTATCCAAAGGAAATAGGGAGGCACTGAGTGAAGACAAATAGCATGATAAAATCTGCGTTTGAGGAACAGGAAGATGGATTGGTGACGGGAAGGACAGTAGTCAGGGAGACCAAGTAGGAAGCTGTAATAATACACCAAGAAAGAGCTAATTAGTGTCCTTGAATGAGGGTAGTGGCTGTATGAGTGGAAAGGAGACAAATGCCAAAGGTATCATGGAATATCTTTGAATGGATAGGACTTAGCAACTGATGGGGTATGAGGAAATAGGAAAAGTAAAAGGGTCATAAGCCTGGGTGACCAGAAGGACAATGAAGGCCTACACAGAAATAGAGAAGTTTAGAGGAAGGGTAGGTTTTGGGAGGAAGATAATGAGTTCTATTTTGAACACTCTGAGTTTAAGGTGTTTGTGGTATATGCAGGGGGCCAATAACATGGGCTTGGAACTCAGGGGAAAGATGACTGGTTATACAAGTTTAGGAATCATCTACCTATAGGCAATATTTGAACCCATGAGAGCTGAGATCGCTATAATCAGGGGTTCCTATCCTGGGGTCCACGGGCAAGGGATAGATTTCTGTCTATGAACAGATTTCAAGCAATTGATAAATTCAGATAGGAAAAAAAGTTACAGCTTTATTTCTACTAACTTCTAACTGAAATTTAGCATTTCCTTCAAATATGATTTTTAAGAGAAAATTATTATGCTGCAGAGTCCTTGGGCTTGACTATACCGTCATAGGGGTTCATGACACACGAAAAAAAGATAAAGCACCCCTGGCAAGAAAGAGAAAAGAAAAAGGCACAGAACAGAAACCTGTGTACACCTAAATATAATGGGTGAGATATGGCTGATGATCCAACAGAGGAGAGTGAGAAGGAATGGTCAGTGTCAGGAAAGCCCAGGGAGGAGATCCTGTCCAGGGAGGAGGAAGTAAGACAATAGTATCAAAAGATTCAGAGAAATCAAGAATAAAGACTGATAAAAACAGCATTGGATTCATCAGGTTTAGTTATCAGTAACCTTGGAGAGAATAGTTTCAGCTGAGTGGTGGGGTCAGAAGTAAGATTCCAAGAGTTTGAAAAATGGCTATAATGAAACTCTCCCCCCACCCCCATGATGATAAAGTGAATGAAAAATTATTTATTAAGAGCAAATATATTCTGATACATCTTAAATCTTTATCAAAGAAACTTGCTACAAAGACTTTTTCCCCATTTACCTGCTTCTCTTATAATTTTAGCTAAATTGTTTTGGTTTATATAAAACTTTTAAATTATATCTATTCAAAATTGTCTGTTTTGCCCTCTCTGATTCTCTCTATCCCTTGTATCATGATCTCTTCCCTTTTCCATAGACTCTGCCAGGATTATTTCAAACACTTGCAGAGAGGTGATTGGGGAAGGGGTGTCTTGCCCTACCCTTACCCTGGCCTCCACACAATTGTGAGTATATGGCATTCCTATTTGTGTGTGTTTGTACTTTCCTGATTTTGGACAAATTTGTATCTATCTCAAGATAGACATGTTCAGAATGACCTCATACATTCACAAGATCCAAAAGTCCTCCATTGGATTGGAGCTGAATGGTAGTATGAGAGGAGACCGAAGAATGGCCACCAACAAGAGGATTGGCCCAATTCTGGATATTTTGCATTCCGTACTGGGATTTGCTTGGTCAGTGCAGAGCCCAGGTGAAATGTAAAATCCTTACTGGCATTTCTGCAAGCTGCTTTATGTTCAGCCTCTCGGTCAATTATAGCCATTGCTCTAAGCTAGGTTATTGAATTTTGTTTTAAGTTTGTTTTCTGTCAAATGCGAACTTATGAATGTTCTGTGTGTACCTTTCCTTTTGTGCATAGCAAGTAAATACCATCACATAACTGATTTATATTATATATTGAGTAACTTTCTATTCTTTCTTTTAGAACAACTCTAGACATGAAACATTACCCAAGTGTTAAGTAAATTTCCCCCAGGGTGTTGGGATGGAAATTTAATTAGCCAAAGTGTATGAAAAAAGGAAGCCTAAACCTTGTCATTAGATGCCATTCTCCCCAGGACCAAATTTGTTCCAAATTGTAGGTGTGGATGCATAGCAAAGGAGCCTTTTTAGCAGAGAAGAGAGTGGCATAGTACCCCAGCCACTTTGGGTTCACTATCACAATGTCAAAAGGGGGAAGGAGATGAATAAGTGTAATATACCCTGTGTCTCCAGCAGATATCGGTATTATAAATCTTCAGCAAGATTAGAAATATTCATCCTAGCTTCATGGGGCACCCTCTTGCTGACTCTATCCTACCCCCATGAATATTTATTCTAGGATATCCTTTTTTTTCCTACAGTGGTCATTTGTGCAACTTATTGCATCTAAACCCTTGGTAGTGATAAAAATTTACAAACTGTATTATGACATGGTAAGCACAGTCCCTTTGGTTCCCCAGTGAATGTCATTTTGACTGCTATATGGATTGCTACACAGTAACATTTCTGGTCTGAGCCCATACTTGCCACACTAGCATGACCACTCTGCCTCCCACCTTGTAACATGACTTCAGACAAACTTTAATGAATAACAGCATCTTCACTGTGAAAGAAATGATTGCTTATGACAAAAAGATTGCAGAATCTAATTTGATTTCATCCACATCTGCTCTATGAAAAAAGATATTGGTTTTCTTTTATGATTTGCCTTACTAATGCCTCTACACCAAACAGTTCTAAAGATAAAGTGACTTGGAGCGTACTTGACTAAAATTCAAGAAGATATTTAATGCCATGAAAATGAAATTAAAGTTAGTTTGGCCTCAGAAACCTTACGTTGCACCTCCCTCATCCCTTCTGTTTGCTTTGTTGCACCTCTCTCATCCCTTCTGTTTGCTTTGTTGGAAGTGTGAGAACTATCTGCAACTTCTGTCTTATGGGGAAACCCCCTTAGACTTGTCCATCATTAAAGAGACAGAGACACAAATACATGAACCTGACAGCAAGATCAGCATTACTACCTGGAAGAGAAACCAGTGCCTAATAATGTCACCCTACTTAATCTGTGCCGCCTTCAGGAGAAATGTTCCCTTTCCTCCAATCAGGGTGCTAGGTTTACTGCACTACATTAGTGTGACACTGATCCTTTTCTGAGAGAGGCATCAGGAATTTGTCAGATACTCTAGAGTGCCCTCTATTTATTTGTTATCTTTCCCAATAGAACGCAAACCCCTTTAGGGCAGAGATTATTTCATTGTTGTCTTTGTATCCCTAGCAGCTAGCACAGTTGCTGGCACATAGTAGGTGCCTAATATATGCTTGTTGGTTAATTGGCATTTTACATAAAATATTAATATTCAATGAATTCCAAAGAATGGTCTGCCTATAATTCTTCAAGCCTTAATTCCATAAGAGGATAGATTCAGAGCTAGAGAGGACCTTAGACAATACCTAGTCCAACCCCATCATTTTAAAGTTTACATTCTTTTTTTTTTCTTTTTGGAGGGGGGAAGGCAGGGCAATTGGGGTTAGGTGACTTGCCCAAGGTCACATAGCTAGTAAGTGTGTCAAGTGTCTGAGGCTGATTTAAACTCAGGTCCTCCTGACTCCATGGCTGGTGCTCTACTCACTGCACCATTTTAGCTGCACCCCCTCCCCTGCCCCATCATTTTAAAGTTGAGGAAACAGGCTCAGAAAAGTTAAGCAATATACCCTGGGTCACATAACTAATAAATGCCAGCAGTAGGATTGGAATCCAAGTTTTTCTGATTGAAAACTGAGCACTCTACTATGCCAGTCTGCTTCTCTGGAAGAGAAGGCTCTTATAAAGGATGAAGGATACTGTTGTAATGGTAATACATTTTTTTAAAATTTATTTTTAGTTTTCAACATTCATTTCCACAAAATTTTCAGTTACAAATTTTCTCCCCATCTCTCCCCTCCCCACCCCAAAACGGCATGTATTCTGTATTCTGATTGTCACTTTTCCTAGTCTGCCTTCCCTTCTATCACCCCACTCCCCTGCCTCCCTTATTCCCTTTCTCTTTACTATCTTGTACTATCTTGCTTGTATATCTTATTTCCCAGTTGCATGTAAAAACATTTTTTAACATTTGTTTTTAGAACTTTGAATTCCAAATTCTCTGCCTTTTGATGGTAATACATTTTTAATATTAGCTAGCATTTGTATAGCGCTTTAAGGTTTGCAAAGTGTTTTACAAATCTTAACTTATTGTATTCTTAAAACAATCCTGGGAAAGTAGGTGCTATCATTATTTTTGTTTTATGTATGAAGAAACTGAGGCAGATAGAGGTTAAGTGTACTGAGACACAATAAGTATCTGAAGCTAGATTAGAACTCAGGTCTTCCTGATTCCAGGTTTATGCTGCATCACCTAGCTGTCAGAGACAGCCTGGAAGGAAACTCAGAGAAGGTTGCTTTCCATGTTATGCAACATACTCAGAGACATGGGGTCAACATTTTTTAATTGAAGAAAATTTTTAATTTTTTCTAATTTGGTATTATGAAACCTTTCCAATGCACAGAATTTCATATACATAGCATAAAATAAAATATGGAAAGACACAAGGGGATAGAAGAAAGGTTGTAGCATATTACTAACAATAGCTCATGTTCCAGCAGTAGCATAAAAGCAACAAGCCCAAGGATTATTTCCAAAGGCCAGCAATGGGTATACAGAGTGTTCAGGGAGGATTGGCACCTCTGCTGTAAGGGCTTGCTGAACCCTTCTCAGTACTGCTCATCCACCTTTGGTGTCCACCTGTACCCAGCTCTCACCTGTGGCTCCACGAAGCTGTAACACCTGTGCAGTAGCCACACCCTGGTAAAACCATCTTGGCAAATGGTCTAAACCAGGTTGAGGGTAACTGACAGGTTCGAATTAGGGAGAGGTCAACCCTAAGCACCTCCCCCAGCTGAATGGGTAGGCTAAGAACAGTTTGTTCAAAAGGCCCTGAAGGTGGCTGAAGCAGGTGCTGTGAAGCTTAGTTAGAGCTTGGTCAGATGTTGAGGACGCCAAGGTCATTCAGTGCATCCCAGGCCATCTGGCGCAGTCATATTGTCTCACCACTGGAGTTGGATTACTCTGGAAGAGTGAGGCTAACAACTTTGTGCAACTCTGCTTCGCTTAAATCCAATCCATTGTAAGTCAGGACATTACCCCACGCCATTATACGTCTTCTTTGAAAGCAAAGGTTAAACAAAACCTTTTTCCAACATTCTGTGACCCTGGCAGTCAGTGTGGCACCCATGTAAACTGAAGATAAGGAAAGTCTCCAAAGATTCTCTTCAGAGCAGTCACTGTGACACTGATTTATCACTGCCCACACCTTGTAATATATTTTTGACCTAAGGCTTCAAAAAGCTACAAATTTAGCAGAATATATGAGATTTTCCTAGAGACCCATGATTTATGGTACCTATTGAGGATAGTATTTCTGCAGGGAATAAAAGCCTGGAAATTTTCAGCTGACTTTGTTGCCAGCCTAGCCCAGATTAGTTGGATTGTGGATATGATATCAGACACAGAAAAGCACATGGAGTTTTTGAGGGATAAATAGAGAGCAAAATGTCAACCAGTGCCACAGAAGGCAGGAATACATATAGACCATAAAACTATAAGGGGTTTTTTTTTCTGCCTCTCTTCTGTGTCCTGGCCCTATCCTGAGACCAGAAGTTTAGTACACACCACAGAAGAGAAATTACATAATTCCTGCCCTACTGAGCCAGAGCAATACATAGAGGACCTGGGGAAACACACAGACTGGTCATTTTAGTCTTCTAGCACAGGGAGCCTTTATTTTTAAGAAAATTTTGTTGATATCTTTTGTTCTTACATCACCTAAATTTCCCCTTATATCCCTTCCTCCTCCAAAAGAGTCATCCCATATAACAAAGATTTTTTTTTTAGAGGAAGAAGACAAAAATCAGCTCCACTGATATTAATACATTAAAAAAAACTGAACATAAAATCAATGTTCCACTTTCATGAACTGCACCCCACCTCCCCTGAAAATGATCAGAGGAAGGTGACTTCTCATGTCTCTTCTTTGGGGCCATGTTTGTTTGTTATTTTAGCACATAAGTTATTAACTTTTTTGTATCACAGAACTTGTTGGCAGTCTGGTTAAGCCTAAGGACCCTTTTTTCAGAATAATGATTTAAATGCATACAGTAAAATTGTTGTGTTTTTGAATCATTTTAGTCATATCTGACTCTTCATGACTCCATTTTGGGAGTTTTCTTGGCAAAGATACTGGAGTGCTTTGCCATTTCCTTCTCCAACTCATTTTACAGATGAGTAAGGTTAAGTGACTTGCCCAGGGTCACACAACTAGTAAGTGTCTGAGGACAGATTTGAACTCAGAGAGATGACTTTTCCTGACTCCAAGCCCAATGCTCTAATCACTATGCCACATAGATGATCTATATAGTAAAATACATAGGATTAAAGGGAAAACCAATTATTTAGAAATGAAATTACCAAAATATTAGAAAAAGAAGTTCAGATACCCTGGGTTAAGAACCTCTGTATCTAACATGTTTGAAAACACCAAGGATTCCATTGGAGCAGCTCAATCACTGCTAGAGAGACTATGAAAATCCCCTGAGTAATCAGTTGTTGTGTTTGTCCTTCTTTTTCGAAGAGGACCATGACATCAGGAAAAATGGTGACATGATTTGTAGTCGACTTTGATTTGAGTGAGGGAGGGCTGTGCAAGGTCACCAGCCTCACTTTCTCCTCCAGAGCCCTCTGGGTCCAGTGGCCTGATATTCACCAGGACTACTGGAGGTGGCCCAGGATGCAATGGCAGACCCTGGCCCTTTTAGGCTAAGGCCTTTTCAGGTTCTCACTTTGAGTGAGGTAAGGCCCCTTTAACTAGAAAAAAGAAAAAAAAATCAAGCTGAGAGGGAAGACCCTCAGATTGCTGTTCCAAAGAGAAACAGTTACCATTGACATTCACTCTAAGCCAGGAGGGCCCAAAATATAGCCATTAAGTGGAGCTTGGGCACGGATCTATTGTGGTCCAATCTATAAGCTTCAGAGTGAAATGGTTGAGAAAAGAGAAAAAGAAAGAAAGAAAGAAAGAAAGAAAGAAAGAAAGAAAGAAAGAAAGAAAGAAAGAAAGAAAGAAAGAAAGAAAGAAAGAAAGAAAGAAAGAAAGAAACAAGGAAAGAAGGAAAGAAGCAAGGAAAGAAGGAAAGAAGCAAGAAAAGAAGGAAAGAAGCAAGAAAAGAAGGAAAGAAAGAAAGAAGGAAAGAAAGGAAGGAAAGTTTCTTCTTGAACTACCAGGACAGATAGGAAGACAAAGCATTTATCAAGAGCTTATTATGTACAAAGTACTATGTTAAGTGCTGGGGATACAAATAAAATCAAGCAAAAGTTAACACTTCAAGGGAAACAGGAGAGTGAGGGGAATACACGAGTATTACTGATAGTGACAACCATTGTAGCTAAAGCCCCTATCATAGCACCTCCACTATGATCATACTTTGGTAGACTGAGGTCTCTGATTCTCCTTTTACATTCTTGTGTCCCTCCTGTCTCCCTAAGATGCTCTTCTATGTTCTCACCCATGACTCATTGACACTGATGAAGAAGATGATCAGGGGTGCCATACTGGATTCACAGGCCGGGGCGATTCAATACCTCAGCCCCTCAGTGATCTGACATCTCTGGCTGAATCTTAATCAGTTGCCCCAGTAGCTCCTTGTGGTCTTCCTAGGCCCAAGCTCACAACGTTTTCCTAGGTGATTCAACTGAATGGTCATGTCATCTAAAGCCACCAAATCCTCAGATAGAGGATGATTGGCCAAGTGCTCCTTTAAGTAAGTTCATATTCAAATATATCTGTAACACTTCCATCGGCTTCACCTACTGCCAGTCCATGGTAGTTCTAACTAGGCAGAATGCATTTATGTAGGCTATCAAAGTCCATCCTCCATGTTAGAATCCAGCATGGTAGTTGTTACATCTTGCTTGCACTGATGTTCTTCCAAATGGTTAGAGACCATGCCTTAAATTGCTGAGAGCTCCACAGCAGAGGGGGAAGGGTAGAACGCCTATATTAATGAGTAAGATAGAGGCCAAGATGGCACACATATCAGATTTGCAGAGGACACAAAGCTGAGAACGACAGCTATCTCCTTGGATGAGTCTGGATCCAAATAGATCTCAACAGGTTGGAATGTTGGAGTGAAACAAATAATATGAAATTTCATAGGGATAAATGTCTAAATTGCAATACATGTGAAAGATGAGACCTGTATAACAGTGTTATTTGGTAACCAAAAAACTAGTATTCTCTTAGGCTCCATTTAGGGAAGTAGTGTCCATAATGAGGAAAGTGATGGTGCTTTTGTACTCTTTCCCAGACAGACTCTATCTGTAGTATTATATTTAGTCCTGAGTGCTTCATTTTAGGAAGGACGTTAATAAGAGGAAGGTGATCAGTACAGTGAAGAGCTCTGAGATCATGACATATGAGAATCAGTTAAAAGAACTGGGGATCTTTAGACTGAAAATGAGAATACTTAGGGAGGATATGACAGCTGTCTTCAAATATTTCAATGTCTATCACGTGTGATTAAACTTGTTTTGCTTGGCTTTAGAGGGCAGAAATTGGAGTAAGGGTAGAAGGCACAGTGAGGTTTTTGCTTAATATAAGAAAAAATGTTCCAACAGCTACCCAAAAGTGGTATAGGCTGCCTCAGGGTGTGGTGAGTTTTCTCTCACTAGAGTGTTCAAGCAAAGGCCAACTGACCATTGGTAGCACATATTATAAAACAGACTTTTCTTTTTTTCAGAACCAAGTTGGACTATATAACTATTGAGTTCCCTTTCACTTCTGAGATTCTGTAATTCTATGATTCCATTAGAAAATTCTCTAATCTTCCTACAATGAGAACCACTCTTGCCGGACCTATTGAAAAAGATCCTATCTGGATTGTACATATTAGCTCACAGAGGCCTCTATTTACGACCTGGGTGGGGAAACAGCAGGAATCTTAGAGAGCAACAACATCGCCAGAGCTAAGGGTGCTGATGAAGTTGCCGTGGTCACTTGTATGGGATGCTTCTGCTACGTCAGAAGCTGAGTGATCTCCCTTAAAATTCCTGAAGCTGTTCACTTAACCTATGGATGACCCCTGTTAGACCTCCTAAGATTGTGATGGGGGGGAGGCGATTCCACATATTCTGTCATGGGAATCACACAGGATGGGAAGGCACTGAGGAGCTGCAATCTGCTCTTATAAAGGAAGTATGCAAAGTAAGAAGATTATAGATTCAGGTATATTTCTATATAAGCAATTTTTTTTTTTAAATAAAGGGCTTGAATTTTGCAAAGCAAGAAATGGTGGACGGCTAATCCATATTATGTTATCCAAAGTGAGCGACTACCACCTTTCACTCATCAAATTGGCAAAGGTAGTTAAAAACAAATTTCAATATCAGCAAGGCAATAAAGAAGAAGGCCTACAATTTTACCCCTGATGGAGCTATGGATTGGGGCAATCTTTTTGGAAAACACTGTATGGCAGCATATAATGGTAGCTACAAAACTATTCATCTCTTTTCACTGAATGATCCTACACCTAACTCTATACTTTAAATATGTTATTGATAGAAAAAAAGATATTTCAGTGCAAAAAACATTCCTAACACCATTGCTCATAATAGCAGAAAACAGGAAACAATCCATGTGTCCAGTTTTTGGTAAACAATTACAGAAATTGTGCTATGTGAATAAATGTAATATTATTATACCATGAAGGTGGCAACTCTGAAGATAACAGAGAAAGATGAGAAGACAGGAAGTGACATATGGTAAAGAAAGTAGAAATCAAAATAATAATATATAAACTAACAATGGTCTAACAAAGAATAGATTCAGGTCAGTTGTTTTTCAGTCATGTTTGAATCTTCGTGACCCCATCTGGGGTCTTCTTGGCAAAGATTTTGGAGTGGTTTACCATTTCCTTTTCCAGGTCATTCTACAAATGAGGAAACTGAGGCAAATAGGGGTGAATGACTTGTACAGGGTCACACAGCTAGCAAGCATCTAAGGCCAGATTTGAATTCAAGAAGATGAATCTTCCTAACTCCAGGCCTGGCACTTTATCCACTCTGTGCCACCTAGCTGCCCCTTAACAAAAGATAACAGCAGTAAAATGCAGAAGAATATGGAAAAGAGATCATTCAGAAGAGAAAAGAAAGGAAATGTAAGGTTTTTGTTACTGCACTATGCTGCTGAGGCAGCATGACCTGGTACATTGAGAGTCAGCCTTAAAGCCAGGAAGATCTGAGTTCACGAACTACCTCTGATATACACTGGCTGTTTGATTCTGGACAAGTGACGTATTCTTGGAGGTCAAGCAAACTTCCATGACTATACTTTGAAGAGAAGTGCTGACTTGCATTGAAAGAAGAAAGTTTCCTGTTCCAATGAAATCAAAGGTCCAATCCCTATTCCTACTATATTGTTAAATATAAAGTTAGAAAATAAAGTGACTGAAATAATTAAATTGTTTCATGGTTAATTTTCTTTTACTCTTGTTTGTGTACGTAAAGGTTCATTTTCATTGAGAGTACATGTTGAATGATTGTTTTTAATAAGTGAGTCAAAATGTGCTCATTCAGTTTGTGGTAAACTGACTCATTCAACCATCATAACAAACAGAAAAATACAAATAGTCTGCCCACAGCTTGAATGCATAAGACAAAAATGGCCCTTTTCCAGCTTTTTCACACCTGCTCCAAACCGTTCACCCTAGTCTGCTCCTGGAAGAACACTGATCAAATTACCAAGACACTGAAAGATATAGTCATCCATTATTCAAAATGTTTTCCAAATTTAGGAACAACATAATTTCTTTAGAAGTAATTATTTTCTATTCACAAAGTATTTCTTGTGGGATATAATTTCCAGCCTCATACAATATTTCAGATGTCGTCTGATCAGTGCAAAGTACAATGATACCATCACCTTCCTGGTGCTTTTCTTCATGTAGCCCAAGATCCCATTGCTTTGTTGATTGTTATGTCACATCCCTGGCATGTACTGAGCTTGTATTCCACTAAACCCACACCTCCCAGGTCTTTGTTACCTCAGTTCTTGTCTAGTCATGTCTACCTTTGTCTTATACCTGTACAGTTGAGCATGTGACGCCATGTGCAGAATTTCACAATTACTCACAGTAAATTTCATTCTATTGGAATTGAATTCTTGGCTGTGCAAGTCTTCATAGCTTGATAGGAAAAAACTCTGAGCATTTTCACTGGCTATTTCTCATTCCACCATTTCATCTCTGCCTCTTGGCTTCTTTAAGTCCTGGCTAAAATCCTACTTTCTGCAAAAAGCCTTCTCCAGTCCTCCTTAATCTTAATGCCTCCCCTCTGAGACTGCTCCCAATTTATCCCGTATATATTTTGTTTGTATGTAATTGCTTGCAGGTTGTCTCCCCATTAGACAATGAATTCCTTGAGGGCAGGGACTGTTTTGGTTACTTATTTATGTATTTTGCCTTTCTTTTTATCCATGGTGTTTCACACAGTGCCTGGCACATAGTAGGCACTTAAGGCTAGTTGGTTGACTAATCTTAGACATTATCAATTCCAGACCCTTCATTTTACAACTGAGTCTCAGAGAAGCTGAATGATTTGGCCAGGATCACACAACTAATATGTATGTGTGATAGGATTCAAACTCAGATCTGCCTGACTCCAAATCCAGTGTTTTATTCATTATACCACACTATCATCTTCTGAGATCTTGGGTCTGTCATTGAATACCGGCTGTACCTCCCAGTTTTGTGCCACTCAAAAATTAAATGTGTTCCATCTCATCCTTCATCCAAGGAAATTGTCGACAAAAATATTGAACAAAAGCTGAAAGCTTCTTTTACTGTTTTCTCTTTTAGAATGCCAAAGTAATCAAGTACCTTTGATTAAGTCTTACTAGGTGCAAAGCCCCAGGCCCACACCCTTTTGCTGATTAGGTGTGAAGCCTTCAGGCCTTAAGAAGAGTATATAAACTCAGAGGTTAGGGTTTTGTTTGGGGCTCTCACTCACTGGAAGAGTGTTGTTATGGAGACTCTGGGTAGCTGCTGAAGTCCCCCAGCTTTGAAGAAAACCCAGATGTTGGTGCTTCTCTTTTTGATAACTATGTATATGATGTCTTAATCAGACAAAGCCTGTCTGTTGAATATTGTTATTTGATCTGTTGATATTTTCTGTTTGTAATTTCTATTTGTATTCCCTGAACTAAGTGAATGATATATGTATGTTTGGTTAAAGTGAGATTGTCAATCCCTTAAAGTTGCTTTCCAACTTCAAAGAACCTGTGCTGGCAGTTCTTGTCGTTGGTCTTGTTGGGTCTTACATCTTAGCAGCAGCTGCTAGCCAAATTGTTACAAGTGTGTTACATATCATTTAGGCATATCTGTTTAATAAAGAACTATTATTTTTTTTAAATAGAGAGAGAAGGCACTTTGGGAGTAGCTGAATAAATTGTGATACATGAACATAACGGAATATGATTTCACCATGAAGGAGGATGAAGGTGAGGAATTCAGAGAAATATGAAAAGATTTGTATGAACAGATGAGAATAGAACCAGGAGAACAATAGACACAATGACTACAATATGTAATAGAAGGCAGTGTTAAAAGATAGTAGAATTTAGGTTATGTGCAATGATGGATACTGGCTATAGTGCCTAATATTGGAACATGCCTCCTTCATCTTCCTTAGAGATGTGGTAGACCACTGGTATGAAATGTTATATGCTTTGTCAGCCATAGACACCGTATTGTATGATTTTGCTTTCATATATTATTGTTCCAGTTGTTGCTGTTGCTACTGTAAAGGTGGATATTTTGGAGGGGATTGTTGAGAAGTAATTGGGGTATAAAAACTATCAAAGTGAACTAATATTTCAGTGGATCTGTGAGTACTCTCTCCACCAATATAGGACACAATCTAGCCATGCTTGCTCATCCGTTGTGATACTTTGACTTTTTGTCCATGTCCTCCCACAAACCCTTTGGTGGGGGGTAGTACTCAATATTCTGGGGGCCTTTCTCTAGCTTTCTTGGCATTGCATGGAAAATGATGGAGCATGTGAGTGGTCTGTCATTCTTGATCTTGCTAAATTTATTTTTCTAGTCACACATCACTAATGCATTTAAAAAACACAAGAAGAGAAAGATTGTTTATCAGGAAAAAAGAAACATATCTCTGGCATCAGCCTTACTGTAAGGTTCAAGTGACAATAGCCAAATTAACTATAATCAGATAGCAAAGGATAATGACTGAACAAAAGAAGAAAGAACTGCCTCAAGAATTGACATTGCAAAACATGTTTTACTGTGATAGCAAAAGTCATAGCGAGTCTGCAGTTTTATCATGAAGACAGTATCCTCCAGGGCAGCAGCAACCTTTGCCTTCAGAACCCCCACAACACTTTGTTCAAACCTCTTTAATGCATTTATCAGGTAATACTGTGCATTCAAAATATCATCATATGGTTATCCCTTCCACATCACTGGGGTTAAGGACACAGAGCCCCTGAAATTTGGAAAATCTGCATAAAATTTTTTGACCCTCCCTTCATACCAGAGAAGAAGCCTGAATTTTTATGGTATTAAAAGATAAAATATGTTGATATTATACAATGCTATGCATATATTTTATGCATTTCTGAGTTTCTAAACTTTTTCTTTGTCGTCTGCTGGCCTTCACGTGTTGTCAGCAGCTTCTGCAAAACTCCCCTCAAATTCCCATCTAACTTCTTATGCTGACCTGAGAGATGTCAAAACTGCATTGGGCAAGTCACTATGTGGAAGGGATAACTGTATAAGACTTACCCCATTGCAGAGTGTAAGTTCCATGAAATCAATGATTGTATTCTATCTTAATTTTATACTTCCCCAGCAGCTAGCATAGTATGCACACAGCTGATTCTTCATAAATATTTGTTGCTGTTACAGGAGGCAAATAAACATATATGTGTATACACACACACACACACACACACACACATATATAAAGAGAGAGAAAGAGAAAAAGGGAGAGGGAAAGAGAGGGAGAGGGAGGGAGAGGGAAAAGAGGAGAGAGAGGGAGAGGGAGAGAGAGAGAAAGAGAGAAACACTTAATAGCTGGGTGACAACCAGAAAGTAACTTCTCTGAATTTGTTTCTTAATTATAAAATTAGGATAATAATATTCCCAATTGCCTTGCAGGTTTATTGTGAGGAAAGTGTTTTGCAAACCTTAAGCCATGTGCTATTTGATCATTTCAGTCATGTCTAACTCTTCATGACCCCATTTGAGATTTTCTCGGCAAAGATTCTAGAGTGGTTTGTAATTTTCTTCTCCAGCTCATTTTTACACATTAGGAAATTGAGGTAAGCAGGGTTAAGGGATTTGTCCAGGATCACACAGCTAGTAAGTATCTGAAGTCACATTTGAACCTAGGCCCAGTGCTCTATCCACTGCACCACCTAAATGCCCTTAAGCCCTCTAGAAATGTGTTATTATCAGTTATTGATGTTATTATTAGACTGTTTCATGAACTGATGCTATGCCTCTGCAAACACTTCTATGAGATAGTCTTCATCATCTTCACAAGACACTGCTCTACCTTCAACATTTTAACCTTGACTTCTGAGTCATGCTTTCCTAGCCTATGCCTTCTCCCACTTCCTAAGGACCTTGAACCTACTTGGTGACTAATTTGAGACCTCCAGTCACTCAATCACTCCCACTTTACCTAGTCACTGTAAAATTAATGGTTGATTACACTAAATGCTCTACTCAGCTTGGCCCTCTTTTTAGTTCCATTAGTGCTGCTTTTAGATTCTTTGGTGACTTCCGCTGTGCTTGTGGAGCCCAACCCTGAGTCTTATGCACTCTTTGCTTTCTCCATGACTTATGCAGTTTGAGGGGAGAAACCACATCTTATTTCATCTTTATATCCCCAGTATCTACTAGAGTACCTTACACAAAGTAGGTCCATAATAAATGTTTGTCAAATCGAATTTTTGCTCTTAGACAACAAAGTGCAGCTGGGAGACTATGTCAACCACTATAAATTCATTTTTCCTATGATTTTTTGAGTCACTTCCTCACTGACAACAAATGCCATCACTTTATGCTCCAATGAAAACATTTAGGTCTAACAGTGTTAGTATCTATTTTTGGTCTATTCCCTACTTCATCATATTTGATGTATGAATGTGTTTTACCCTTTCCTCCAGTCTCAAATTAATTCCAGCATGTGTGCCTTTGATCTCACTCCTTTTTCAACTTTGAGGCACTTTGCCCCTATGCTTAACATCTCTCTCAATATCTTCATCCTTTCCCTCTCCTCAGTTATCTTCTGCTCTGAATTCTCATGTACTTCAGTCTCCCCTTCTTCAACTCCCAACATCCAATCCCTCCTAACACCCAAAATTAAACCCACCGGAACACTTCACTAGACATTGTCCTATTTCTTTCCTTCCCTTCTTTTGACAAGCTTCTTGAATTGTGAGTATTTTCTATCTCAATTTCCTCTCTCCTGTAATTCATCTCTGCAAAACTAACAAAACTTAGTCCTTGGAAATCACCAATGACTTCCTTATTGCCCAAGCCAACAGATTTTTTTTCTCCCTCATTCTTTGGGTTGCATATGTCTTACAGATGGTCTAAACCAGGAGTAGGGAACCTGCAGTCTTGAAATCTCATGTGGCTCTCTAGACCCTCAAGTGCAGCCCTTTGACTAAATCCAAACATCATAAAACAAATCCCCTTAATAAAAGGATTTGTTCTGTAAAACTCGGACTCAGTCAAAAAGCTTCCCCCAAGAACCTAGAAGGTCACATGTGGCCACAAGGCTGCAGGTTCTCCACCCCTGGTTTTTATGTCATTCTTAGTATCCCATTTTCTACTGTGTTTCCACCATCACTGCAAAAGTAGATGAAGACCACAAAGGACTGAAGCAGATAGGTTGTATGATAGAGTGCTGGTCTTGGAGTCAGGAAGACCTGAGTTTATATCATTCTTCCAACATTGACTATTTGTATGGTGCTGGGCAAGTCGTATTTCTCAGTCTCTGTTTCCTTATCTGTAAAATGGGGACAATACTAGCACCTACAACAGGGTTGTTGTGAGGATTAAATGAGATAATATTTGTAAAGTGCTTCGCGAACCTTAAAGTGTTATATAGATACTCGCTATTTTTATTTTGTATTTTTTTTTGTTTAATTGACTGAATTGGCTTAAGAATTCTATTGATGAGACTCTCAATACTCACCTATACTGGTCTTAGGTAAACATAGCTTATCAATAGAAACTACCAGAGATTGTGCTCTACTGACAGAGCCTTTGAGAACTTAGGGTCACATTTGAATCTCAAGAAATATTGGAGTGGTACTTCTTAATCAGTACAAAATTACAAAATATAGCAATAGGAAAACATGCATCTTAGCACCTATTCCTGAATGAATGCAACTCCATTCCTGATTCTTGTCAAAGCTGCCTCTCTGAGATTTACTCCCCTGAAATGTGGAAAGCATGGCAGAGTCCCTGCTGTGGCTAGACCAAAGGTTAACCATCTCTCTGTGTCACACCTAGATCTCTGTTTGTAATTGACAAGTCTCTGAAGCTCCTTTACAGCTTGTAGTTGACTTCTCACCTCCACCCATGGAACCTTGAGAACTCTCCAGGATGCTTGGGTGCCTGAATATGACCATCAGAGCTTAACACACCTTCCCGTCTGGATCCCCTGAAACAGACTCTCACTGGGCATCTTTTAATTCACTATCTAGATCCAAGACAGGTACAGAGGACTCATGAAGAAAAATACTATCTGTATGCAGATAAAGAAATGATGGGGGACGGAGCCAAGATGGCAGCTGGAAAACAGGAACTTGCTTAAGTTCTCCCCCAAATCCCTCCAAACACCTATAAAAATGGCTCTGAACAAATTCTAGAGCTACAAAACCCACAAAATAACAGAGGGAAGCAAGTCTCCAGCCCAGGAAAGCCTGGATGGTCACTGGGAAGGGTCTATCACACAGTACTGGGAGTAGAGCGCAGCCCAGCATGGACCATGCCAGGAATGACCAGGCCAGGAATAGATAGACAGAGCAGGCCTTAGGGCCATGAATCACTGAGCTGTAGCAGTTACCAGACTTCTCAACCCACAAACGCCAAAGACAACAGAGCAGGTTAGTGGGAAAACTGCTGGATCTGGGTGAGAGAAGTGCATGGTCTAGTCCCAGCTGGAGTGGTGGAGGTGGTGAAGCAGCAGCAGCAGGAAGATCCTGCAGCTGCTTCCAGAGCTCCAGCTGCGGCTGCTTCCGGCCCCAGGCCCACCTGGTGGGAGGAATCAAGGGATGGCTCAGAGTGGGAGTGCAGGGAGTGCTTTGCTGGCATAGAGGCAGAGTTTTCTTGCTTTGTCCTGCTTGGATTTGGGTTGCAGTTCTGGTTGGCAGTTCTTAGGGGAGGAGAAACACTGGTGTGGCAGAGTTTGCTGTGTAGAAAAAGCTTTGAAAACAGCAGTACAAGACCCCTGAAGCTTGGGACAAAGCACTTGCCACTCTAAAGGCAGTCATACCCTGACAAAAAGCTCAAGGGTCAAGTAGTTGGCTGGGAACACGAACAGGCAGTGTAAAAGGACTCAGACTATAGAATCTTTTTTTGGTTTCAAAGAAGATCAAAACATACAGCCAGAAGAAGTCAACAAAGTCAAAGAGCCTACATCAAAAGCCTCCAAGAAAATGGTCTCAGGCCATGGAAGAACTCAAAAACGATTTGGAAAAGCAAGTAAGAGAAGTAGAGGAAAAATTGGTTAGAGAAATGAGAGTGATGCAAGAAAATCATGAAAAACAAGTCAATGACTTGCTAAAGGAGACCCAAAAAATACTGAAGAAAATAACACCTTAAAAAATAGATTAACTCAAATGGCAAAAGAGCCAATGAGGAGAAGAATACCTTAAAAGCCAGAATTAGCCAAATGGAAAAGGAGGTCCAAAAGACCACTGAAGAAAATAGCACCTTAAAAATTAGATTGGAGCAAGTGGAAGCTAATGATTTTATGAGAAATCAAGAAATTATAAAACAGAACCAAAAGAATTAAAAAGTGGAAGACAATGTGAAATATCTCATTGAAAAACCACTGACCTGGAGAATAGATCCAGGAGAGATAACTTAAAAACTATCAGACTACCTGAAAGCCATGATCAAAAAGGAGCCTAGACATCATATTTCAAGAAATTATCAAGGAAAATTGCCCTGATATTCTAGCACCAGAGGGTAAAATAGAAATTGAAAGAATCCACTGATCACTTCTTTTTTATTTATTTACTTATTTTTTAAATTTATTTTTAATATGTTTAGTTTTCAGCATTGATTTTCACAGG
>CM053622.1:412838994-412868410 GCA_028646595.1 Phalanger gymnotis
GGAGGGAGTGGGGTATAGACATAAAAGGGGACAGTTAGGTGGCACTGGGGATAGAGCACTGGCCTTGGAGTCAGGAGGACCTGAATTCAAATATGGCCTCAGACATTTACTAGCTGTGTGACCTCGGGCAAGTCACTCAACCCCAGTTGCCTCAAAACAAAGGAAGAAGAAGAAGGAGGAAGAGGAAGAGGAGGAGGAGGAGGAGGAAGAGGAGGAGGAGGAGGAAGAGGAGGAGGAGGAGGAGGAGGAGGAGGAGGAGGAGAAGAAGAAGAAGAAGAAGAAGAAGAAGAAGAAGAAGAAGAAGAAGAAGAAGAAGAAGGAGACAAAGAAGAAGGAGAAGAAAAAGGAAGAGGAGGAGGAGATTGCAATCTAAGAGGCAAAAAGGAAGATCCAAATACATGGAAGTAGGAGATGGAATGTCACCTAGGGGGAACACTTAATAGGTCAATTTTACAAGAAGGGTAAGTATGCTAAGAGAAATAATATAAAATAAGTCTGGAAGACTTTAGGTTCTACGCTAAGGATTTTGTATTTTATCCTAGAGGCAATAGGAAAGTGATTTTTGACTACGCATGGGGGAGGAGGAGAATAACATGCCGGGATCTGGGTTTTAGGAATGTCAATTGAGCAGCTTGGTGGATGGACTGGAGCAGGGAGAGACTAGAGGAAGGGTGATTAATTGGGAATCTGTTATAATAATCCAGGTGAGAAATTATGTTACTTAACCAAGGTTCCTCAGCAAACCTGCTCTAGGCTGTGTGAGTAGAAAGGGAATAGAAATAACTGACTAGACTTGGTAGCTGATTAGTTATGGGGAATGAAGGAAAGAGAGGAGTCAAGAATGACTTGAAGGTTGCAAAGCTGAGTGACTGGAAGGATGGTGTTGGTTTCAACAGAAATAGTAAGGTTTGGAAGAGACGTGTGCTTGGGGGGAAATATAATGAGTTCTGTTTTGGAAAAAGGCACCTATTGATCATAGATCTAAAGCTGGAAAGGACGATATATAGGTCCAGAAGTACCAAATTCTCCACAGGTAAGCAGCTCACAAAACTCCTCAGAGGGGTCCAAACCCAATTAAAATGTAAGTGGGAATTGATTGACAAGATAAATAAAAATACAACAAAGATCATGTTAATTTGTGGTTTTCCAAGTCAACATTTGGCCTGCAGGATCTTTTTCTATTTGAGTTTGACACCACTGAAGTCCAAATCAGTTATTTTATAAATGAAGATACTGAGGTCTGTTGCTCAAGGTCACAGAGGTAGTTACTTTCAGAGATGAGATCTGAACTCAGGAGCTTTGGCTTTTTCTACCATACCACCTTGTTTCTAATAATTTGAGATGCTCATGGTTCGCCCAAGTGGATATGTCCAGGGAGCAGCTGATGATGTAAGGCTGTGGTTAATGAGATAGATCAGGGTGGTCTCCAGCTCTGGGATATATCTATACAATGGTGATAATTGAGCACAAAGAAGATGTTGAAATCACCAAGGAAGAAAGTGTGAAGGCAGCGAAAGCATCCCTGTCTTAGCCCTGGATTGGACCTTCTGTTCTTCCTGAAGTTATAATCAAAGCCAGCAGATGGAAACCCAGTACTGATCATTGAGGAACTGCTAACAAGGTAAGAGCTTTGTAAACCATAAAGTAGCATATACCATAAATGTGGATGGGCACTTATATCATCATTATCATTATCATCCAGAGACCACACAGAACACGAGGATCAACTGCCCCACTCTCTAAGCATGAGCCTTTGGTCCATGGAGCTGCTATAAGCCTAGAGGAAGCGGCAGTAGCCCTGCTTGGCCCAGAATGAGTAAGCAGCGAGTCCAGGGGGAAAGGATCACTTTCATCACTCTTGAGAGGTGACATTATAACAGGCACCCCCTGTGGGGTCACTATGTATCGATCACCCTGGTTTCAGAAGAGGCAACTGTATCCCACCCACCTTGACTGGTGACTCAGTGAGAGGAAATTTGAATTCTAACTAAAAGGCTCTCAAGAAGTCACAGAAACAAAGAATTTAAGACCAAGAAGTGAGTCATCCACTCTAGCCCTTTCACTAGGCAGTGACACAGAAAAGCAAAGTTATTTGCCTAAGGTCACACACACAATAGCAAAGATAAGCTACAACTTGGGTTTCTACCCAATACTCTTATTAAATTAACTTTGTGGCATTATTTATACCCTTTTTTTTCCAGGTAATCAAGGTTAAGTGACTTGCCTAGGGTCATACAGCTAAGTGTCTGAGACTAGATTTGAACTCAGGTCCTCTTGACTCCAGAGCCAGTGCTCTCTCCACGGCATCATCTAGCTGCCCTATTTATCCCTTGAAGTGACAATCATGGCATATACATATATATACACACACATATATATATATCTGTACACACACATATATGTATACACATACACACATACATATATATCCCTATGGGGCTGAGAGGGAAAGAAAGAAACAACATAAAGCAGAGATGAAACACATAAAAAGCTTATAGGACTAAAGATCTGGGAGAGGAGGAGAACCAACAAGTGATGCATTACATTTAATTCAGTTCCGCATTTGTGGAGCATTTACTATGTGAAAGGCACTGTGTTAGGCTCCAAAAAAAAAAAATAGAAATAGCCCTTTCCCTCAAAGAGCTTACATTCTATAGGGAGAATACAACATGTATACAGATACATAAACAAAAAGGAATCTCAGAAGGAAGAGATCCCCAATGCATGTGACCAACATACTGGAGGCCTATACCAGAGAGGCAGAGAATGGAAAGGAAACCAATACGAAACATATAAGAGATGTATGCCAGAGCCTACACTCTAAGAAAGCAAGAGAGCCAATATGTAGTGGACCTGACAGACAAAGTCAACAGAATATCTTATAAGCAGCTGGCAGGGACCTTAGAGTACAAACTGTACCTGGAGAAGAATTCCTTCTACAATTTACCTTTCAAGTAAACATCTGGCTTTTGCTTAAAGACCTCCAATGAATGAGGAGCCCACTACCACCCAACATAGTCCATTCCCCTTTCGGACAGTTGAAGTCATTGGGAAGCTTTTTCTTTACCACAAGCCTAAATCTTCCTCTTTTCAGAGTACACCTATTACTCTTTGCTGTGCCTTTTGGGGATAAACAAAACAAATCAAATCCCTCTTTCTCATCACAGCAATTGAAATACTTGCAGGAAACCCAATTCAGTCAGATCATACCTAAGGCATTTAAAAAGGAAATTGAAAGGAGGAAAACAAATAAAGGAAAAATGGAGAAGATGTGTCAAAAGACAAACTCTTTTCTCTACCAGTGACAAGCAGAACCTGTGCATTTGTTCTTTGGTCTCATAATCTCTGTCATGGAAGTATAAATAGAACTAAAGAAACTTAAAGGAGCAATAGCTCGATCATACCAAGTGTACCTAAAGGTGGTTCATGCTGGAGTTGGCACAGGTATTTCAAATGCTCAAAGGGAAATGCCCATCTCAAATGCCCTTAAGGGATCTCGCATTCTCAAAGTATCTGAGAGAATGCCAAATGATTGAGAACAATCATAGGCATTATAATTACTGAAAAAGACAATCAAGAAAATTAATTAAGTAACTAATTAATAGCTATTGACCCATATGCTTACTTTCTTACCTCTAGAAAAATTTTGATAAGAATCATCTCCACATGTATGTTGGACATCCTTAATGAAGGCAAGAGAAGAGAACAGGCAGACTTCTGAAAAGAACACCTTTTAGCAGAGCAGTGGCACAATTGGCTGAAAAGTAGAGAGAATACAAGACACAGTTCTTTGCAACCACTGGAGGCTATTAATATTTTTCTTCAATTAACATCTTTGGTATGAATTGTGCCTTTATTTCTGTCCTTGACCTCCTTAGGGCATGTGCCCAGCAGTAGAGCCTGTGGGTCAAAGAATACAAACTATTTGGTTTTTTACCCCCACATAATTTGCAGATGACATTTCAAGCTTGGGAACACTCCAGAGTCTCTTAAATGAGAGCCATAATCACTCAAGAGAGATTGGCCTAATTATCCACGCAGGGGGGAAAACAAACAAACAAACAACTTGATAGAAAATGTCTATTGCCCAGACTATGATATGTAGTTAGCAGGACATCATGTGGAGGTGGTTCAATAATCCATATGTTGTGGGCAACCACTGCAGATGGACAATTAGTAGAATCAGAGGATTGCATTTGATAGGCCTATGGTTCTCCTTAAAGCAGAGGACTATCTTTTAAACAATGGAATTATTCTAATGGTATTATTCAATTGCAGGTCATAAGATACCACAAAACACAAAGAATCAGATTTGTGGGTGACCTAAAGCTGAATGGCAAGGCGTGTGGCAGATGCAAATGGCTTGCAGCATCCAATGAAGAACTGCCCAAAATGACATAAAAAGATAACATAGAGGATATGTTCAACTAGGAAAGGAGGTAAGTGATAAACCAAGAACGTAGCACCTACATGATATCAAAGAATCTCCTAGAAGCATGATCATGCTCAGAAGAAAGTTTTATTGAGATGCTAAGGAAACAAAAATAATGAATGAGCGACCCTTGTTCCCAAAGGCCTTCTTATGGTTGGTCCCTCCATGAGTCTTCTCTATGTATACCACTATTCCCTAAATTACTGGATACCTATTTCATGATCAATAGGATCTTTCTCATTGTGATAGGAGTACCACCACCACCACCACTACCACTGCTGCTGCTACTATTAAGCCACATAGGCTAGAATAGTTTTTTTCCCTGAAAAAGCAATGAAACTGTATTTGAGACTTAATTGATCCTAGAGAATAAGGCTTGAGTCATTTTCTAGTCATCTAAGAGGAGTCAGGGCTTCTCAGACTAGATATTTCCTTGTAAGTCAAAGCGCCCTTCTGATCCATCACGACAAATATGGTGTTGAGAGAAGCTGTGCTCAACTAATGTTGCATCCTTGATGAATGTTCTTTCACTGATATTGTTAAGTAAATTTATTTGCCTTAAACATTAGATGTTCTTTGAATGTCTTATTTCATTCCAGGCCTGGGCCTGAACCTCCAGACTGGCCCAAGTCAGGCCTGGCTCAGAACATCCATGTTCTTTTAGCCTCACACACTAGTCCATTAGTTTTGACATGCTTTCATTCCCATAAGTTTCTTTTAACATCTCAAGCATCTCATTTACAAACTTGTTTAATTTTATACCAGTTATGGTTGAAATCCTTTGCTCTCAATAATGGTCACTTATTTTTACACTTATAAAAATAAACAGACATTTGTATTTAGCACAACTCTAGCAACAGACTGACAGCCAACCTTGGAAATAAGCAGTGCTGCAAATTGAAATGTGTTGCAACATGTCCCAGCTATGAATTCTTCTCCTCCCTTTCCACAAGAGAGCCAGTCTCTCGCTTGGATGTTTATTGAACTGATATGGTGTGTGCACTATGCAAATGTGATAATAACAAATACTACATAGTATTTGTACCTGCAAAGTGATGAGGCCATAAGTATGAACTGTGATGTTTCCTGATTTTACTCAACAATTTCTTTTCTTTTTTTCTTTTGGAGGGTGGAAGGCAGGACAATTGGGGTTAAGTGACTTATCCAAGGTCACACAGCTAGTAATTGTGTCAAGTATCTGAGGTTGGACTTGAACTCAGGTCCTCCTGACTCCAGGGCCGCCGCTCTACTCACTGCACCACCTAGCTGCCCTACTCAACAATTTCTTAAAGTAATGTGTTGGTAGGGTTGGGCTGTGCCTTGTGATTTGATTGGTTACCCAATAGCAAAAATAATATGAAGGTAGTGAAGTCTGGAGTACGCTGGGTGAAGGAACATAACTTACAGTGTGTGGCAAGCGAATGTTACTCCACTCTCTAGGGATGATAAAAACCTCACATTTACATAGCACTCGAAGGCTTGCTGTTGTTCAGCAGTTTTCAGTTGTGTCCAACTCTTTGGGACCTCCTTTATTTCTGTTGCTGTTCTTATTTTCAGCAGAGTTACCATTTTCTTCCCCAGCTCATTTTATACATGAGGAAACTGAGGCAAACAGAGTTAAGCGACTTGCCCAGGGTCATACAGCTAAGTAAGTGTCTGAGGCTGGATTCAAACTCAGGAAGAGGAGTGAGTCTTCCAGTCTGATACTGTATCCACTGCCCCCAGCCAGTTGAAGGCTGACACTGTTCTTTTTTTTTTTTCCAAAATCCTAAGAGATATAGATGATTCAAGCACTATTATTCCCATTTCATGCACGAGGAAACCAAGGTCTAGTGATTTGCCTAAGAATATGCAGCTAGTAAATAATCAACTTGGAACTTTAAACTCAGGTCATTTGACTAGAAGTCAAAAGCACTGATTCCAGTAAATATTACGTCATTATTGACCAAACTTCACAAACTACATAGCCTGAACAATTATATACCCATCCTAAGAGCCCAAGATTGTCCCAAAGGTATTTTTGTGGCTGAGATAGGATATAGCAAAGAAGTCGGGGGTCCCCAATCTCTTATCCAGAATTGGGGTCCTTTGTCATTCAGCCGTTGCCACCATATGGAAATCCACAAGAGGGCATTCTTCCCCCTTTTTAAAGGTAGCTCTGAACTCAACCTTTCTCCCTCACCAACCTCCGTCCATCCCTGCTGAGTTTCCATCTGCAATATCCTTTTATTCTGAGACCAGAAAAGTAGCCAATGAGAAGTGATGAGAAGTGAAATGTACATATACATGTCTATGTGCATATACAAAATACACATTTATTATATACACTATGCTAAGGATATCCATATATGTATATATGTGTGTATCTGTGTGTGTACATGTAATAAACTGAAATGATGAATTTCAATATCTGTATTTGCAAACATGCTGCAACTGTAGCAGTCCAGAGTAAGTAGCTGGTATAGTCCATGGAGGCTCATTGAACTTGCAGCTGGAAGTCATAGAGGACAGAGCTTTGTTTAGACTTAGGGTCATGAAGACCTGAGTTCAAATCCAGCCTCAGATACTTATTAGCTATGTAACTCTGGGCAAGTCGCTTAACTGCTCTATGCCTCAGTTTCCTCATCTGTAAAATGGGGATAATAATAGCACTTAGTTCCCAGGGTTGTTGTAAGGATAAAATGAAATAATGTTTGTCAAGTTCTTTGCAAACCTTAAATCAATATATAAATGCTAGCTATTACTATTATTAACTGACTGCTTCAGTTTCCTGACTCAGAATTGTACTTGGGCATCTGTCTATCCGTGCGCATGTAGTACATCCATCCATACACACAGGTATATTTATACTTATGCGTATATGCATATGCATGTATATAATGGAGGTTAGCCCATGAGAGTCTACAAGCATGAATAGCGTTTACTTTTTATTTTTTAGATTTTTTTTTTTTTGCAGGGGAGAAGGCAGGGCAATTGGGATTAAGTGACTTGCCCAAGGTCATACAGCTAGTAAGTGTGTCAAGCGTCTGAGGCTGGACTTGAACTCAGGTCCTCCTGACTCCAGGGCTGATGCTCTACTCACTGCACCACCTTGCTGCCCCATGAACAGCATTTTCAATGGAAAGAGATATCCCTGTCCCAACATCTGTCAGTTCTCACACCTACATACACCTTTCATGTGAGTTTCTCGCCCTTCTCAGAGGTTTGGGATGGCTTAACTGCTTCCCCTCCTTCAGGACCAATCCAGGCCCTAGGTTAGGGAAATATGTGACTACATGGACTTCAAAATGTATCATCAGCCTTGCTGCTGGAGGATTTAATTCAACCCATGTGCTCATAGGTTCATGGATTTAGAATCGGACTGAACTCTGGATAGAACCTTAGAGATCATCTAATAGGAGTCATCTAGTTACAGATGAAGAAATTGAGGCCCCAGAAGTCCAATCACTCAAGGTAATAAGGGTGATAAGCAACAGGGTCAAAATTCAAAACCTTTTGATTCCAAATTATGTATTCATTCTACCCTATATGCATATCACCTCCATTCAATTCAACGAGTATTTATTAAACACTTACTGTATGCAAAGCACTCTTCTAGGCATGGGGAAGATATGAATTTAGCTAAACACTAGCAGCATTTTTCAGTATCCTCTTGTGGACAAATCTCATTAGCTTTTGCATGTTCAAAATAAATTTTAGGCATTCTGTGGCAGCGCAGTATTTAAGATGCAGGAATTTTTAAAAATACAGAAATTAGTGTAAACTCCAAAGGAAAATCCACTACACAATCCCTCTTGTTTCCAAACAACTCCATTTTGTTTAATTTTTCATGAAACTTTATGTACTTCCAACTCCTAATATAAACTGCTAATAAAACCTTATATCCTGGTTGCTTTCTCTAACCAGGCTTTTGTCTTGTTCTATATGATCAAGTCCAATGATGAAATCCTCTCTGGAAATATCATCAGACATTGGGATATTTCTCCATACCCTATCACACACGCTCTAATGGAGCTCCAGGATCCATGTCTACCCAGTCTGTCCCATACCATAGTTGACTTGATACCTTGGCTTGATGTCCAGTTTTAGAAATATCTGCATTTTTCCAGTTTCCAGTGTTTCACCTATTTCAGTTGCGTACGTGGGTACTTACCAAGGCTTTTCTCACCTACCTAGCTTTTCTCTTGAACATGATTTCCTGATGACTCTATGATCCTGACATCACAGTGCTCTCCTCTTCCTGACTGAGGCCAACCTAATCTCCCATTTGCAAACCACAGTAGCTCTCTCCAGTGATGTCCTCTCCTCTTAGCTCCCAAGTACATTTTTCCTATTTCTGCACTCAAGGGTCAGATGGTAGAATGTGAACTTGAGGGCAGAGAAGATAGTATTTTGTCTTTATATTCCCAGCATCTAGCAAAAAGCCTTATGCATATTGTGTGCTTATTCAGTCAGCAAATAGGTGAATAAGCATTTATCTAGTACTAACTGTGTGACTGGCAGGTCCCTGCCCTCCTAGCACACAGTGAATGTAAATACTAAATAGTAACTATTTCCCTTTTGGCCAGGAACACTGAGGGTCTTCCCCTCCCAGTTTTATTTTTTTTTTTGAGTTTTGATTAAAGGGGCCATCCCTTGATTAACTTCTTAAAGAGGTCTATTCACTGAATAGGCATTACCTCACCCAAAGCGAGAACCTGAAAAGGCCTTAGCCTAAAAGGGCCAGGGTCTCCTAATGCATCCTGGGCCATCTTCAGGCATCCTGATGAATATCAGGCCACTGAACCCAGGTGGTTCTGGAGGAGAAAGTGAGGCTAGTGACCTTGCACAGTCCTCCCTCACTCAAATCAAAGTCAACAGCAAGTCATGCCATTATTTCCCTGATGTCATGGTCCTCTTCAAGAATGAAGGACAAACACAACAACACAAAGGGGTGAAACAGAACACGTTTTTCTTAGGTATTACAGTCATTCAAACACTTCAAGACAGCTCTCTTCATCTCCTTATCTTAGGCACCACCTCTTATACTAAGCCTTTATCTCCCCAGTCTTCAACATTCTCTTCCTCTTGAAACATCTTGGTTTTATATAATCCAATCCAATAAACACTTATTAAGTACATATTATGTGCCAGGTACTGTGCTAAGTGTTGGGATACAATTAATAAAAAGAAAAACAGTCCTTGCCCTAATGGAGCTTACAATCTAATGGGGGGGGGATAACACTCAAAAGCAGGCAGGAAAGCAGTGTGTATATGGGGAGGGGGATCAAGGGGTACCTGGCACAGGGGCATCTTCTTCTGTGGAGTTGAAAAAACTAGGCAAGGCAGCAGATGCATGGTGGACTAAGAACAAAAGTCCAGTTCTGCCCTTTACAAAGGAAGGCATTGGGAAGAGTTTGGTACTACATCCTTGGACCTCCAATTAGAGGGAGAGGAGGCTGAAGGAGGTGGTGTCCGTTAAGGACAGAGTTAGCAGCTGATGAGATTGGAGGTGATGAACTGAACCCGGGAGGGGCATCCTGTTCCAAAGAGTTGAAAAAAAAAACAGAAGGGGAAGCAGATGCATGTTGCTATATTTTGCATAAACTTCATATTTACTTATCTGTGTATGTGCTGTGTTACCCCAATGCTCCTTGAGGGCAAGGCCCCATTTAATATTGGGTTTTTTTTAACCTATGACCTAGCACAAGACTAGGGTATAATTTTGTTGTTTAGTTGTGTCACCTGTGTCTAACTCTTTGTGACTCCATTTGGGGTTTTCTTGGCAAAGATTCTGGAGTGGTTTGCCATTTCCTTCTCCAGCTCATTTTTACAGATAAGGAAATTGAGGCCAACAGGATGTAGTGATTTGCCCAGAGTTACACAGCTAGTAGTGTCTGAGGCCAGATTTGAGCTCAGAAAAATGAATCTTCTTGAGTCTCTTCTGCCCCAGCTGCTATCTACTTCACCACCTAGATGCCTAGGATATAATTACCACTTAATAAATGTTGAATTAAATCCAATTGAACAGTCTCCAGTCTCCCTGACCAATCTCATTACCTGATTCAGTGGCGTATTTAAGTATCCTCCTGTGGACAATATTATTATTAATCTTTGCAGGTTCAAAACAACTCTTAAAAATGTTGTGTTATAGTACGGTATTTAAGATGCAGGATCTTTTTTTTCTCTTAACATTGAAATAATTAATTTCCTTCCCCAGAAGGTAAATCCATTCCATGGTTCCTACTGTTTCCAAACAATTCTGTTTTGCTGAATTTTTTCATGAAACTTCACATATTTCTAACTCACTACTAATGTAAACTCTAGGTGTGTCCAGTTAATGAGTAGAGGGATACTATCCTCCTGCTAGATCATAGGAATCCTGTAGGATTAGTGTATTTTGGTATTTGGCAAAATCTCCAGTTGAGCTACGGAGGTAAAAGAGCCTGCAGGGACTACAACTTTCTCTCCCTCTCTCCAAAGCAAGGACTTTGAAGGAAGTCCCTGGCTTAGGACACTGCGAGTTTGTTCATTGCAACCCGGATGCCGTAATTTCTTAGAAGACCCTGTGTGCTAGTGGGAAGGTGGTTCTTATAGTTCCACAGAAGAAGAATAGAACACTGGTAAGTTATGTCAGTAGACCAAGTTCCAACTCTAATATCTCTGCCTCCATTTATTCTTGCCCTGATTCACAAAGGTTTGAGAGTCATAACAGAGACCTTTCCCCTTCATCCCATTTCATGACATCTCTTTCTCTCATGTTGTAGGGGTTGCAACTGACTTGTTCCGAAGACATAGATGCATTCATCAGCCCTTAATTCCTCTCTTCAGGTGCACCCATGTCCCAAATGAGCAGAGGTCAAAAAGTACAAGTAGCTTATATGCCTTTTCTGTCCCCATTACAAGGGGTGTCAGTGAATGACGATTTGACCTTCTGCTTTCTCATAACAGGGACATATATGTGTTCTTGGTTCTTATTTTTCTCTGCCTTCCCCAGGCTCCTGACTCTGTATACATTCATCTCTGTTTTTTTTCCTTGGGTGGCTTTACAAGATATTTCTATATCTTTCACTCACAAAGTCTACTATACAGCTTTCTTGACTGTTAATTTGACTAATGTGAATTGTTTCTTTTCCACAAAAGCAAATAAGTTGTTTGAACAAAGGGGTCTTGCCCCTCCTGGCTGAGTTGGGGCAGAGAATGTTTAAAGGAGAATCTAGTTGACTTTTCATGTCATGAGTCAACCTCAGGATGTATATAAAGAAAGGCTAGGGGTGAGTTGGGGAAGGCATGGGAATCTGTTGATAATACCAGAGGGATGGAAACAAAGGCTTTTCATGACACAGAGCCAAGATCAAGAAATGACAGAGATAAACCAATGTCCTTAGGTGAGAAAGAGACCTGTGCATTTGACCATCCAGGCATCTGCTTACACGACTATAAACAACATAAAGGAGGGTTTAGGATAAATCCAGGTCCTAGTGTGAAAGAAGATGGGCAGAATAGTATCAAAGAGTCTTTAGGGGCTATTGAATTCAGTAGCATCTATTAATATGCTTTCCTCAACTTTTGGTTCCCCAATATGCCCTTAAGAGCTGTCTAGTATGAATATAGGCTTTGGAGGAAAAGAATATTATATAGCAGTCATTTATCTGTTCAAGGACCATGATCAGCTCAAGGAAAAGAAGAAATCATAACTCGGTGGATTGCTTCTTGCCAGGTCTTGGGCTGTAATTCAATTCAATTTAATTTAGTTCAATTCACTTCTATGACAGAATAAAGATTAAAATGATGTCCAGAAGCTATAAAGTTGGGCCAAAAATCAACAAGTAGAAATTTAATGGGGATAGCTGTAAAAGCCTGTGTTTAGACTCAAAAAGTCAATTGCACAAAAATGAAAAAGTTGGGAAAGACATGCCTTCCTAACTTGTCATATGAAAATAATTGGGTGCTTTACATGACCACAAACTTAAAAAGAACTAGGGGTCTATCATAATTCTTGAAAAAAAGTAATGCCATCTCAGGCTATATTGTTGAAAATATGATGGCTAGATTCCAGAAAGTAATCTTAATATACTGTACTCTGGTCTGAATGCAACTTATAATGCTGTGTATATTCCAAGTGTAATTTCGCTTTGTCACCACTTGCAGAGACCTAATATTGCCAGTGTGGACCTTTCCTCCACCAATGTATATCACACCCGTCCACCTGCCCATCCTGTGACCATTTTCCAAGTCCTCCCATAAATTCTCCACATGGAGTCCATCTGACATAGTTGGAGTTATCCTCGTGCTCTTTTGGCACTACCAGTATACTCATGAAGCATGTAAGCTGTGCTCACTCTTGCCACACAATGATCTTCTTTTTTAATTATGAGTTGTTTGGGTTTTTGCAGATGGCACCCTTTACACCATTTTTCCTGGATAATTCCTTATTTGCAATGCATTCCATCCTGCTCGTGTATATCTCTCCAGTTCCCTTTCAGTGATCCTCAATGTTCTGTAGTGTTCCCAAGAGCTCAACTAAGCCCAGTGGGTGAAAGTTAGATGGAGTTCTGGGAAGAGCTCATCAAAAGATGAGAGTTTGAGTCTTAAACCTAACACTTACTGCTGCTCGGCTTTGGGAACATTGCTTACCCTCTCCTAGTATCAATTTCTGCATGAGTGAAATGGGAAGAAGAATACCTACATCAGACTACCTCAAATGGCAGTTGTAAGACAAAGCAATTTTGTAAACTGTAAAGTGCTATAGAAATGTGAGCTCTTCACATATGGAAGAACTCGTCAGCAAACGTGGAATGAACAGAACTACAAAGGAGTGGTTTCTCTGGTCACTGGAAGTTCTCAAGCGATGATCAATACTGAGCAAGTACTGTGGTGCAATGGGCTTGGAGTAAGGACAAGATGAGTTCTGATCCTGCCACTGTTACTGACAGTATGACTTGGGCAAGTCACCTGCCCCCCTCAGCCTCAATTTCCTCATTTGTTAAGTGGGGGTGATAGTCCTTATTTTTAAAGGTTGTTGTGAGGATCAAATGAGATAACATGTATGTAAAGTGCTTTGCAAACTTAAAGTGCCATATAAATGCTGACTATTACTGTTGTGAATATATACCCCAACAAAATTAGCAGCAAAAAGAAAGGTCTCATTTGTACCAAATGCAAAACTGGAAACAAAGTGGATATCTGATGATTAGGGAATGATTGAACAAGCTGGGGTATGTGAATGTAATGGAATATCATTGTACTATAGGAAAAAATAAATATGAAGTATTCAGAAAAACAAGAAGATATTCAGGAAACAGGGTTGCTTTTGTAAGCAGAACTGGAAGAATGGCATACACAGTGACTACAGTACTAAGTAAAAATCTGTAAAAGGCAGCCAAACTCAAGACTAATTGCAATGACTGAACTTGACCCTTGAGAACAGATGATGAATCACACTTCCCTCTATTCAGTCAAGAGGTAGGGTACTACATTAACAGAATGCTGTTCATACTGTCAAGCATGGTCATTTTGTCAGTCAATTTTGCTTAGCTGGTTTTCTTTGTTGCAAAGAAGGGTAGATTGGAAAGTAAATTGGCATAAAATAACAAAGGACAACAATACAACTTTTTAAAAGGATGGTATGGATGACCATTTGTCAAAGGTATTACAAAAGGCATTCCTGTATTGGGTGGAAGGTTAAACTAGGTCATGTCCAAAGTCCCTTTCAGCCCTAAGATTCTAAGATCCTTTTTCTCTGCTAATTTCCTTCAGACTCCAGGCCTCAGGGCCTGAGCTTATTTCCATGGCTATCCTAACCAATTCAATTAACACATATAGTTGCCTATTTCTACTATTCAATAACCATTCATTCATTTCAAGTAAATGTTTTTGTCTTCCAAATGATTATGTGCGAGGCACTGGGCTAGGTGCAAGCTTTAGATAATTTCACTTTATGGATGATTCTTCAAACTTCCCCTGTAACAGGGTCATTATCACAAAACTAGAGCTTGTCTTTTTTGTCATCTGTTGGGGGTGTTTTTAGGGCATGAATCATTATGGCTACTTTAGAACTATTACCCACGGGTCTTGACACCTATTATTGGCCACATGTTGTCTAGTCTTAGTAATGGCTCTTCAAATAGATGTCAAATACATTTAACCCTAATGGGAAATAAAATGCATTAAATAATCTGTGTTGTTCCAGAGAAGAGAATTAGGATCAGTGGGTGAAAGTTACAGTGAGGTAGATGCCAGGTCAATAAAAAAGAAGAATTTCTTGATAATTAAGTCAATCTAGAAATTAAATCAGTTGCTTTGTAATATTGTAAATTCTCTATCGATAGACATGTTCATTAACCAGAGGTGTAATGGCTACTTATTGTGTATAGAAATAATTTATCCATTTGGCAAATAGGTTAAATGAGATGAATTCTCAGGTCCATTCCAATCTTCAGACTATATTATTCTAAGACAGGTAGTATATGAGAAGACCGCAAGGAGAAGCCTAGTGGCATACCATGGACAGATAAAGATTTCTGAGGCATATATATCAAATGCAACTCTAAATCACGTCAATTTTAATTGTACATAGTCTGTGTCAAAAATGCCATTTCATGCCTGGCTCTGAGTGGGTCCACAGGAATCTTTGATGATCCTGTGATCATGCTAGTTTGGAGAAGAAATGTGGCATATTAGGAAGAACATTGGACTTGGACAGAGAACATAAAGGTTTGAGTCCTGACTCTACCATGTATTAGCTGCATTACTGTAAGCCATCACTCTGAACCTGTTTCTTAATCTGGATTTAACCACCGTTGCTAGCCACTATCCCAATCCTGTTTAACAAAAAAGATCATGTAGCTAGGTGGCATGGTGGACATGGGGTCAGGAAGACCTGAGTTCAAATCTAGCCTCAGATGCCTACTAGCTATGTGAACTGGACAAGTCACTTAACTTGTCTACCTCGGTTTCCTCAACTGTAAAATATGTATCATAATAGCACTCACATCACAGGGTTGTTGTGTGGACCAAATGAGATAATAATTATAATGTGCTCAGCACAGTGCCAGGCACATAGTTGGTGCTATATGGGTGCTTATTTTCCTCCTTCCTTCCTCCCTCTTTCTCTTCCTCCCTTTCTTCCTTTCTTCCTTCCTTCCTTCTCCCTAGGAGAAAAGTGAAAGGAAAAGACATTATAGATGTATATTGTTGCCTCTCTGCAAGCCACATCTAGACAGAACTCCAGTGTTACTATCTTATGTTTATGAGTTGTTTTTTAGTAACAAGATAAGAACTTGGGGGGTATAATCTAGTAAACAGTGTATATGTGTGTTCATAAATTAGCATATGTAGATGCTCTGATAGGACAGACCCCAAGTGAAAAAAATTATTAAAATTTTATCAGTGGCTTATGTAGTGAATTATCAATAAAGTTATACAGTAAATAGATTAGGAACACCTATAGATAGAACTATATGAAACCCATTGGAGGCCCTAACCATCAGCCTCCTCCTGAGTCAAGACTAGGACAGACTCTTATATTTCTCACCTTTTGAGATTCAAGCTTTCTGTGTTTGCTTGAGGGTAGAGATGATGAATGGAAAATTGCCAGTTACCTCGGAAGGAGACACATGGTTTCCAGTGGAGCAGAGAGAGAGAACTTGGTCATGAGCACTGGTATAAGATGCGTACAGGGACCAAGACCTCTAGGAAGAAGGTTAATGGTTTGTTCTTAGAGGATGTTTGTATTGTTAGCACATATTGATTAATAAAGTTCCATTGCATCATTGAGAAGTGTAAGTCTAAGTGGTTTCTCACTCACGCTAGTTAGCATATGCAATGAAAAATTGATTATAAGCCTGCACTGTACTTTACACTTCTTCCTTGAGTCAGCCGGGGAGTATAGATGATAAAATACAATTTGAAACCAATACTTTTACTTGGTAAGGCCAATCATTAAGCGAGAACTCAGGAACTCTAGACTTAACAGCTTTTCCCAGCTCAGGGCAAGGACTTGGGATCTGATGTGAAATGAAATTCCTGAAGGTTAATGGGCTTTTCTTTCTTCCTCTCTTTTTTGTTTTCTATGCTACTTCCTTGCTCTCTCCTCACCTTGACCCTACTCACCTTCCATCTCCTCCAGTAACTTGGACTCTATTCCTGATTCTGAGAGGTGAACCTTCACTTTATCTAGCTAGAATCTAGGCTCCCATGCCACTTCTTGCCTGTCTTCTTACACTCTGGTACCCACACATTCCCTTTTCTAGCACCATCTTATATGTTATCTTCCCCTATTAGAATGCTTTCATGCAGGAACCACCTTGTTGCCTGTGTTTGCATACAAAGCCCTTAGTTCCTGGCCCAATGGAAGTACTTAATAAATACTATCTCTCAATCTATGCTTTGTCACTGGCAATGGCCTCCAACCAGTTCTCATCATGGTTAGCACTTTGTGGGACAAACTTGGCAAAGAGAAGTATCATTACATTTGTATGCCTCCTATCTGACCCTGAATACCTTCAGTCCATGGTGTCTCAAACCTGCTGTCCCCTCACATCATCTTCCACAAATAATTCCTTTCTTGTTCCTCCTTCCTTTTGTCAAATCCCATCCTTTCCTCCTGGCATGGGAGGGCAGAGAGGCAGACAGAGTGAGCAGGGTGCCACAGGTAAAATGAGGATAATATTTGTACTAGTTTACTCACAGGGTCTTTACAAATCTAAAAATGCTATACGAATATGAGCTATTCTTATTATCTGAGATATAGGCATTGGAGCTGGGAACAGACATTATTAAAGGCCTTAAATTAGTACTTAAGTTACAGTTTCTAGTTTTTATGACCAATCAGAAGAAGATGACTTTTATAATGGAAAGGCCTGACCTAGAATGGGCAGTGATTTAGGGCAGGGATCCTGGGCATTTGGGGGCCACACTATAGACATGGTGCATCTAATGCCTTCCTGAAGCCCCAACAAGATGGATAAGTATTGTTGGTTTAAATCTGTGAATTTTGTTCTGGATCTGGAGTAGGAAGTAATGATCAGAATACTACACAGACTCTTACTTGAGCGTAGGAAGCAGGGCATTCAATGCCTGGATATTTGGCCATTTCAGCTGATGTGCCTGGAGAGCTGGACCAGAAACACCACGCTAAGATGTTGGGGCACTAGGAAAGCCCTGAGTTTGTATCAACCCACGGAGGGCAGGCTGAAAGCCACAAAAGGTAACCTTTAGGAAGGCAGTAGATACTGTGTGTGTGTGATCATTTAACCTCTGGGAACATCGGTTTCCTCAAATCAAGTCAACAAGCATTTGTTAAGCACCTACTATGTGCCAGGCACTGTGCTCAGTGATACAAAGAAAGGCAAAATTTGTCATTGTCCTTGAAGGGGAGGGGAGAAAGGGAGAGGGAAAGAATAGCACCACCCTCATAGGATTGTTGTAGGGATTAAATGAGATAATTGACACGTAGTGCTCTATGAATGTCAACCCTGATTGTTATCTTCTCCCAGAAGCTTGGCTGTAAAAAGTAGTGGGATTAGCATTATTGAAGAGCTAGGAAATTTCATCTTCTGTGACCAGAGGGAAGGAGGAGAGTGTGGGTGATAAAGCTGAGAATTTTGGAGGTTCGGAGGAAGGAGCTCCCTTTGGACAGCCTCAATCTTCTCAGGGAAGTAGGAGGCTAAGCCATCTGCTCTATGTGTGGAGGAGTGGGGTGTGGCTGGGTGTTGAATGAGAGAGAAAAAGGTCCAGAACAGTTGCTGTGGGGACTGAGACAGGGAACTGATAAAAGTAGGAATAGAAGGATTGCTTAGCAGCAGGAAGGACAGAGCTGAGGTTGGGTACCATAAGTTTGTAGCAAGTATTATAACTCATTTCCATAATTTTGTCCAATAATAACAACAGCAGGATGCAAGAACCTCTCCTTGGGTTGGAATGGAAGAGTTATTCAAGGGTGAGATGAACACTTCAGGAATAGTAGAAGGTCAGGGAAACAAGAGATTGTTCAACATTAGAGCATCAGATACTGAAGTCAGAGATGGGTTTTAATAGAAATGAAGACATAGAGGAGAAGATGGATTGGGAGAATAGGAGAGGATAAGCTTCAGAAACTATGATGAAAGTGAAGCACAGATGTTGTGTTAGGGATGGAGAACAGGTGGGAAAATAAATACAGATGTTTATGGCCAGATGCGGATTTTTGAGGTTTAGGAACTTAGAAATGATGAACCTTGTCTAAAGTGTGATCATGTTGGGGGATGGAGGCAAAAATGTGGAGAAGGAGGTCACTAGAAGTGAGGAAACTGAGGAATAATGTAGCCAGGAGGTTAGAAGGACCATCAACATGAATATTGAAGTCCACAATAGTATCAGAAGAATATAGCAGCTAGGAGGTGCAGCTGACAGAGTGACAGAGACTTTAGACAGAAGATCTAAAGTCAGGAAGAACTGAGTTCGCTTATAGTAAAACCTAAAACATTTATTACCTGTGCAACCATGTCACTTAATCTCTGCCTTAGTTTCCAATTCTGTAAAATGGGGATAACAGAACCTAACTTTCAGGTTTGATGTGAGAATAAAATGAGATATTTGTAAAGTGCATTATGACTATCAAAGCACTGTCTAAATGCTAGCCTTTTAATTATAGGTGGAAAGAAAGTATGGAATGGTATGAAAGTATGGGATGTTATGGGAAAGTAAAGTATTGAAATCAGTCAGAAATTTGGGAGCGCCTTGCTATTTGGTAGATGGTGCCAACAAGCATGGGGAGAGTATAGAAAATGGGATTCTGCAGGATTTTGGTATAGTGGCTAGAGAACTACCTTTGGAGCCAGAAAGATTTGGGTTTAAGCCCTCCCTCTACCACATCCTTGCTGTGTGACCCTGGGCAAACCACTTAATCTTTTAATGCCCCAGAAAATGAAGACTACAAAATGCAATGAAAGTGAGGACCTGCATTGGTTGAGAGAAATTTCATCATCTAGGAAATTCTCTGTGCCAGTGAAATCACAAGTCTCTATACCTATCCCTGTTTTATGGACCTCAAATAAAGAAAAGTTATGGAGGAAGTGATGGAGGGAGACTCTGGAAGCAGGAGGGAAATAAGGGATGTGCCAGTTGTTCCTCTTGACTCTGTGGATTGGAGGGAGTGGTAGAAGAGGCAGCCTCCTATGGAGAGAGTTTCAAGGGACATAAGATTGTCAAGAGATCCAGTTTTCAGTTAAACCAATGAGATAGAAGTTTTCATTGAAAAGGTTGAGGATATAGGGGACTTTTTTCAAGGAAAGAGTAGGTATTACAAAGACCTAGAACTAGAGAGTGGAGTAAATCTGGGGGGAAATAGGCATGATTAGAATGTAGACGAGTCTTCAAGACAAAGTGTTATGGGTGTGCAGGTGGCCTCCAAGGTGATGAGATGCGACAGCCAGGGTTAGGTAACCAGTAAGATGGGCAATAGATAAGATTTATCTTTGGGCAACATAGGAAAAGGATCATTCACTGGGCAGAACTTAAGTAATAGATGAACTTGAAGAGGCAGCAGCCTCACAACTTTAAATGAAAATGGAATAGTGGCATTTTGGAATGTGCTGGCACATAATCTCACCCATGACTATATTTCTATATCTGTTGATGGTGGCTGTGAGTCATATGATTTATCAATAGATGCATGAAAGGTTTTTTGAAAAAATACATCCTCTGTATATATGTATCAACATTCACATATTATTTCAGAGCCATGGTTTCATTGGCATATGGTAAACTTCTGCCAATAGAGTTCCACATCTGCCCCAGGGTCATCTGGGGCGCTGAGAGGTTATACCATTGGATCACAGACCTGGAGTTGGGAGAGACCTTAATGGTCAGATAGTTCGATCCCCCTCAGATGAGAACTGAGGCCCAGAAAGGTTGGGCTACTTGTCCAAGGTTATACAGGTAATGGCAGGGCTAGGATTCAGACTCAGTTCCCCTGACTCTCAAATTAAGCCTTCCTTCACTCTCATCCTTAGTGTGTGTAGGGGGACGGTGTGTAGAGTGTGTTCAGGATAGACTGGTACCTCTGGTGTGATGGCTTCTGAACCCTTTTCAGGGCTGTTTTCCACCTTCGGTGTCCACCTATTCCACCTAATTTTCACCTGCGGCTCCAAAAAGCTGTGGCATGTGCAGAAGCCACACCCTGGTAAACCGTTTTGGCAGATGCGCTGAACCAGGTTGAGGGTAACCAAGGGATCTCAAACCTGTTGGTGAGTCAAAGAGGTGTCTACTCCAAGCATGCAAAGACTTCCTGTGGTAGAATGGGTGGATGGGAACAATTTATTCCAATGGCCATGAAGGCAGCTGAAGCAGGTACTGTGGAGTGCTTAGAGCTTGGTAAGACATTGAAGATGTCAAGGTCATCTACTGCATCTTGAGCCATCAACATTTGTCTTGATTCTGTCCTGCCACTGGACTGTGATGACTCCAGAGGAGAGAGTGAGGCTGATGACTTCGTGCAAGTCTGCTCACTTAAATCCAATTTACACACCAATCAAAAGACATCACCCATACCATTTTACCTTTATACCCTTCTCAAAGTCTTGTGGTGACAGGCAAGTGACAAAGCAGCAGGTGCAGATACACTGAGAGCTGTAGTCACAACCCTGCACACAGGTGGCCCAGGCCATAGGGTTGTTCCTCACTGAAAGCAGCAGTGGGATTCAGCAGCCCCCTGGGTGTCTGAGCAGCTTTTTAAGGATTGCATTGCTCACCTCCTGGTGTGAGGAAGGGGCTAGAAAAGATGCCCTAAAAATTGTCTGCTTACCCAACCCTCACCTCATTACTGTAGCAGGTGGGTAATCCCACTCTGCGGTCGAAACACAAAAAAAATGCGCAAAGACTATTCCACTCCCATCAGCACATGGAATGTGCACACACTTATAGACAACCCAAAATCCAGTAGACCCGAAAGATGAACAGCTCTTGTTGCAAGAGAACTCAGCAGGTATCACATCTAAATAGCAGCCCTGAATGAAACAAAGCTGGCAAATGAAGGCCACCTTACTGAAGTTGGAGCTGGATCCCGTTTTTCTGGAGTGGCCGCAGTATAGGGGAGTACCATGAAGCTGATGTAGATTTTGTGATCAAAACTAGTCAACAAGCTTGTATATCTGCCAAAAAAAGTGAATGACAGGTTGATGACAACGCAATTGCCACTTTTGGAAAACATCACGCCACCGTCATCAGTAGCTGCGCTCCCGCCATGACAAACCTTGATGAGGTCAAAGAAAAATTTTATGAAGACCTGGAGACCCTTATCATCAATGTGCCAAAAGAGGATAAGCTTATAATGCTGGGTGACTTTAATACTAGAGTAGGCTCAGACTACCAGACTTGGCAGGGAGTCCTAGGGAAGAATGGAGTTGGAAACAACAATAGCAATGGTGACTTACTACTGATGACTTGTGCATCTCATGACCTTCTCATCACCAACACTGTCTTCCATTTACCTAAACACAATAGAACTTTGTGGGTGCACCCTTTCAGCAAACATTGGCATTTAATAGACTATGTGAATGTAAGGAGACGAGACTGGATGTGAGAGTGACAAAGACAATGTGTGGTTCAGAGTGCTAGACTGATCATAGACTTATCTATTCTCTCTAAGCTAAATGTTCACAAGCAACAAAAGTGGTGCTGCAAGGCAAAATGACCACCAGAAGAATTAGTGCCAACAAATTAGAGTTCTTCTCTGAACAGCAACAGTTTGTTAATAACTTAGAGGGAAAGTTGAACCACCACACAGTTGGTAACAGTGGAGCAGAAAAGGAGTGGGCAGTTTTCAGAGATTTGGTGTACAGCACTGCATTTCCTCATCTGAGCCAGAACACTTGCAAACACCAAGACTGGTTTGATGAAAATGATGAGGCCATTCAGAAGCTGCTAAATGAAAAATGGGAACTCCACAGAGTTTACCTGCAGTATAGCTCATCCATCTCTAAGAAGGCAGTGTTTAATTCCATCAAAAGTATAAAGTACAAGAAAAGCTTAGAGAGATGCAGGATTCTTGGCTTAGTAAGAAGGCAGATGAAATTCAGTTTTATGCTGATAGTAACAATCCAAAGCACTTTTATGATGCCCTGAAGGCTACCTATGGGCCAAAGACCTATGGTGCATCTCAACTACTCAGTGCTGATGGAGCCACATTGTAGTGATAAGAATATGATCCTAGAGAGATGGTTTGAACACTTCCATAGTGTTCTCAACTAACCATCATCAATCAATGCTGAGGCCACTGACCATTTATCTCAGGTTGAAGTTAATCCCTCCCTAGCTGAAGCTCCAACTGAAGAAGAGGCTTTGGATGTCATTAGGCTCCTTTCCTGTGGCAAAGCACCTGGTGCTGATTCTATTCCAGCTGAGATTTACAAGGTAGGGGCTCCATTGCTCATACAAAAGCTGATTGAAATATTCCAGGTTATATGGCAAGCAAAGGTTATCCCCCAGGAGTTCAAGGATTCTTCCATTGTCCATCTCCATAAAGGTAAAAGAAATAGATTGTCCTGTGTCAATCACAGGGTCAGGGTGGGAGGGGGCATCTCTCTCTTAGTCATTGCTAGCAAGATTCTTGCCAGAGTCCTCCTTAATAGGCTGATCCTTCACCTGGAAGATGGTTATCTACCTGAGAGCCAGTGTGGCTTCAGAAACGGCCAAGAAACAGTCAATGTGGTGTTTGCTGCCCAACAACTCCAGGAGAAATGCCAGGAGCAGAACAGAGGTCTGTATACAGTGTTTGTAGGTCTGAACAAGGCCTTCACTACTGTTAGTCGTGAGGGCTTATGGAAAATTATGTCAAAATTTGGTTGCCTGGAGAAGTTCATCAGCATTTACGTCAATTTCATGGTGACATGCTTGCCCGGGTTCTGGATAACGGACAATGCTCTCGTGCCTTCCCAGTCACCAATACAGTGAAACAAGGCTGTGTGCTTGCTCCCATGCTTTTTAGCATTATGTTTTCAGCCATGTTGTCAAATGTTTTCAATAAGGATGAACATGGCATCAAGGTCAGCTACCCCACTGATGGTAAATTCATCAAATTGAAAAGGTTACAAGCCAAGACCAAAATGGAGGGAGTGCTGGTGCATGATTTTCTGTTTGCAGATGATTGTGCTCTCAGTTCAGCCTCTAAAGCTGAGATGCAACAAAGTATGCATCAGTTCTTTGTTGCTTGTACTAATTTGGGCCTAACAATCAACACCAAGAAAACACAGTTGCTCCGTTAGCCACCACCACAGCATCCATACGCAGAGCCATCAGTTACAGCAAATGGAGAAGTTTTGAATGCTGTGGATAAGTTCACTTACCTTGATAGTGTACTTTCCAGGGATGTACATGATCATGAGGTTGATGCAGGCATTGCCAGAGCTAGCTCGGTGTTTGGGAGGCTCCTCAGGAAAGTATGGGAGAGAAGAGGCATTAGACCGACTACCAAATTGAAGGTCTATAGAACTGTGGTACTGACTTCATTGTTGTATGTCTGTGAAACCTGGACAGCATACCAGCGCCATGCCAGGAAACTGAGTTGCTTCCATTTTGAATTGTCTTGGGAAGATTCTGAAGATCACCTGGCAGGATCAGACACTGAGATCCTTCCTCAAACTAAACTGCCAAGCATTCAAACTCTGCTTGAGAGAGTGTAACTCCAATGGGCTGGCCATGTTGTTTGGATGCAAAACATATGCTTGCCAAAAAGACTATTTTATGGAGAACTCACACAGGGGAAGAGTTCCCATGGTGGTCAGAAGAAGCTATACAGGGACAGGTCTCTGGTAAGAATTTTGGAATTGATTATGTGACATAGGAGACACTGGCACAGGACTGCTCAGCATGGTGTGCCCACATTAAAGCAGGTGCTATGCTCTATGAGCAAAGCAGAATTGGGACAGCTCAAAGGAAACATAAAATGTGCAAATTTGGAGTATCCACTCCAAATGTTCACACAGACTATGTGCACCTGACCTGTGGTATAGCATTCCGAGCTCATATTGGTCTGATCAGCCAAAGTAAGACACATTAAAACTTGACTCTAGCCTAGTGATATCATTTTGGTCCTCTTCGAGAACAAAGGACAACAATCATGCCTAGGGTCATACAGCCAGTGTACTCTGTGTGTCAGAGGCCTTCATTTATAGGTAGAGAGATGGACAGACAGATCAGATTAGTAAAACCCAGCTCCTGAGCATAAGAAACTAGGATGTTATACTCATTCCATTAAGGGACAAATTTGCTCTCTACCCATGCACAAGCAGCTAGGTGGCACATCGGGAGTCAGAAAGACTCTTCATCCTGAGTTCAAACCCAGCCTCAGACACTTACTAACTATGTGACCCTGGATAAATTACTTAACCCCGTTTGCCTCAGTTTTCTCAACTGTTGAAACGAACTGCAGAAGGAAATGGCAAAGTACTGCCAAAAAAAACCTCAAATGGGGTCACAAAGAGTCGTATGTGACTGAAAAATAACTAAACAGCAACATACATACAGTCTTAATATGGCTTAGGAGGAGCATGTCTCTTAACGTGAGGGGTTAGACTACATTTTCTCCCTTTTTTCCTGTGGTTTGTTGTCTCCTCCATCTAAGGACCCCTAGGAAAAATTGCTTAAGGTTTAGGTTTTGGTGTCTATCTAGAGCCCCCCCCCCAAAAGAGGCAGGGGAGTTGTGGTTGTGTGGTTTGTCCTTCATTCTAGAAGAGGCCCATGACATCAGAAAGATGATGCCATTACTTGCAAGTGAATCAGATTTAAGTGAGGGAAGGCTGTGCCTCACTTTCTGCTCCAGAGCCATCTGGTCCCAGTGGCCAGATATATATCAGGATGAGTAGGTGGGTACTCAATGTGCTATATGAATTAGGTATGGGATAACCATTTTTTCCTACATGCAAATAAAACATTCACAAGCACACAATGACAGGACTCAGTAACTTGACTTATAAGCAACAGTTGTATGTTTCCAGGAAATTGAGACTTAGACGTCATCAGAACATAAAGTGAATTTTCAAGATTGTGGAATATTCAGTGCTATGTCAGTGGTTGTCTTCTCCAAAGCAGAAACTTCTCTTCCAACCAGTCAGCTCCACCTGATGGACCCAGGATTTCTTGAACGCTCAAGGTCCCCTTCAAACCTGGATGGGTCCATCTCAAGATTTATCCTTAAGTGTCCTACATTCAGGCAAATAAACACAAAGCTGAAGAGGGAACCGCTGCTCTGAGGCGCATTATCAGGCTCTTCTAGGCCAGACATGTGCTTCGGTCGCCATGTCTCCATGATTAACTAGTTCTAGGAGGGTGGAGGGAAGGGTTGCCCTTCCCCACATCCTTTCACGGGAACTCTATAACGACTTAACTGCCACATAGAAGCTAAAGGAAAAAGAGGCCCAGGGGGAAAAGTAACTCCCTTTTCTTAAAAGTCTACTAGTCATTAACTCTTCCTGCTCAGCAACCAATAGATTGCCTCAGCATTTCAAGGTGCCAAAATCCCTCAGTTGTAAGTCATTCATATGGCCTGCTGAAAGCAGTGAGGAGTTGCATTCTCCCCCAAATGCCCAAGTACTGAGCTTGAACATGTGGCTGGCCAGATCAGGAAGGGCAGTTTTGCACATGTCTCACTTCAGCCCAGGCCTACGTATTTCAAGGCTGATGAGCCACATACTTTACAATCCCTTGCTAAAGTGAACCTCAAAAAACTGCCCACTCCTTAGGATGTAAAAGCAAGGAGAAATAGTTTCCAGGTTCTTTCAAGTGATTTCTTTATTGAAACAGCCCACAGGAGTTCTCTTTTGGACTTATAGTGAGGAAAGGAGAGATTTTACTCTTTCTTCCTCCCCCTCCCCAGTAGTTATGACAATTGCATGCATATGTCAGCAAAAACATGGCTTTCCTAAGCTATAGCACATGAAAGATTTTTTCTTCATATATTAAAATAAATGTTTAAGATCAAGACATGGTATTATATATAGATAATATATACCTATATATTATATAGGTATAAAGATTAGAAATATTTCCACTAAAAATAAGTATAAACAGAGTTGTCAGTACTTCTAATCTATAGTTTTAGAAATATTAGCTATAAATTGGGAAAAAATAAAATCTTAAAAATAAGATAAAAGGAGCAGACTAGGGAAAAAGAAATACTATCTGTAGCAGTATTTGAATACTCAAAAGGTCTATGATTTCATCGGAGTAGGTGCACTCTACTCATGCAGATCGTGACTCCTTTGCAATTTTGTAAAGGAACTTTGACTTCTGCTGTGACCTAAAATTTTGTCACCTCATAATGAAGTCTCTCAACTTAGCTAGGCCTGCCCTTGGATGAGAAGCATACACTCCATAACCGAGTCCATGCATGAGCCTTTCCATTGTTTGGATCTTCCAGGACTTATACTCCATTGGCATAGCTTACAAGAATCCAGGGATCTCACTGAATCAAAATGTTAGGATGTTAAAGAAGGAATTATATCAATGTCTTAAAAATAATTTGAAGGGAAAAACATTGGTAAATAAGTTAAAATACTTCTATTTGCAGATGAGATGATTGTATATTTAGGAAATTCAAGAGACTCAACAAAAATGGTAGTTAAGGTAATAAGTGTCTTTAGCAAGGTTTATTTATATTTACATTTCTATCACCAATGGAAATAAAGAGAAATGGATAGAAAATAACATTTACATTAATAACAAAATGTATCATATATTTGAGCATATACCTACCAAAACACAAATGATACCTAAATATAATCAACCCTCAAATGATTTTAACAGAATGAAGAAAAACCAAATGATTAGAAGAATAATTGACTGAACAATTAATAGAAAGATAATACCTATATATAACTAAGTCAAGGTAAAAATGTCAATATTTCCCAAATTAATTTATAGATTCAATATAATAGCAACAAAAACACCAATGGCTTAATAAAACATAAAATAATGAATTTGATATGTAAAAAGCAAAAGGCAAGACTATCAAGGGGAATTATGAAAAAATAGTGATGACAGGAGACTTATTCTGCCAAATCTCAAAATGCACTATAAAGTGGCAATTGTTGATAATCTGTGTTGGATAAAAAGGGAAAAAATAGAGCAATAGGACAGGATAGGATCTAGAAATAGAACCAAATGTATATGAGAGATTAATGTTTGATGAACTCCAATTTATAAAACATTGGCAGAGGAAGTCAGTAAAAATTATTTGGAAAACCAGAGAGAAGTATGGGAAAAGATTCAGATTCCTTATATCATATACTTTAATAATTTTCAATTGGATCAATGATTACATTTGTTTTAAATTTAAAAATTTGGGGGAAGTCATGTTATCTTTTTCTCAATGTGAAGAGGAAGAACACCTTTCTCACAAAATGTACAAATTTAGGTTTAAGTCTTGAACCTGTGATTTCATTTGTATTGGGATTATGAGTAAACTCTTCCTACCAATACAAGTCATCACCTTCTTTTTAAATGATGATTTTAGAGAATTACCTAGAAAGCACTAAGAGCTCAGGGTCATTCACAGCCAAGGTGTGACCAAGGTGGGACTGGAACCTAGGTCTTCCTAGTTCCAAGACTAGTTCTTTATCTATTATGCCATACTTTTTCTTAGTATACAAAAATAAAAATAGCTTTCACACTAAACAACATTGTATCCAAACTAAAGGGAAAAGAAACAGATTGGAGGGGGAAAAACTTGTGGTAATTATAGTTGAGAAAAAACTGACATCCAGAATCGTTATTATCTACTCCTCAATGAATAAATGGTCAAAAGATGGGAACAGACAAAGAAGAAAGAAGAAGAAAGAAAGAAGGAAACTTGAATTGTCAGTAATCATAATTCTCTCATTATTTGAGAAATTCAGATCAAAACAACTTTGAAGTACCATCTCATACCAATTAACTTGCCAAAAATTGTTTAATGTTATAGAATTCATTGTTGGTAGAGCCTAAAGGAAAGAGGTATGCTGTTACATTGTTAGTGGAATTGTAAAATATTGAAATTTTTTGGAAAACAATCTGGTAATAATTAATAAATGTTATAAAAGTGATCATATCCTGGCACCAACCCCACTACTAGGACTATATCCTAAGGTTGTCATTAGAAAGGGGGAAAAAAGAACTATCTCCATAAAAATATTCATCACTACTTCATTCCCAGCTCAACTCATTCTCCAGACTTCTTCACTTCTAGGCCAGATGCCTTTCCATCTAGAAGAAGTCTCCACCCTGCACTCTATTCTTTTTCTTGGTGACTCCTTCACCCAGAATTTGATTTCATGAGAGGCCCTAGAAACGCTCATTTCCCTCATTGTTCTTCTCCACCTCATCAACAGCCTCATGGGTATCTATACAAAATATTTTCTCACTGTGTTTCATGTGTTATCTTCCCCAATTAGAATGTGAACTGCTTGAGGGCAGGAATTGTTTTGTTTGCTCTTGTTTGTATCTCTAGCACATAGCACAGTGCCTGGTAATTACTCATTATAATTACAAAGTTGTGAAACTCCACCCTAAGATCATTTGGCCATTCATCTATTTATAACATTTTCAAAGTTCGTTCTATACCTAATAGTTCCCTATAATGTCATTCCACCTCACATTGGATTTTCATGGAATCAATTAACAATTTTAGGCAGAGGATGCTGATCAAGGATGAGACTATAAGAATGATAGGTTGTCAAAATCCCTTCTAAGCAGAAAAAAGATGTGGTACATTTCTCCTCTTCCTTGTATGTGCTTGGACCCTACCTCAGGTAGAATATGGTTTAAGAAGGGGCTACCAGAAGGCATCCCTGAAACAGCTCCCACTTCGAACTGCTAGCGTACCTGAAATTCTCATTGTTCGGGATGTTCCTTAGGGGGGTCAATTCGTGCTCACGTTATAGTGTCGGCTGAGAGGACAGGATGCAGAAAAGTAGATTTGCATTGGGTAAGTATGGAGGGAAAAGTATTTAAAAATGCCCTCTCTCTATTCCTCTCTGTCTCTCTGTCTCT
>CM053622.1:412868910-412968432 GCA_028646595.1 Phalanger gymnotis
CCATTTCCTTCTCCAGGGGATCACCTCTACTATGACCATCTTGGGCAACCCTGCACGGCATAGCTCATAGTTTCACTGAACTATGTAAGCCCCTCTGCTATGACAAAGCAGTGATCCAGGAGAGGTCTCTAAGATGGTAGGTCTCTAAGCTTGTCCTTCACTGCCTTAGCCTTGAAGAACCCAGGATCACCTCCACACAAGAACAAGCATCAGAATAGCACACATATACATATACATGCATATATACACATATACATGTATGTCCATGTACTTTTTTTTTTAAGGAAACTCAAAAGGTTCCTTGTTCCCAAATAACTCTCTGACAGCTGTTGAGAGGCCTAGAGATTCATTACTTTCTGTCTTAAAAGTTTAACATCTCTAAATAAAGCTAGGACAAGGTATTTGTGTGCCTCTAGACAAAATTTGAAAAAAAAAACAAAACAAAATTTAGTGCCTTCACTGTATTAAGAGAGACACCGAAATCTAAACAGCTGCATGCCATGAAGACTAGATTTTTTTTCCCCAGTGTGGAATCATGGTCTTTTGGTATGAGATCAAGAAGTTTTTTTTTTTTTAAAGAAAGTAATCCCTGTTGTTTCCCCTCATGCCCTTCTGCCTGAGGCTCCTTATAAAACTATCCACCTTGTCTACCACTAGCTCTGGATCTTTCTTTCTAAGTCAATACCCCTGGGAGTAATGGATATTAGTAAAGAAAAGGAAAAGTGATTGAAAAAAGATGTGGGCTGATCAAATGACAATATGAAAAGATGATGGGTAAGTGGAGAGCAAGTGTGCTCCACTGGTACCTGTGAAAATCAAAAAGAGAAGATCCATAGGAAAACGATCTTGAACAATCAGTTAAATTCCCATTTAAATTCTTATGCTGGCCTGAGATACATGGAAACCACAGTGGGGAAAGTCAAGGAGTGGAAGGGATGACTGTACCCACATTGATGAATCACAGATCCATTGAAATACTCCTAGAATAATAATAACAGTATTAACAGGCAGCATTTATAAAGCACTTCAGGATATGCAGAGCACTTTATGTATTTTAGCTCATTTGACCTTCATGATAATCCCATGAAGTATGTGCTATTATTACTATCCCCATTTTACAGATGAGGTAATTGAGACAATTTAAATGACTTGACTAGGATCCCACATCTAGTAAATATCTGAGCAGGATTAGAACCCAGGTCTTCTTAATTCCTACTTCAGCACTATTAGTTTTGGTTGGATTATAAACCTGAAGAGGTTAACATTTGAAGGAACTTTGGAGATCATCTACCCCAAACTTTTTTTTAATATAAATGAGAACACTTAGGCCCAGAAAAGGCAAGTTTCTTACACAAGATCTTACACAAGATGACTGGAAGGGCTGGCGGAGCATAGAACCTAGGTCTCTAGACCCAAGTGCTTTTTCCACTATACCAGAGAAGAGTTCTGCTGGAGCCAGCTTGAACAAGCTCCTAAGAGTTGATTGAGCGTTTACACCTCAAAAATTGGCAAAGGCTACAAATCAGTGTTTGATTTATTGTTTTGTTGATTGACTAGAATTAAGAATTAAGAAATTAAGAAAATGGAGAAAATGTTAACGATGCAGATCAAAATAAATGAAAGAAAATGTGCCCTGCCTAATCCCCTGTGTGCTCCCCTCACCCATCCAGTTGTTAACCTTTACCAACAAACCACCACTGCCAGACTGCCTCCTAGCTGAGAACAAGTGAAAAGGAAAGGATTTTAGTATGGGGTAGGTACAGGATAGGCTGGGGACACAGACTCGGAGAAATGTGCTGAATGAACAGATGGGAGGGTGATAAAGACAAATTTCGTTTAGTTTACTATCTTACCTGAAGCTCTGTGCTTACAATTTCATTTTGCATAAGGGTGTAATATTCAGATAATGAAATCATGGGATCCTGTGGCAGCGGTCTTAAAGTAAGGAGGTTTTCACAGAGTGTTTTGGTGGAGGTCCTGGGCCAGTTTGGTTATCTGTCATCCCTCCTCTATCTCACTTTGGGTTCTCTTTGATATGATAAGCCCTTCTAAAATTCTCCTCTTAATTCTATTGCCACTCTTTAGATAACCCACTCCCCCCCTGCCCCTTCACTCCGCAAGCAAAATACACACACACTTGCCATCAATTGGAGGATTCAGCTTAGTGTGGTGTATAAGGCAAAGGACTTGGGGTCAGGAAGACCTGGCTTCAAATCCTTCCTCAGACATTTCCCAGCTATGGTATAAACAAGTCATTTAGCATCACTGTGCCTTAGTTTTCTCCATTAAGGGATGAGGCAGTTGGACTGAATGGCCTCCGAGGATCTTTACATCTCGAAATCTATGATCCTATGACCTTGGTACCTCCTCCTATCCTCCCCTTCCCAATAGTGCCTCCCTTTTCTAGACTTATCCTTCCCTATTTATCCAATTAAAATCTGTCATTCTGCTTCCCATCCTCTCAATGGGCTCTATAACAGGAGTATGGATTGACCCTCCCAAGGGACATCTTGAACAATAAGAATTTCAGGTACACTAACAGCTCAAAGTGGGAGTTGTGTGGTAGCCCCCCCCCCACCTTTTTTTTTTTTGTTTTTTGGCAGGGCATGTGGGGATAAGTGACTTGCCCAAGGTGTGTCAAGTGTCTGAGGCTGAATTTGAACTCAGGCCTCCTGACTCCAGGGCCAGTGCTCTACTCACTGCACCATCTAGCTGCCCCAGTAGCCCCCTTCTTAAACCATATTCTACCTGAGGTAGGGTGCAAGCACATGCAAGGAAGAAGAGAAATGTAGCAGGCCTTTTTTTCTGCTTAGAAGGGATTCTGACAACCTATCATTCTGATATTCTCATCAGTTATCAGCACCCTCTGCCTAAGATTGTTAACTGATTCCGTGAAAATCCAATGCGAGGTGGAATGACATTACAGGGAACTATTAGGTATGAAACTAATTTTGAAAATGTTATAAATAGATGATTGGCCAAATGATCTTATGGTGGAGTTTCACAACTTTACAGTTATAATGAGTTAACAATGTAATTACCATGTCTCTTGGGCTCAAAACCTAGGAGTCATCCTTTCTCACTTCCGTATTCAATCTGTTGCCAGAGTCAGTCGCTATTAACTTTGCAATATCTCTCCAATATTCCCCTGCTCTAGTCTGACACTGTCACCACTCCTACTTTCTTTCCTTCTTTCCTTCCTTCCTTGCTTCCTTGCTTCCTCCCTTCCTTCCTCCCTCTCTTCCTTCCATCTGTCCTTCCTTCCTTCCTTCCTTTCTTTCTTCTTTCTGTCTTTCCTTCCATCCATTCTTGCTCACAGTCTTCCTCTCTAACTACATCAACTGTCAGGAACAAAGGAAGGAAGGAAGGAAGGAAGGAAGGAAGGAAGGAAGGAAGGAAGGAAGGAAGACAAAGAAAGGAAGGAAGAAAGAAAAGGAGGGAGGAAGAAAAGGAAAGAAAGGAGGGAAGAAGGAAAAACCATTTATTCAGCACTGTAAGACATTGTGCTAAGTGCTTGGGATACAAAAACAAGGAAGATAGTGCCTACCCTCGATTAGTTTACATTATAATGGAGAAAGACAAGACTTGAAGTGGAGCTAGAGGTGAAAAGTGATGTGGGGAAGGTACAAGTGGTATGGCTTGGAAATATCTGAGAAATGTGTAGTGGACCAAGGACTGGGCTAGCCAACGTGAAAGTTTACCATTCAGAGTCTAGGACTCCAGGTTTGGGAGTCTGAATTGCTTGTCTTGAACTGTGCATTAAATCCTATAGCATTAATTTACCACAAGTTGATGCCTTATCTCTCTTAACTAGTCAATATATGACTAGTTCTGATATTATAACAAGGTCCATATATTATTCATCTTTGCATCCTCCCCAGTCTTTAGTACAGGGCTTTGCACATAGCAGGAACTTAACAAAATATTGATTTAATTTGCTGTACTAGGGCATCTATGCTCATGATGATATTCTTAGTATTTTTTTTGAGACAATCAAGGTTAAGTGACTTGCCCAGGGTCACACAGCTAGTAAGTGTCTGAGGTCAGCTTTGAACTCAGGTCCTCCTGACTCCAGGTCAGTTCTCTATCCACTGTACCACCTTCCTGTCTCCTCTGTGTGTTTTTTTTTTTAATAATGGTTATAGCATCAACCTAGACATCTCATTTCTACCTCAAATTTCCTATACCCAAAAATGCCTTCCCCTTAGATTGGCTTCTACTTTTGAATTTTTTTTTCTCTTAATGGCACCATCTTTCCAGATACCAGGCTCAAAACATTGAAGTCAGCAAATCAGGGAACATCAGGGTTGGATTCATTCTTGACTCCCCCCTCTCCCTAAAGTCTTATATTCATTCAGTCATCAAGTTTTATTGATTCCATCTTCACAGCATTTCTTGCATTCATAGAATTTGTACGCAAGAGGTTCTAATTATCATCTTCTGCCTTCCTTAACTTTCCTGTACAGGTAACACCAACATTTTGTGAGCTAGGACTAATGACCAGAGTATAACAATGAGAGGTCATGCTTTGTTTAAAAAGAACAGATTTGACAGATAAGGAAGGAGAGTAGCATTTTTGTCAAGTAAATAAATACCATGAAAAATCTAAAAGCCCGAAGAGGGGAGCATGATGGAAAGAAAGCACACAGGTGAGGATAAAACAAAGGAGAAACAATTGACAGCATGTTAAGAAGGTACCTCAAACCAGAGTGGCAGCATGTTGTAGAAAGCTAGACTTGAAGTCAGGAAGGCCTGGACTCAAATTTCTCTTCTGACTCATACTGGTAGGGTGACTTTGGGGAAGTCAGTTAACCTCAGTGCTCTAGGCTAAGAATTAAGAATCTGAGCTTCTGTCCTTCCAAGATAAAGGAAGGAAGGAATGAGGAAGGAAACATTTGTTAACTGCTCACTATGTGTCAGGCACCAGAGATAAATCCTAACCCCCCAAAACAGGAATCCCCAGGAATTTACATTATAATTGAGCAAGACAACACATAGAAGGGAGAGGAGAACTAGGATGGGGGCAAGGAATTAAGGGTGATGGTTTTGAAATCCAGAGAAAATTGGATCGGTGCTAGAAGGGAATTGAAGGCAGGCAGGCTTGGGGTCACTCCACAAAATGGAGGTTCAAGGAGGAACTCACCACCAGGAGAAAGGAGAAGGGCCTTGTGGAAGAATATTCTATGATGAGTAGGCCAAGGAGAAGGGAGGGGGTGCTATGTTGTTCCAGGGTGAAGAAGCCCCAGGAATTGAGGGAAGTTCAAGGCTGGGTGAAAAAGAGAAGGGACATGGTTTTAAAGTCCAGAGAAAAATCAGGAACAGTATCAGGATGGGAAGTTGCTCATCGATGAGTGAAATAGTGAGGACCTCTCATGAAATCGTGAAATCTAAATCTCAACTTTTCTGTAAATTGAATGGGATCATCATGGCTCAGGGCTTCTGATTGATAACTAAGCCTAAGTCTCTAGTTACTAAGAAATCACCTGACTTATAGGAATTCAGAACGTAGAGTAGCCGGACCCATTTCCTCCCCACTACCACCTCAGCACAAGCCTTGCCAAATAAGGATAAGGATGTTTTTATGAGCTTTCATTGGCTAACCTAGCCCCTCTTTGTTTCTGGGTTAGATTTCTAGCGAGATTGTGAGCCTGAACTCCACCAATGTGAATGAAGGTCAATGGTGGGAGGGGGACGGAACACCCTAGGGTATATAATCATGCTTTACTCCCTGTACTGCTCTTCTCCTACTAGCTCGCTGCTGGTGGGGATGACGCCCTTTCCCAAGAGATCATAATAGAGAAGTTTTCTGTTTCTACCTTGAGAGACCTCTGACTTTTAATTAATTGCTGGCAGGTGGTCTTACCCCACACATTGAGAAGTAACTTATACCAATGAAATCACAGGTCCCTAGCTCTATTCTACAAATCATCTGATCAGATGGAGGATATGTATGACAAGCTGTTTATATAGATCATAAAACTGGACAGCCAGCAGGGTATTATTGTAAAGAGGTATTTAAGCTGTTCAAATATCTAGTGTAAGTCTCCTTTGCCAAAAGCAGAGCATCTGATAATTTATTGGCTTGGCTTGCTGATAATTTCATTTTTTGTTAAGTAAGGATTAAAATTAGGTGGGGGTTGCTATTCTGGATATATTCTGGTAAGTGAATGAATGAATGAAAAAGCATTTGCTAAAATGTTTAGTACGTGCTGAGAATTATGCTAAGTGTTGATAAAAATTCAAAAGTGAGGCTGCACTGGTCTTTGATCAGGAACTTACACTCTAATAAAGGGAGACAAAACAAATAGGGCAGTGGGTGAGAAGAGAGATTTCCATTTGAAGAGTTACAATGGGGAGTGAATGAAGCCATAGGAGAGATGATTGCCACACCCTTTCTGGTAGTGACTGCAAAGAAGCAGAAAGGCTTGAGAGTTGGGAGAGAGTGGATAAAGGGTACAGTAGTAAAACAAATGGCAAGAAGATGATCAGTGTTGGAATATGTCTGGACTTAATAGTCAGGAAGACCCAAGTTTAAATGCTTAGACATCTATAATGTCATTCCGTTAAGTCATTTAACTGCTCTGTACCTGAGTTTCCTCATCTGTAAAGTGAGGAGATTAGACTTGATGGTCTCTATGGACCCCTTAATTGACAAACTTATTCTACTAATGTGAAGTTTGACTGGACTCAGCTAGACAGAGTGAGTCTGGGACATGAACTCATCAATCAGAAGGTCAGTAATTCTAAGAGTTGAATCCCAAGACATAGTCCCTTGAGTTCTAGTGGTCCAGAAGATATGGCAACAAGAACTGTGGAAAGGAGATGGCCAGGGTGAAAGAGGAAGGACATTGTTGTCTTGGTTGGTAGGCTGCCTCAGGGGTAGTGGCTATTTCCTTTCCTAAAGGTATTCAGGAAGAGACTGGATGATACTAATAAGGTACTTTTTTGTGCAGAGGATTCATGCTTAAGACAGTAATTGGACTAGAAAACTTTAAAGTTCCTCTCCACTTTAAGGGTAGTGTACCTAGACCAGGGGTTTTTAGACTCTTTGGTAGTCTGGTAAAGCCTATAGGACCCCTTCTTAGAATATCTGTTGCCTACATTCATAATGAAAGGAAATGTTTAATTTCAGTTCTAGGTCAATAAAAATAAACATGAATTTGTCCTCATAAATAGGTAATTTTTCTTCATCTAAGTTCCCAGACCCCTTGAAATCTATCCATGGCTCCGAGGTTAAGAACCCCTGATATTGATGATTATAATTGCCACCAAATCCTAGCTCTTTGGGAAGGGAGGGTTTTTTGCCTTTCTTTGTATCCAGAGGACTTGACACAATTCCTGGCACACAGTGGACACTTAAATGCTTGTTGACTTGACTTTTTAATTACATTCTCTATCCACTCTCATTCACTCAAAACCAAGCTTCTAGACTAATTTCCCTGGAGCACTCCTCAGCTAACAACATTTCTCAACCCAAAATCTTCCGACGATTCCCCATAACCTCCTAAATCAAGTCCAAATTCCTCTGCCTGCCATTCAAGGCTATACACCAAAATGATGGCTTTCCAGCCTTGTATCTCATTACAATCCATATGACTCTCAATTCTCTAAACATTTCCTGTGTTCCAGCCTCTGTGCATTTGTTCATGATGTTCTCTTAACCTTGAGTGCTGCATTCTCATCCCCTCTTTCAAAACCCTGCCTGTCCTTCAGGTACCTTGTTAAATACTATCCTCTCTCATTCCCCCACCCCCCTAGTTTCCAGCCTCCACCAACAATTGGATGTAGAACCATAGGATATAGAACAGGAAGGGACTTTAAAGAAAACCTTGTCCAACCATCTTATTTTAGATAAGGAAACTGAGGCTCAAAACAGAATCACCTTTGAACACATGTTCTTTGGAAATTCAGTTCTCATTCCACCTTACAACCTCTCTAAAGCCCCCTAGACATGTGGTTATAGGTTCATTATGCCACTTACCATATAATCTACCTCGTGTTTTATTTCTCTACTTGTCCAATCTCTTCTTGAAAGCAGATTTTGTGTTTTGTCTTTCTTTGCTAAGACCCTTTCCTAGGTCGTAGCATATCACTGAGTACAGAGTAGGGACTTAACAAATATTTTTGAATTCACTTGGATTGAATTCATAGGCCAGTTTACACATAGTGTATTCATAAGGCTGTTCACTTGCAATATATGTGTACTTTAATGAATCTGTGATCTCATTGATGTAAGTGATTCCAGTGATGTAGCTGCAGATAGATGCCTATCCTGTGAAGTTCTTATCCATGAAGAAGCATAAATGACGACACCAGAAAGATACACAGTTGGAAAAGCAGGCCAGTGGCATAGAGACTGAGGGATAACTGGTGGAAAGCCCTTGCGTTTTGCTTGCAAATCAGACAATTTTAAGAGCTCTAGAAGTAGGACCTCCAGCATGTTGGGTGGGCCCTTTGTGAAATATTTCTAGTAGGACTCAGTAGGTTATCTCATAGAATTGTGTTATGTATACATAGCAGGATTCAAGTGTGGCATTGTGGGTAGAGTGTAGGATATGATTCATAAAGATCTAGGTTCAAATACTGCCCCTGACACTTACTAACTGTATAACCCTGAGCAAATCATTTAAGCTCTCTGAACCTCAGTTTTTACATTTTTAAACTGGGAATAACATCACCTGATTCACAGGGTTGTTGTGAGCATGAAATTAATGTAGGTAAAGTGCTTTGCAAACCTTAAAGAACTATATAAATGGTATCTATTTTTATATGAAGGGGAAAATGAGTTCACATGAATGTATTTGGATGAGACAGTTTCACAAGCCAAATAGGGTGGGAGAGTTTTATATAAAGGGCTTTGGATGCCTGAATCAGAGAAGCCTTTGGGGGTACCGTCTGTTCATGTGGGAAGAACTATGTGCATGCAATGTCTGGAGCATGTGAATACAGGTGCCAATCTTGAGCTTCCATAACTTAGACTGACCAGTTCAGGGAAAACAAATATTCTTCCTTAGATGGTGATGCCATAAGATTTTTTCTAGAGCGGGGGAAAGAAGCTCCGAGGTACTCTAGTTTCTGGCTGGCAGAGAGGGAAACCTCTCTCTCTGCATAACATAGACAGATTTTCTTCTAGCAAATGCAGTGAGTGTTGAGTAGAATGAGAGGAGGCTTAGGTAGAATGTGGAACTCACACCCATGAGGGGTTTTAAATGCTTGCCTGATAAAAAACGACTTGTAATTCTGTATCTGAAGGAGATAGTGAATCCACAGACCCCCCGGAACAATGCAGATGTCACAGGAAACACTTTGGTATGGCATCTGCTGCTTCCATTTGAGTGTGCCAGGGCCGCTTCTCTTCCTTGCACACACACACACACACACACACACACACACACACACACACACACACACACGCTCCCCCTTCCCCGTAGGTTGATGGATTTGCCCAAACCCCGTCTCCTGATACTTCTACCCGATAACCTGCTCAGCATCTGATAGCCCACAAGCGACGTGCAAGCGCCAGTTACTAGCAGTAATCGTCAGCCACGTCTCTAATGAAGAAACCCCAGCCGCATCCTCGGTGGGGCTGAGCTGAGCGCGGAGAGCTGAGGAGGCTCTAGGGCTCAGCCACCTCCTCCACGCGGGGAGTCAGCCAGCCGAGCGCTGCCGAACCAGCCTTCTTGCGAGGCGGGCTCTCCTGCGGGGAGGCCTCGAGCTTTCTCTAGCTTCTTCGGCTTCGGGGGAATGCGGCACTCACTTCTTTCCCTAGGCTGGGAGGAGAAGCCTCCGAGGCAGCAGAGGCAGAGGCAGAGGGAACGCGGGAGCCTCCCCCACCCCCAGGACACACACCCTGTCTCTGGGGGCAGGATTTTCTGACCAGATTTTCCAGTGCCTAAATTTCGGGGGTGATTTTAATTCTCTTCCTTCCCTCCCTCCCCCCACCCCGTGCCCATCGCTCCTTCCTCGGGCCTGGGGCTCCATCATGCAGCCTTAGGGCTGCTGGAGCTGAGGGAAGAGAAGGTTGAATTCAGGCAAGGGGACTGACTGCTGGCGCCTGCGGCGGGTCCGGCTTGGGTGGCTGCGGCTGCCTGGTGAAGGTAGCAACAACTGCAGCAGCAGCAGCAGCAGCAAAAGCAGCAGCAGCAGCAAAAGCAGCAGCAGCAGCAGCAGCAGCAGCAAAAGCAGCAGCAGCAGCAGAGGCAGCAGCAGCAACCGCGCTAACACATCACAGCCTCAGCGCCTGAGAAAGGGCACCCGAAGGGACCGGTCCTCCTTATCTCTGTTCCGTCCCTCATTCCTCGGAATGATTGATCTGTTGCTGTTGCTGTTGTGAGTGGTGGCGGCGGCAGAGAGGGTGACAGCAGCTGGCACAGCTGGGAGGCGGCAGGCGCCATTGCCAGGACGACTGTCGGGGGTGCCTCGGACTGGCGGGCGGGGGAAGGAAGCCCTTTACGCGTCCGACGGAGAACTCGGTTGGAAGAGGAGGCGGAGGCTCAGCTAGCGCAGGTGCTGCCGCCTGCCCCACGCTGGGCCCCGGGCCATGCGGCCGGAGTGAGAAGGTGCTTGTGGCCCCGGCGCCCCCAGCAGCCTAGTAGCCTGGGCAGGTTGGACTGGAGTCTCTCCAGCGTCGGCGGCATGGCTTCTAGCCGGGGCTCGGGCCGGAGCAGGCTCAGCCCCTTCGCCACTGCGGCCAGCCAGGCTGCGCCGGGACTGCGACTCGCCCCTATGTTGTCCTTGCTGCTCCTGCTGCTGCCAGCTTCGGGAGGGTCGCGGGCCTTTCCCCGGGGGGCTGCGGGGCCGCCTCTCAACAGTCCACCTCTGTCCATCATGGGCTTGATGCCACTCACGGACAACGTGGCAAAGGGCAGCATTGGTCGAGGGGTGCTGCCTGCCGTGGAGCTGGCGATCCAGCAGATCCGCAACGAGTCTCTCTTGTACCCCTACTTCTTGGACCTTCGGCTCTACGACACCGAGGTGAGTGCAACGGCTCTACCCCCCACCCAAGCTCAGCCTTCCCCTCTTTCTCAGTTCTGCGATCCTTCTTTTGGTCCCGCTGCCCCCTCCTTCCTCCCCCCGCCCTGGGCCTTCGGGGCCGGTTTCCCCCATTTAGCCTGGCCGCGCCGTGTGGTTACTGTGAAGGGAATTATAGGGAGCCGGGTTTCCACAGTGGACAGGGGCCGGGGCTCGAGGGGCAGCAATTCTCTGGAGGTGCCCCGTGGCGTCGGCCCTGCAGTAAGAACTGGGCCAGAGGGATTAGGGATGGGGAGAAGTGGGGATTGGGGTGGGGGGAGCTCGAAGAAGCACCTTACTGAGGCAAAGAGGAGTGGAAGGATGAGGAAGAAGGGGAAAAGGAAAAGTGGGGACAAAGAAGAGAGAAAAAGGGAAGAAATAGGTGTCTTAGGAGTCACTGGGCTATAAAGATGGAGAGGAAAGAGCCCGCTGTCCTGCCCTGTGTATGCACGGAGAGGTCAGGGACTTCGCTTCTAGGGAGGAGTTTCGATCTGTGTGTCCAGAGACAGGTGTGTTTCTGACATCATTTTGTAGACGTTGGTTTTTAAATGAGAGGTTTTTTTCCCCTCTGTTTTTTGATTGGGGAGGTCTATGTATGTATTTCTGGCACATTGCTAGGTTACATTCAGCAGTCCTATCCCCAAATGCAGTCCGTACGGATTTGGCAGTAGAGGGAGGTTGGAGTTTTGTTTCTCTCCAGGGAGCCTACAACGGCAAGGGGGAAGAGTCCACATGCAGCCCTTGAGTAACTCAGTTGTAACTGTAGAAGGAAGTGAAAAGGGAGCGGATGTCATCCATTTCATCGATCGTTTTCCCTCCAGAGAGAAGGGAGGGAGGGGCAGGTGCCCTTGCTAAGGGGGAATGGTAAAGACTGGGGGGGGGGGCGCCGCGGGAAACGAGGTTGGATCTAGCCTTCTCATCCAGGGTTTTGTGGCAGGTTGTGGGTTTTCTTGCAGAGTATACAAACAGGTCGCCTTGTCCTTTTCCTTCCAGCGTGTGACTTACCATGTGCTGTTTCCAAATGAGAGCATTTGGATTGAGTATGGAGGGCTCGTTGAGCCTACAAAAATTCCTCTCTTCCTCTTTCGGAAGACTCCCTCAGGGATACTGACCATGTGGGCAGAATCGGCAGAGCCCTGGCTGTCCCACCAAGAGACTTCAGGCAGGTCACACAAAAATCCCGCCAGTTTCACATGCCTTGGGTGACATCCGAGGGAGAGAAATATGTTTTAGTGCGCATAGGAGGCCTGGTCCAAGCCTCTGATGTCACCAGACTCCTTTCTTAGAATGCTAGTGTGGTTATAAAAGTGTCTTGTGGAATGATCTCTGAGTTTAGTAAGAATTTCAGTGTGTTTGCAAAAGAAAGCCCTAGCAGGGGCTGAATCCACGACCTGAAGGTGGCGGTAATTTCTAGAGAAAGACAAGATTTTTCGATAAACATTTCCACAGCAACCTTGGTGAAACTGTTGAAAACCGTAACTTACCATTTGTCGTTAAAGAATCCTTTACAATTCTTTTCATTTTCCTCCCCAGCCCGTTTCTATGTAACCTCCAATTTAGATAGACACTGATAGAAGCAGAGAAAAAAAAGGCAACACTGGACAGTCTTCAATTCCCAGCTGTCCCATTTTATTTACGGAAAGACAGTGATTTGTTTCTATATGGATGTTAATATTATAAAAAAGATATATTTTATATTATTTACTATACGTACACAATGTTTATGCTTCGACATTTCCCCCAAAGATATGTTAATGACCAAGAAGAGGCTTAAGATCAGATAATATAAAATTAGTAAGAAAACATCATTGGGGTAGTTCCCAATGGTGTAGGTTTGTGTGCTGCATATTGAAAGCCAATGCAGAAACTGTCTTTCTGGAAGAGACATCATCTGCCCAAAGAAAATTAATGCCAATAGTGTATGAAATGGCCATAAAGAGAGCTAGAAGAATTTTTTTCCCTGAAAGGCACGCTTATTTCAAATAACTACACATTGACCTGCAAATACCTAATTTATACTATTTTGATTTCCACCCATCTTTTTTTCTAGTTTAAACTGATCTGTCTGGGAGCTGGTGACTGTCTACTGACGAAACTATGTACTAACAGCATGTATGCTAAAACAGGGTTTACCCTACGTACATCGCAACCAAGTATGAGTTGAGCTATTCAGTTTTCCACATTATTTTTAAAATCATAGGATGAGAAGACTCATCCTTTAAGATATTTATTTAAGGTCCCTTCTCTGCAATAGCAGAATGTAAACACTCAAAGTATTGGTACTTCAGTACTTAACTGTGGGGTGAAGCATTTTTATTTCTAAAGTGTGCGTCAAAAACCCAAAAATCAAATATTGCTTGCTTCTGGTGGGGGTGGGGTATAGAAATGCAAGATGGTGAATTTCTATTTGATGAAATGGTCACAACCTAATTTTAAAAACTGCTTGCTTACTTTTTTTTTCTTGAAATGATTCAGTGAAGATTGTGTGAGCTTTTTTTTTTTGTTTGTGTGTCCAGAAAATAAACTTCAGCTAGTAAATATGTGAACTCAATAGCAGTAGAGGATAGGAGAGGATTGATGATATAATTTAATAAAAATTTTAAAATCTTGATTTCTTCAAAGCAGACAGACAAGCTCTTATTCACAAGCAAAACAAAGTGACGAATTGTTCAAATAATTCATTGCAAAAAATTGCTTTTGAGGAAAAAATCATGGAGATTTAGGCCTGTTTTATTCAGATCAGCTGTCTGCATTGATTAATGTTGCTGGATCCTTCTTTATGCTTTGGATGGATTGAGCGTTCAGGCTTTGGCAAATTGTACTGAGGGATTCTGCCCTGCCATGGTCCATTTAATTCTGGCATATAGACCTGACCTCCATCTACACTGCCTCAAATGAAACTGTAAATGAAATGAATTTTCTTCTGATTCCATGAGCCTCTGATTCTATGCATCTGTTCATTGCATTAATTACACACTCACCCCCACCCCATTTTTGTAAGTTTACAGTGACCTAGGTGATATGGTACAGTAGAAAGAATGCTAGATGTGGAGTCAAAGGACCTGGGTTCAAATCCTAGCTCTGTTATTTGCTGCTAGTTTGACTTTGGGCAACTCACTTAACCTCTCTTCAGTCTCAGTTTCCCCATCTATGAAATGAGTGGTTTCTTAGGTCCCTTCTAGCTCTAAATTCACAGTCCTCTATTCTATGAGATTTAGCAATGGTTTACTTAAGTTGACCAATGCAGACAGCCAGTCTCAAAAATACAATAGGAAGAATTATTTGGGAGTGGGGGCTAAATTATTGGACAATCTGAATAATGAGGGGTAGCTTGAATTAACGGAAAGAGCACTCATGTGGATCTGGGTTAGAGTCCCCTCCCCCTTAATTTTTACAAATGAGATGGGTGATTTTGAGTAATTCACTTCATGTCTCTTGGCCTCAGTTTCCTTGTCTGTAAAATGGGTGGTGGTGGGGGGAGGTTGGTGGCTCACTAAGGATGCTTTCAGCACTAACATTGTAAATCTGGATTATCGTCAGATCTCTACTTTGCTGAATCTTGTATCCAAAGTGAAGTGAAAAGTCAATGGAATTATCTGGATAATTAAAGAAAAAGTGGAACGACCCAATTTTACTTCATCCCAAGTGTTTTTGGCCTGAATGAGCCAAATCAACTTATTTCTTTTCCAATGTACTTCATGCTTTTAGATCCGGATTGATAGATCATAGAAGCATTACTTCTCCTCTGTAAGAATATTATCAAAATATGAGAGGAATTGATGCCTGTGTTTTGAATGGCCTCAAAGTGCTACAACCAATGCTGACCAGGCTGCAGGTCAGCAGCATTAGTAGAAGATGAAGAGCCCTAGACTGCATGATTTAGATGCAGCTAGTTGGCACAGTAAATAGAGAAACAGTCTGGAGTCAGGAAGCTCTGAGTTCAAATCCAGCCTCAGACACTAGCTATATGACCCTGGGTAAATCACTTAACTGTTGTCTGCCTCAGTTTCCTCAACTGTAAAATTATTATAGTATTAGGACCTACGTCTGAGAGTTATGAGGTAATATTTGTAAAGTGCCTGGCATATGGTAGGCACTTAATTAGTGCTTGTTTTCTTCTTCCCTTCTTTCCTTCCTAGGCTCTATCCCCTGTTCTGCCACTCACTATCAATATGAACTTGGACTAGTAACCTAATTTACAGAGGTCTCAGCATGCTTCTCTGTAAAATGGGGATAATATTTCTTGCACTACCTCTGTCATCAAGACTGTTGGGAAGAGCTTGGTAGACCTCAATGTTACTGTAGTAAAGGGACCTCCTAGAATTATTAGTAGTAGGGAATGCTTTTACATAAGAAGGCAGATCCCAACTTCACTACATTGCAAGATAGGTTGAAATAGCCACAAAACTGGACAAAGCAACGCAAAAGATTCAAAACACAAACAGAAAGGCTTTCAAGATAAGTGTATGACAGAAAAGCCTCATTATACAGCCTCATTATAATCCATAGGGGTGCTATACAGGAAGCAACTTCAAGGCATTATCTCTCTGCCCTACTTGGGGGGGGGGGTGGAAAGGAGGGTATAGTGAGACCTGGGCATTAACTACCAATGGAAGGAATGAAGTGTGACAAAATCCTTCAAGTTCACACCTTGTTAACACAGGACCTTCTTCTTTAAGTTACGTTGTACATTCTCTTTTGCTAAGTTGTGATGGGTATGAGTTATATGTTTCTGTATGTATCATACATGTGTATGTTCCTTTATTTTGCCTTTTTATGTAATTAGGGTTGAGAACTCCTGGAGTGAAAATTCCTTCTACTGATGTGAATTGACATCTCATCTTTAATTAACAGTCTGAGAAAGTTGCCTAGGGCACTGTGGGATTAGGTGATTCTTCTACGGTTATGGAGCTAGTCTGTGCCAAAAGCAGGACTTAAACTCAAGTCTGTCTGTCTTCCTGAACACCTTGTACCCACTGCCCCTCCTCTATGTGTTTCACATATCAACAAACAATAGATATTGGGGAACTACTCAGAAGGCAAACTTAGGCCACTACATCATATGTTTGAACTCTGAAGCCCAAATTGGCCCTAAAATGAATAAACACCTCACCAAATGCAGACACTTATTCACCTTCTTTTGACCTTGTCCCCAGTGTGTGCCTCTATCCTTTCTAGCAATGAACAAGTATAAATCAACCATCAGTTCAATTTCAGGGAGGCGATGAAATGCTTTCTTATGATTTTTAATTTCTTTAAAGTTTGATATCCTACCATGTACTGTATAGATTGCCTTTTTTTTCCTTTAAAAATTGTATTGATTTTATAGCAATGATTGGTGTTTACATCACCAAAATACTTTTTCCCACTCTGCTCCCATAGAAACATCCCTTATAAGAAAGAATGAGAGACAGACAGACAGACAGAGACAGAGAGAGACAGAGGTGGGGGAGGGAAGGAGAAAGGGAAGGAAGAAGAGGGAGAAAGTTCAACTAAACTAACCAATCTATGGACTAAATGTATCATTCTATGTAATTCCAGTGCCTTCCCTCTGTTGATTATTTCCTATTTATCCCACATGTAGCTTGATATATATGTATATACATATATGTATACATACATACACACATAAATACATATTTGTTTGCATTTGTCTCTCCCATTAGATTGTAAGCTTCTTGAGATCAAGGACCATCTTTGGCCTGTTTTATTTGCATTCCTAGTGCTTAGCACTGTGCCTGCCACATAGTAGGTGCTTAATAAATGTTTATTGAATGAGTGAATATAGTGTTCCATAGTCATAGTCCATCTCTGCGAAGAAGGAAAGGAAATGCATTCTAGTACTTATTTGGAACCAAACTCAATCATTATGATTTCACAGCATTCAGTATCTATTGTTGTGCTGTCACTGTTGCCATTTACATTATATATAGTCATTATAAATATTGTTTTCCTATTTCTGCTTATTTCGCTTTGCATCAATTCGTATAAGTCTTCCCATGGTTCCCAGTATTCATTATATTCATTGCTTCTTGTAGCTCAGTAATGTTTCATTGCATTCTCATATTACAGTTTGCTTAATCATTCCCCATTTCATGGGCATCTATTGACTATGAAAAGTGCTGCTGCAAATGTTTTGGTATATTTAGTGGGCCTTCCTTTTTATCTTCAGTCTAAGAGTATGGCCATTTTAGCATAATTCTAAATTGATTCCTAGAACCTCTGGAGTAATTGACAGCCTTGTATTAGTGTTCCTGTCTTTCCAAAACCTCCTAAACACTATTTCCAACTTCCGTCATTTTTGTCAGTTTACCATTATGAGCCACAAAACTGTACCATATTTTTTATCTTCCTCAGCTCATGAGATTATTTAAAATAAATTCTTTCAAAATATTCAAAACTGCTAATTTTATCTCCTTTTCTTTTATAATCAGCCTATTAGCAAACATATTTTAAGGGGAAAAATAGTATAGATGTTTCAGTGTGTCCATTTACATATACACACATATGCATATATATTAAACATGAGAAGTCGCTGTGATCCAGTGTATTGAAAAGGGACTTCAGAATCAGGGGGAGCTGGCTTCAAACCCTGACTAGGACAAATGTTAGCTGTTATGGCCCTAAGCAAGTCACCTGACTTCTTAGTACCCCAGGCATCTCTCTTAAGATTGTAAGATGCAGAGAAAGTGATAGTCAGCATTGGTAGAGGAAATTTCCTCACTGAGTGCTTCCTTTATAGATGAAATTACATGCATATGCATAGGTATACAGACATACATATGATATCCATATATATATGTACATATATATATATATATACACATATTACACATATAAAACAGAGATAGGGACTGGAATTGTGATTTCATTAGTAAGATAGAATTCCCAGACTAAGAAACTCCCTCTACCAATTCAGGTTAGCACCTTCTCTACAATTTTAGTCTTAGGGGAGAGGCAGTATGATATAGTGAGTAGAGAGCAGGTTTTGAATCTAGGACATTCTGAGTTCAAAACATACTTCAGACAAATACTGGCTGTGTAACCTTGAACAAGTCTCTTTACCTCTAGCTGATCTAGGCTGTGTATGTATACATTTGTGCAATTCATACACATGTGTACAACACAAATATATACACCATGTTGATCTGAATATCAGTATCATCCCCCCCCCCACAATGTTAATTGTATTAAATTCAAATATAGCCTATGATTAGGGAGAGGGGTTGGACTAGACCCCTGATTTCATTGATATAGAGAATTGCCCAATGATGAAATTGCCTCTAACAGCACTTTCTCTGTGGCATCTAGTTTTAAAGAGTTACCGACAGATTTAGAAGTTAAGTGGTTTCACCAGGGTCACACAGAACAGTATGAGTCAGAGACACAACTTGAACTCAGATTCCCCTAACTTCAAGGCCAGTTTTCTATCTACTATACCTATAATTGTTGTTTTTAGAGTGTGTGTATGTATATACCTATGTATATACATACATATGTATGTACACACATATAATGTCTCCTTTCAAAGGAATTTCATTTTAGGAGTATAACATGTTTAAGAGTGACCTGTAGTCAAGCTAATATGGTACATGCATACAATCATCGCATCTGCCTCCTCCCTCCTATATTACCTTCTGGTAAGATACAGTGTCTCTATTTTACGCTTTCACCTATGCACCAAGTGCCAGTTTTGTGCAATACTCCCACCCTTGACCAGCTGCTTTTGAGAATGAACAGGTTGCTCAAGCTTCAAATCCCAGTCCAGTGTTGGCCTCTTTGCTGAAACCATCAGCATGCTCACATCAAGAGAATATTCTTTTGTCTACAATGGGTGTCTTTGTTTTGCTGAAAAACGGCCAGGGGAGCTACCGTCTTCTTCCTCAGAGGTCACTAAGTTGCTCAGAGAAGACCAGTATTCAAGAGCACATAATGGCCACTGCATCAGAGGAGGAGGATGCTAGGCTGCTTTTCCTCAGTTTCTACTGCAGCTATGGATGATGTACAACATGGAGAGCAAAATGACTAAGCCCCATCTGTTTGGGCTGTTTATGAACATCTTATTCTTAGTGTGTGTTTTTCTGAAATCCCATTGATTTCCTCTTGGCATAAATCTAACTGGCATTAACTTTAAAGAGACAAGTAAAAATATTCCTAACTTTAAGAGAAACGGAGAGTCAGTACTAGAGAGGGCGCCTGGCTTTGCAGGTCATGGAGGGCCAGTGGTGTGGGCCAGGCCCAGGGAGGAAGGGCATTGTTCAGAGAGGTGGGCTTTTGACTCCATGAGCCCTTTTGCCTCTATCCATCTGTTCAATTCACTTCAAGTGATGCAAGATGACCAAGAATGTCGCTGAGGCAATCCTTATTGATGGAGTTTCCAGAAATCTCTAAAAGCCATCACTCCCCCTCAGGTTATCATTTAGGAACGTACAGGCTTTACTGGTCATCAAATGAAGAAAGGAATTTTACCTCCTCTTTCTTCATGAATAGAACAGGGACAAAACCTGGGTGCAGCATGTTAATGAGCATGTTCCACATACAAGAGTAGGCATTTCTGGGGAAGCCCTGTCTGCTAAAGGTCACATGGTTCCATCGGGCTCAGCAAAAACTCATTTTTTTAAAAAGAGCTCATTTTAAAGAAATTATACCCTCTCCACAGGCATTGAGCTTACCCTAATTACCAGACTCTTACATTTGTGTTCAGGTGAATCCCAAGTTTGAGATGCCTAGAGCAGAATCTTAATTGCCTTTGGGCATGAACCTTTGATTCCACTGGTATAAGGAACCCAAAGCGAGTAAATTCCCTCTATCAGTTTGGATTAGCAACTGCTCTATTGTAGTCTTAGAGAGTAGCCTTAGACACTTAGAGTTTAAGTGACTTGCCCAGGCTATATATAGATCCAGCATGGGTCAGAGATGGGACTTGAACTCATGTTCCTGGTTAGCTCTCAAAATCCATTATGCCATCTTTCCTTTACCTGACTTAGAAACTTTGAGGAAGGCAATATGCTCTGGAATAATTGAACAAACAATTCAACAGATATTCATTAGGTGCCTGCTATGTGAAAAGCACCAGGCTAGCACAACTCCTTTAACTCCTTTTTTTTTTTGTGATGGCAGAGAAGAATTTTGGAGTCTGAATGTGTGGGTTTCTGGGAGATGTAGTTCTGGACCAACAGCCATTTTCTTCCTTCCCTTTGAAGTTCTGAGACCATTGGGAAGCCTTAGGATGAGTGTGGCTGTGGGAGCATGAGCTATGAGATGAAATTCCACCACAGTGGGAGTTTCGGACTGAGACTGTGGCAGTGGGAAAGGCAGTCAGCTGTAGCAGCAGCAGCAGTTGTGGTGACAATGTGTAGAGTGTAGAAATTGGATGGTAGCTGGAGCAGGCACATAGAGACTAGGTAGCAGAGTATGGTGCTACTGCCTGAGCCCTGGATGCAGCAGCCTGTGGGGCCACTGCCAGAACCCTGGGTGCTGCAGCTGTCTCTGCTTTCAGTGTCTGGAATTGGATAGCGGTTGCTGAAATTCCATGTGGGAGAATAAGCACCAGACTGTGAAGGATAGTCCTTTCTTTCCCCTTTTTCTCCCCAAGTAGGGCAGAAGCTGATTCTAAAGTTTATTCTACTTTTTAAAAGTTACTTTTCAAGTTTCTGTTTAAGTAGTTTGAATTAGTTTTCTGGCTAGACAGATCCTATCTATCTAACTGCAGTTGACATGTGTTGCCTTATTTGCAAACAGGTGGGCTGCAGCAAGGAGAAACTGTTTGATCATTGGTATACAGAGATACAGAAAGGGTCAGGATTTGAACCATGGTCCAAACATGCCAGGCTTTCTCCCAGCTGGGGGCTAAGTCAAACTGAGAGAGAAAAAGTGATTCTTATATAAGGTTTTGATTTATTAGAAATTTTAAAAAATAAACTTCACAAGAAGCAGAATTGAACTGGATCCTTGTTTTTCTTTCCTTTGCCTAGGCTAAAAATGAGTCAAAATGCCATTTATCCTGTTGGGGCCAAGGTTAAGCTACTGGGATGTGCACCTCACTTACTTCTTTCCCTATCCTTCCTGCCCAAGCATGCATATAGAAAACTTTTCCCAGGTATAGAGTCGAGTTGGGACTAGGGAGTGGGTGGCTGGTGGGAGAAGAAAAGATACAGCTGGACATAGCTGGCAATGACCTTATTCCAAAGGTAGGAACCAGTGGAAGGAGTGAATATTCTTTTCTTTTTGGCATCACCTCCTACCTCTACTAGCCCTCTAAAATATCTAGATAGATACAAAAAAGCTATAATGGGCATTTGGAATACAAAGACCAAGGCAAAACATTTTCTGTTCTCAAGGGACCCACATTCTACTTACTAGAAGCCTAGAAGATAAGCATAACAAGCAGAGAGATCAGTATAACACAAAGTAGGGAGTAAAAGGGGCAGATGGAGAAATCAAATGAAATGCTCTAGGAATATTTAAAGGAGAACATCTTAATACCTGGGGTGGGAGGAACTTCAGAGAAGAGGTGGTACAAAAGGTGAGTGAGTCTTGAAGAAAAGTAGAGAATCTAAAAGGCAGAGATGAGGAAGGAGTGCTTTCTAAACATGAGAGAATATCATTTCCAGCATTCAGCAAGTATATGGTTATTGTGCTCCAGTGTGTCCTCATTACAGTGACTTAGAAGCTTGGAAGGGAATTTGGGTCATCTAGTTTGGCCTCCTACCTGAAGCATGAATCTTCTGCATAACATTCTGGACAAGTGGCCATCCATCCTCCACTTGGAAATTTTCAGGAAAGAAGAATTCATTATGCCATCAGGCCATCCTTTTTGTTTTGCAGGACAGCTTTAATTGTTAGAAATTTCCTCCTTTTATTGAGCCAAAATCTGCCTTCCTGGAACTTCTACTTATTGGTCCTAGCCCTGCCATTGAAGCCACACAGAACAATATGAGCCAAAAATAGGCTGCCTGCATTATCAGTTTCTTTACTACACCTGCTTTAGTGTTAAACTCCTCATCACAGTACTTATTCTCCCCCCCCCCAAGTTCCAGCTGTGCTCCCTGACTCAGCTCCTCCTCCACCCCCAAACTCCAGTAATAGAAAAACATTTTCAGAAAAATTTCTCCCTGAATTTGTACTCCCTCCATTAAAGCAGAAGGAAGGAAGGATGACTGGGCAGGGGGTGGGGTGGATAGAAAGAGATTAAACCAATACTGTATAGACTTTCTTTCAGGGAAAAAAATGGAAAGCAAAGAGTGAATCCAAGATTTCAGATGCAATTCAAAGGAATAGGAAAGGTTGAGAGTTAATAGTCTAAAAATGACCACAGTGATGTAGACAGAGACAGAAGTATTGAACAAATATATTAGTTGACTAAATCTATACATTTTGTGCTAGCCTGAGGGAAGCTGGATGGTAAATTATGAAGGCTTAAGGATCACAAATTACCTTGCAATTGTTTTGCTCTTCTATAGGAGCTTATTTTGTTGTTTTTCTGTGTTTTTTGGAACACAATTTCAGTAACTTCATATATTTTTATAAAGATGATCCTTACAGTCTTACTATGATCCCATTCAAGTCTCTTCATAAATCTCTCATGGAGGAGCTGTCCAAGGTTCTGGAGGCTTTCCTCCTGTTATTTTCTAATCTTGAGGACATAATTTAGGTCTCGAGAATGGTAATGTTTGAGAACTGTAAAGAATTGCAAAGGACATCTAGTCTGATGCCTCTATTTTATAAATTATCTATAATAATTCTTGGGATACTTCAAATTTTAAAAGTTGCATTTTTAAAAACCCAGTTTATTATATTGTACTTACCGAAAAGAATGGTGTTGGGAGATGTATCAGATAACATTTTAAAAACTTTTTTAAAAAATAAATTTATTTTTTTAGTTTACAACTCAGTTCCACAAGTTTTGGGGTTCCAAATTTTCTCTCTCTCCCTCTCCTCCCCCCAACCCCCAAGATGGCATGTATTTGAATGTAGGTCCTACATATACCTTCACATTGAACTTATCATTTTTTTTAACTTTTAAAAGAATGTTAAATTTTGAGTTATACACACTTTCCACTCAAATGCAGGAGGCATCCAACAACACAACTCATCTGTGTCACAAGCCTATACCAACTGATGCTTCCAGAGTGCTGACTCAAAATTTGATGTCATTTGTACATATGATATTAAATAATTGCTGCACAGCTTTCAATATCATTTGGAGAGAATTTATCGTTCTAGTCCTGCTTTTCTTTACTTTGGTTTGAACTTTGTTCTCATTGAAAAAAAAACCCTGGATGTCTGTATGCCAGAGTCATACTAAAAAAAATCTGGTAATTTTGATTACTGCTTTATATCTTCCTCCTTTCCAAGACAGTTTCATGTTCCCTCTAGGGGCATGCCACATTATTTAGAAAACTCTTATCATATAACATATCACACAGCTGCCTTTTGTATACATGGGCTCCAGTTTCAGCTTCTTTACTTCTTAGCTGTGTGATAGAGTGCAAATCACTTAAGTTCTCTGATGCAACTAAAATGGATGCAATGATATTTTCATGGATTATTGCCTAAAATATGAAGAGATTTTGATTTACAGTAAAGAGAGAATAACTTAACTGATATTTATGTAGCCCTCTAAAATTTGCAAAGCTCTTTACATATGTTAACTCTTCATCCTCACAACAGTCTTGTAAGGATAAGGGTTATTATTATCCCCATTTTACAGATGAGGGAATTCAGGATCAGAGAAGTGATTTGTACCTTGTCATACAGTTAGGATGTGTCTGAGGTAGGATTCAAATTCAGCGTTTCCTGATCTGGGTCCTACATCTTCTCCATTGTACCCACCTATCTGTCTAGGGGCCATTTCCAGTCATCCTGATCTATATCTTGCCACTGGACCCAGATGGCTCTGGAGAAGAGAGTGAGGCTGGTGACTTTTTACAGCCCTCCCTCACTTAAATCATGGTCTTCTTCAAGAATGAAGGATAAACAATGGATGACCTAGCACCCTATATTCTAGAAGTGCTGAACCATTGAATACTTGTACCATGAAGCTCAAAAGATTATTGTGAAGAAAATGCTTTATAATATGAATGGTGCTATAAGCATATGAGCTTATCCTTCTGGGTTCATTCCCTGTGCTGAATTAGATATTCTTTCCATCAGCTGATACCTTCTTTTCTCTTAACTTTCTTCAATACTCTTTATCTAAGTCCTTATGTTGTTCTGTTGGCCTTATTGAAATTCTTTGCGTATAAGATTTCATTTCCCACTTCCATGCCTTTGCTCAGGCAATGTCCCATACCTATGATGTCTTCCCTTCCAACCTCCACTTCTTAGAACCTCTGGTTTCCTTTAAGGCTTAAGCCAAGCACTGACTCCTACAAGAGCCTTTTTCCTGACCCGTTTGACCCTGGCTGGCTATTAGACCTTGGCTGCCTCTAGTCTGTTGATATTCACTTACACATTACTGATTTCTTGCACAATCTTTTATAATCCCAATAACAATCCACATCTTTTATAGTTCTTTAAGGTTTACAAAGCATGTTTCTCACAATAACCCAATGAAGTGGCTTAGCAGAAAGCACTGCATCTAGAATCAGAGGAACAGGATTCAGATTCCTGCCCTGCCACTTAGTAAGTATGTTGTTTTAGGCAAATCATTCACCTCTTTGTACCTTACTTTATCATCTGTAAAATTAGAGGTTTTTCCTAGATTAATTCTAGAGTCCTTTCTAACTCTACCAACATTTTTTATTCCAAATCCAAGGATCTTTTTGCTATACATGTTTAAGAAAACTGTACAAAAAGGGAGGAGGGAGAATTGAGTTGGTTCCCCCGTGCTAAGCACACTGTGTTTAAAGACAGATTTGATGTTGAACGTTCTCTAAAATTGATACAGTCAAATGGGGGGAAATGACATATTCACAGATTACTATGATTTTAGGGTGAATGTGGTCAGTGCAGAAGAGATGTTCAGGCAGAGTTATTGGTAATTTGATGGGGGAGAAACCACTTTCAGCTGGAGGTTGGGGGTGGACATGAAAAGATTATGGGAAGAGTTAGATCTGAGTTAAACCTTGAAGGAAGAGAGAGGCTTCAAAGAGACAGAGGTCAGAAGGAGTACAATCTACCCATGGAAGGCAGTGAACAAGACCACAGAGATGGGAAGGGCAGGAGGAGAATGGGGAGTAGAGAATAGTCTAGTGGCCTTGAATTATAAAACATGTAAAGGGAACGTCATTCAATAGAGTAGTCAAAAAACCATTTATTAAACACTTACTATTTGCCAGGCACTGTGCTACATGTTGGGGTTACAAAGAAAAGCAAAAACAGTCCCTGAGCCCAAGCAACTAACATACTAATGAGGGAGATAATATGTAAATAACTAGATACATACAAAATACACACAGGGAAGATTGGAGGTAATCTCAGAGGGCAAGCCACTAGCAGTTGGGGGACCAGCAAAGAGCTCTTGTAGAAGAACGAAAGAGAGATAAATTCTAGTCAGGTTATAAAGGACATTAAAGTTCAGGACCAGAAATTTGTACCATATTTAGTAGGTGATGAGGAACTTTTGAAAGTTTTCTTAGAATAGGACTGAATTGATAAGTTCATAAGATTACTCAGGCATTTTAGTGGAAGGTGGATTAGAAACGGGGAGAATAAAGTCAAAAAAGTCAGTTAGGAGTCTATTGGTGTAGTGTAAGGTAAGAAGAGATGAGGACTGACCCAAAGTAGTTGTTGCTGGAAAGGACAAAAAGGACAGATGTAAGAGATACTGCTGATGTAGAATTACAGTGCTTGGGGACTAATTGGGTATATTGGATGATAGGGACAGAGAAGACTAAAAGATAATCTTAAAATTTCAAGACTTAGCGATTTGGAGGGTGGTGATTCCATCAACAGAAATGGAAAGTATGCAGAAGGTGCAGGTTTTGTGGGAAGGTTAGTTCAATTTGGGACATAGTAAGCTTGAGGTGCTTCAGGTAGAGATATCCAGTAGGCAGTTGGAGATGCAGAATGATAGCTCTGGGGAGAGGTTGGGTGTAAAAATAGAGATTTGAGAATCATAAGCATGGAAGTGATAATTAAAGCTATCATAAGAGAAGCAATCACCAAGGGAGAGAGCTCTGAGAACGAAGAGAGGAAGTCCAAGTCAATCAGTTAGTCACAAAATCATAAGGGACACCCAGACTTAGGGTGAGGATCAGTGTTGTGCAATGGACAGAAACAACACTGGATTTAGGGTCAGAGGACCTGGGTTCAAATTCTGGTATTACCCCCTTGGCAACCCATATCACCCTGAACAGGTAACTTAACCTCTCTGGCCCTCAGTTTCCTCAACTATAAAATTAAGGAATTGGACAACATCAAGTTTCTTAGCTTTTTTCTTCATCAGACTCATTTAGCAGTCTCATGAAGTCTATGGACCCCTTGTTAAAAATGGTTTTAAATTAATAAAATACATTACTTAGGATTACAAAGGAAACTATTTCTATTGAAATAGTTATCACATAGCAGGTGCTTAATTTGATTTTACTTGACTCAAAATATTAAGAAAACAGGTTCATTGATCTGACTAGATGACATCTAAGGAGAGCTCTATCTGTAAATCCTAAAATCCTACTATAAGGGAGGGCAATGGGAAGAGGTCGAGGAAGCAGCAAAGAGATAGGAGGGGTGATCAGAGAGGTAAGGGACCTCAAAAAGTGCAATGCTACAGAAGTCAAAAAAGGTAAAAGAATGTCACAAGGGATTCACACTATGAAGACAGAAGGGAAAAAACTCTCTATCTATCAATGAAAAAGAGATCCTTAGCAACCTTGTAAAGATCTGATCGTATAGAGTAGAAGGTCTGAAAACCAGGTTTCAAGGGATGAGGAATGAGTAAGTGATAAGGGAATCAAGGCAGTGATTATAGATAATTCTTCCTAGAAATATAGAGAGATTTAAGAGGCTAGTAGGGTTAAGGGATGTTTTATGTTTGTTTTGGGGATAAGAAGGCCTGAATGTATTCACAAACAGGGAAGGAGCCTGTAAAGAGGGAAAGAATAAAGATGAGTGAGAGGGAATGGATCCATGGAACAAGGTCCTGGAGGAGACAGGAGAGGATGGGAAGGATAAAACAATAACAAGAAAATAAGAGGACACTTACCCATCTTCAGGAACTTCAAGTTACCAGGTTCAGATGAATTACATTCCAAGGTAGCAAACTTACTGAAAGATATGACTACTGATCTATTATTGGTGATCTTTGAAGTATCTTGGGAAACCAGAGAGGTGCCACAGAGCTAATGTCTCCATTTTTATAAGAGGAAAAGGATTGAAAATTTCAGACTATAGATCAGTGACCTTAATTTCCATTCCTGGACAAAAAAAGCACATATTATTAAAGGGATGGTTGGTGAGCATTTAGAAAGGGAACTGGCAATCAGTTAGAGTCAGCATGGCTTCATCAAGAACAGGTGATACCAGAGTTACCTCACTTCTTTCTTAGGATAGATCAGAGAGATGCCATAGGCAGAGTATATTTACTTAGATCTTAGTGATTTGACGAAGTCTCTGGGAAATTTTAAGGTTTAAGGTAGAGATAGAGCAGTTTGAAGTCACTATCTTTTTGGAAGCTGGGAAGTCAAAGGAACTGTGAGAACAGAGTGCTGGAAGGGCCATTGATGTCATAGATATCCTTAAAGACTTGGAGGCAGGGGTCCTGGGTTCAAATCCTGCATCAGTCACTTACTAAATGTGTTAATTTAGATTAGGTAAATCACCTGAACTCTTTGGGACTCAGTTTCCATAACTGTGAAATGAGTGGCTTGGAGTAGATGATCTCAAAATCCTCTTTCATCCTAAAGCTCTCTTATGATCGGCCCTATGTCCTATGATTTCCTGTCATCATTGTGGATATTGAATAACAAAGGAAGGGCTGGAGAAGTGTATATAAAATAAGAGTAAACAGGCTCTGAGTGAACCCAAGGGGTTCTTTTTGGAACAAACAGCTTGTGCTTTAGTGCATGAGTTTTATGGACACCTATTATGGTTGCTCCAAGTGCGTTTGCATTCTCTCTGACTCTTGCAGCTGTGTTCTGAATGGCTTATATTGTCCAATAAGTATATAAGTGATGTGTTCAGCACTTGAAATTATATACATACTTTTTGGTCTGGACTTATTATTTTCATTGTTGTGGGAAATTCTCAGTGTGGAAGCTTCTGCCAACAAATGTAGATTAACGACTCTTCTGTAACCTCAAGTCTCAGTCAGTTACCATGAAAGGTTTAATGATTCCCCAACAGTCAGTCAGGCAGCTGGGCAGCTAGGTGGCACAGTGGATAGAATGCTGGGCCTGGAGTCAGGAAGATCTGAGTTCAAATCCAGTTCAAATACCTCAGTTTCCTCGTCTGTAAATGAGCAGAAGAAAGAAATGGCAAACCACATCAGTATCTTTGCCAAGAAAATCCCAAATGGGGTCACAAAGAGCCGGACACAGCTGAAAATGACTGACCAATAACAAAAATCACACAGCTAGTATGTGTCAGAAGCAGAATCTGCACCCAGGTCTTCTGGATTCTAAGGCTGAGAGTCCCTCCACTATACTGCATTGCCTGTGGTAGATAAAAGGCATTAGGAAAAGGATTCAGCTGTCACGATCAGTGGCCACCTTTAACGGTAGCTAGCTGGCTGAAAGATTTCTTTCCCTGCTGCTAGGCCTAGCTTTATTCAAACGTTTTCCAAACTCATTTGGCAACAAAACTCTTTGGGACCTGGCACATGTTGCTGGAAACCATAAATGTGGGTCTGGCAGGGTCTGGGCGTATGGAATACTTCTGGGATAAAAGGGCAGTCAGGGGAATGTTGGAGCAAAATAGAGGAAATTAAGCCTATTTCCATACTGAAAAAATTGCTGCCTATGGTGGTCTGAATATAGACTTTAATGTTTTCCAATTCTGTCTTGCATAAGACACAAATGTGGCTTATAAACCGTTATTTTTCCAGTGTATATCTGTATACTCCAGATGTGGCCTGATCAGCACAAAATGAAGAGGGCCCATAGTTAGGACAAAAACATTCTGGCAGCCATTCTAATTTTCACGATCTTTCCTTCTTTCATGATTAGCACTTAATCTAGATGGAAAAGATATATATATATATATATATATGTATGTATATGTATATATGGACTATACACACACATTCTATATAGGAAGACAACAAATATAAGTTTAACCATATATGTATAAATATATATATGCTTATATGTATATATCTGTATATACATGTGTATAGACATCAGGTATATATACATATATACTTGTATGTGTGTTTGTTGTCTTCTTTAATAGAATATACATATCCCACATATATAGATTTTCCCATATATACATATATTTTCCATATAAATTATATGTGTTATATGTGTATGTATGTACTGACTGTCTTCCTCTATAGAATGTAAGTTTCTCGAGGACAAGGACCAAGTCACTTCTGTTTATATTCCCACTGCCTATCACAAATGCCTTGCATAGTAGGCATTTAACAAATGTTTACTGATTGACAGGATGGATTTCACTAAATTAAATATCTATTTGCTATATTCCATTTGTATCCTCAGCATCCATCCCAGTGGCAGGCAAATAGAGGTCATTTAATTAATGCTTGATGATCGATTAATTGTGATATGATAGAGTGATCACTTGGACTCAGACACCTGGGTACAATGTGTAGCTTTCAAGCCTGGAAGCTAGGTAACAGAGAGGAAGACCAGGTCAAACTGCTGTCCAGGTTAATTTCTTCCCTACAATATACAATAATGGAAATAATTCCAGGGCCCATAGGAACAAAAATGCCTGATTAGAAGCTTGAAGAGACAGAGTTGAACCCTGTTTTCCCAACTCTTTGTTACTCTAATGGAGAACTGCCCTCTCTCTTCTCTCCTCTAGATATGATATTATCAGAACCCCCACTTTGGTCCCACCTAAGCCTAAGGGGCAGGGCAGGGAGCAATTAGATGGCATGGACAGAGCACCATGCCTGGAGGCAAGAAGACTCATCTTCCTGAGTTCAAATGTGGCCTCAGACACTAGCTGTGTGACCCTGGGCAAGTCATTTCACCCATCTGTAAAATGAGCTGGAGAAGGAAATGGCAAATCACTCCAGTATTTCTGCCAAGAAAACCCCAAATGGAGTCACAAAGAGTCAGACACGACTGAGATGACTCCACAACAACAACAACAAACCTAAACAGAGCAAACACATTTAAATCTAGGGTGATGAAAGGAGTAGGTGTGATCCTTCCTCCTTTCCCCTCTCTTCTTTTCACTTGCTGATTCATACAGACTCGAGCCATTAGTGTTTTCACTTCCTGAAAGTATAATGTCTAGCAAAGTATTCCTAACCGAATGCTCCTTCAGCAAAGGTGTGGGTGCCCATTGGAGTTCCTTATAGTGGCATTTGATTCTTTGACAAGGAGGAAGAAAACAAGTATTTATTAAGTGCCTACTATGTGGCAGGGACTGTGATAAGCACTTTGCAAATATTAATTCATTTGGTCCTCACAACATCCCTGGGAGATAGGTTGTATTATTATTGTTATTATCACACACACAATTATATGTATTTTTGTCATCTTCTTCTTTAGAATGTATGTACATGTATATTATATTCCACATGTACATACATAGATAAGTTTCCATATAGATTAAATGCTGATCAAGAAGGAAGGAGAGAAGAGAGAGTGAAAGTTGGGAAAATCAACTGCCAGAAGGTTCTTTTTCCTGACTATGGGCCCTCTTTGTTTTGCCCTGGCCAGACCACATCTGGAGTATGCAGAGATACAATTGAAAAATAACACTTTATAAGTCTCATTTGTGCTCAGATTCAGCTCTCACCTATGACTCTTATTCCCTGTGTGATCTTGAGCAAGTGACATAACCTTTCTGAGTCTCAGGGTGCCCATCTGTTTAATGAGGTAGGGTGGACTAGATATACCTTCTAAGGTCCCAGGTCTTAATTTATGATCTTATGATCAATTATTGGGTTAATCAGATGAAACAATAGGGCTTCCTCACCTAACCTGTGATCATCCCATGCAGTTAAATAGGAAGTGAAATTAACAGGTTAGACCTGTTTCAGGGCAACCCTACTCTTTGGTCCTGAGCCAAAGACAGTCACTAGCTGGTGATCATAGAGCCGAAGCATCTAACTTAGTATCTCTTCTTTATCACTCAGAGGCATGACTCACAAGGCAGATTCTCTCTTTTTGTTCTTTATAGCTTATAGTTCTTATACTTTAACTTCCTATAGCTTAGCTTTCCCCATGCAATATAACTTCCTTTAAATTCCATTTATTTATCTGTATGTGTGTTGTATCTAGTAGATACTGTACTATCTAGAGTGTAAACTCTTGGAGGAAAGGGACTGTGACATTTTTGTCTTTTCACACCTAACATTTGAGACAATCAATGCCTCGCATATAGTGGGTGCCTAATAGATGCTTGTTAAATTATATTGAAGTAACTTGAGTTTGTTTCCTTATCTGCAAGATAAGGATAACAATAAACCACCTCACAGGGTTGTTATAACAAAAGTGCTTTGTAATCCTTAAACATACTATGTAATTCTAAAATTTCCTTATTCATTGACGCCCAGCTTACTTCCAAAAGGCTTTCTGATGGGATCAAAATTGAACACCACACAAAACCAGATCATTAAGGAGAAAAAGCAAAGCAAAGTTCATCCTCAGGAGAGTAGAGGAAGTAAAAGCTATCAGGTTCTTGAGACGAGCTAAATGTTAGAACTGGACACCGAATTTGGCTCTAAGCTTCCTGGCAGCTAAGGCAAAAAAAAAGGGCAACATGCTGGCTTACTCAGTTTTTACTTTCTAACAAAAGAAAGAAGATAAACTTTTCTGAGATAATTTTTTTTTCTAAAATTAAACTCAGATAGAGATTTAGTAGCTGGGTCCTTTGGATAAAGGACATCCTGTGATATTGGATTGTTGCAAAAGATGCAGATGCTATTCAGATATGATTCCTGCATATTCTCTTTGTTATGGTTGAGGGCACAACTTAAGTCCTAACTCAGTGAAGATATTTTTGCAAGTGTCTGGAAGAGTAAGGGCTAGCCTCTGATACAATATCTGGCACATGATAGGTACTTAATAAATACTTGTTTATTGACTAAATGGTCCACATACTTTTTTTTGGAGGGGGGAAGGCAAAGCAATTGGGGTTAAGTGACTTGTTCAAGGTCACATATCTAGTAAGTGTGTCAAGTGTCTGATGCCAGATTTGAACTCAGGTTCTCCTGACTCCAGGGCTCTACTTGGTCACTACGCCACCTAGCTAATACTTTTTAAAAAAATTCTACTTGTATAGAAATTGTACCTGGAACATCTAAGATGAATGGATAGCTGGCACGTCCGTCAAATAATTTCTCTCCGATATCCAGCCTTTGCCTGATACTGAATCTAGAGAAAGAATCTATGATTTCCTTCTTCCTCAATCTCTACTCTTGACCTCTTCAGACTTTTTTTTTTTTTACCATGTCACAGAAGCCTCCTCATCCCTGGAAATTTATTTCCTCCTTGGGCTTCTCTCACTGGAGGTAGACTCTGTCCTCATGACCCTATCCTCTGATTGGCTGGTTGCTCCCAGACCATCTATTTTAAGGAAAACTCTGAGAGTCATCCATATTGTCTGTCGTTCCATTTTCCTCCTGACTCTCCATCATGCCTCTTAGGGGCGCTTCCTTCCGACACATACTTATTCACCTTGCTTTTGTGTATTGTCATTAAAATATGAGCCCTGTGAGGGTAGCAATTATCTTTTTTCCTGTTTGTATCTGTATGGTCACAGAGTGGGATTCCCCACCTGCTGTGGTAATCAGGCCAGGGCTGAGGAAGCAAACAATTTTTAGGGCACCTTTTCCAGCCCCTTCTGTACACCAGGAGGTGAGCAGAGCAAGTCCTTAAAAGGCTGCTCAGATAACGAGGGGGCTGCCAAATCCCACTGCTGCTTCCAGTGAGAAAAGGACCCTATGGCCTGGGCCACCTGTGTGCAGTGTTGTGACTACAGCTCCCAGTATATCTGCACCTGCTGCTTCATCACTGGCCTGTCACCACAGGATTTCAAGATAGTTAAAATAGTATGGCCGATGTCTTTTGATTCATGTGTAAATTGGATTTAAGTGAGGCAGAGTTGCACAAAGTCAGGGGCCTCACTCTCTCTTCCAGAGTCTTAATAGTCCAGTGGCAGGACAGAACCAAGACAACTGTGGATGGCTCAATATACAGTGGATGACCTTGGCATCTTCAATGTCTAACCAAGCTCTAAGCACTCCACAGTGCCTGCTTCAGCTGCCTTCGTGGCCATTGGAATAAATTGTTCCCATCTACCCATTCCACTAGGGAAAGCGTTCACATGCTTGGGATAGACACTCCCCTAACTCACCAACGGGTTTGAGACTCCTTGGTTACCTTCAAACTGGTTCAGCCTGTCTGCCAAAGTGGTTTACCAGGTTGTAGCCACTGCACATGCCACAGCTTCTTGGAGCCACAGGTGAGAATTAGGTGGAATAGGTGGATACCAAATGTGGAAAGCAGCCCTGAAAAGGGCTCAACAGTCTTCACATCAGAGGTACTAGTCTTTCCTGAATATACCTTACACCTCATGCTGTATGCCTGCTCCCATGCTTTTTAGCATGGTGTTTTCAGTCAATGCTTTCCATGTCAAATGCTGTCAAATGCTTTCAATGAGGATGAACACGGCATCAAGGTCAGCTACCCCATTGTCGGTAAATTCTTCAAATTGAAAAGGCTATAAACCAAGACCAAAGTGGAGGAAGTGTTGGTACACGGTTTTCTGTTTGCAGATGATTGTGCCCTCAGTGCAGCCTCTGAAGCTGAGATGCAACAAAGTATGGATCTATTCTCTTCTGCTTGTGCTACTTTGGGCCTAATAATCAACGCCAAGAAAACACAGGTGCTCCATCAGCCACCACCACACCATCCATATGTGGAACCATTGGTTGCAGCAAATGGAGACGTTTTGAATGCTGTGGATAAGTTCCCTTATCTTGGTAGTGTACTTTCCACAGGTGTACACATTCATAACGAGGTTGACACAGGCATTGCCAGAGCTAGCTCAGTGTTTAGCAGGCTCCAAAGGAAAGTATGGAAGGGAAGAGGCATTAGACTGACTACCAAACTGAAGGTCTACAGAGCCATTGTGCTGACCTCATTGTTGTATGCCTGTGAAACCTGGACAGTCTACCAGCACCATTCCAGGAAACTACATTGCTTCCATTTGAATTGTCTTAGGAAAATTCTGAAGTTCACCTGGCAGGATCAGACACTGAGGTCCTTTCTCAAATTAACTTCCAAGCATTCAAACTCTGCTTCAGAGAGCACAACTCTGATGAGCTGGCCACATTGTTTGAATATAAAACATACACTTGGCAAAAAAAAAATATTTTATGGATAACTCACACAGGGCAAGTGTTCACATGGTGGTGAGAAGAAGCAATACAAGGATACTCTCTAGGTCTCTCTTAAGAATTTTGGAATTGACTGTGTGACATGGAAGACACTGGCCCAGGACCACCCAGCATGGTGTGCCCACATCAGTGAAGATGCTGTACTCTATGGGCAAAGCAGAATTGAAAGAGCTCAAAGGAAACACAGGATATGCAAATTTAGAGAATTCACCCCAAATGTTCACGTGGACTATTTGTACCCAACCTGTGGTAGGACATTCTGAGCTCATATGGGTCTGATCAGCCACAGTTGGACACACTGAAACTCGACTCTAACATAGTGATGTCATTTTGGTCTTCTTCGAGAATGAAGGACAACAACCAACCAAACAACCAAGCAACCATTTGTATGCCCAGAGTTTAGCACAGTGTCCGGCATATAGTAATTGCTTAATAAATACTTCGTGACTTGACTTGACTGAATTCCCTAGCAAGTACCAGTCGTCAGTCACAGTGACGGCTGTGTGCTTTACTCGCCAGACTCTTAGTTTAAGACAGCATTCGTATTCTTGTCTAGAATAAAAGGCCAGACCATTCCACCCTAGGCACAGAGAGCCTGCAGGGAGAGCCAATATTTTTCTCATTGAGAGAACTTGATTCTTTCAAAGGTTTTGAACAAGGATTTGGTTGGTACCATATTGTTTTGTAGCATATTGGTAATATTCGACATCTACATAGGGTTTGCCAATTATATTTTGTTCATTTTTTCACTTACTCCTCCCAACGAGCCTCTGAGGGAGGTGTTCTAGGGAGCTTGGTGTAGGTGAAGAAACATGGAGTTTGGAATCAGAAGACCTGGGTTTCATTGCTTCCTTTGCCACTCACCACTTGTGTCTCCTTGGGCAAGTCATTTAACTTTGCTGAGCCTCAATTTCTTTAGATGACCTTGAAGATTTGATCTTCTAATTTATGATGTCTGTTTTATAAGTGAGGAAACTGCATCTCAGAGAAGTTAAGTGATTCATCTGTGGACATATAACTGGTAAATGACAGAAGCAGAAGTAGAAGTAGAAATTCAGAGAATTTGGAGCTGGAAGAGACCTTAAGCATCATTTAGTCCAAATCCTAACAAAAGCAAGGACTTTTTTTGAGAGGGGTAGGGAGGCAATCAGGGTTAAGTGACTTGCCCAGGGTCACACAGCTAGTAAATGTCTGAGGCTTGAGTTGAATTCAGGTCCTCCTGACTCCAGGTCCATATTCACTGTGCCACTTAGCTGCCCCTGAGATAATGAATTTTATTCAAACCTAAGACTTTCCTCTTTCCAAGTCACCTGCTTTTCCACACTACACTTTTTATTTCTTTTTCTATCTCTCAGTCTGTATGTGTGCTTGTATGTATACATATGTACATGATATATGTATGTATCTATTCTTATATATTTATATATGATATACTAAAAAGAGAGGAGAGGGTTAGAGACAAAAGGAGAGAGAGAGAGGGAGAGAGAGAGAAAGAGAGAGAGAGGGAGAGAGAAAGAGAGAGAGACAGACAGACAGACAAAGAGAGAGAGAAAGAGAGAGAGAGAGAGAGAGAGAGAGAGAGAGAGAGAGAGAGAGAGAGAGAGAGAGAGAGAGAGAGAGAAAGAGACACAGAGACACAGAGAGATTATTAAAGGGTGATAGAACCATTCTGGTTGTAGAGTTCCTTAGCAGTAGGAAGAGAATGTTCTTTCTAGAGAGCTTAATTCCTGGTTAGGTTCTGCTTAGAGCAACTTGTTCTCAAAATCTTAACCTTGATAAGAGTCTAGATCCTGGCTGAAGGCCCTTCCAGGGTGGGAACTCCCTCCACCAATGCAGATCACAATGCAGATCTCAAACTGCCCTATGATTCAGTAGATAAGTCCCGAGGGGTTCTGAGACACACAGAATCAGTCAATCAACCAATCAATCAAAGGACATTTATTAAGCACCTACTTTGTAGCAGGCACCCAGCTAAGCACCGGGGATACAAAAACAGAAAAAAGATAGTCCCTGCCCTCAAGATGATTAAAAGCTAATAGAGAAATTTTGACACTTGCTCAGTCACACAGACAATAAGTAGCAGAGTCTGGATTCGAATGCTGTTTTTTTAAACTTTAAACCCAGTAATCCATCTACCACACCATCCTGCCCCTATTAGGGGGAAAATCCTGCACTGAGAAATATTTCTCCCATAGCACTTTGGCCCTTTGATCCTGGCCTAGGTAGGCTTATGAATTCAGAAGGAATATTTGAATACAGATGTCTCTTGACTCTATGACCAATATTGTTTTTACTATATACTATGTGGAAAAGACCACCTGACTTCCCAAACTGTTAGTACAGGTATTACTAGCTGACAGCTCGTTTCATGGAAGAAGAACCTCAGTGTGGCCTCTATGGAGCTCTTGTTTTTAAAGGAGAATGGCTTCTGGAAGGGCCTGCCAAGAGGAGTTAGTTGGAAAACACGCTCAAGAAGTTGAATGGGTTGACCGGTTGAATGAGGTTTTTTAAAATGCACCTTTCACGTGATGGGAAACACCTGCCAGTTTCCAGTGATCTTTGCAAATTCATTAGGCAGCTAGGTGATGGCAGATAGAGTGCCAGGCCTGGAATCAGGAAGACTTCTCTTCCTGAGTTCAAATCTGGCCCCAGACTGTTCAGATCTGGTCTCCTAGGTGTGTGACACTGGGCAAGTCACTTAACCCCGGTTGCCTCGGTTTTTTCATCTGTAAAATGAGCTAGAGAAGAATACAGCAAACCCCTCCAGTATCTTTGCTAAGAAAACCCCAGACGGACTCACAAAGATTTAAACAGGACGAACCAACAAGATGCCTATGATACACTCCTTTGCCTCTAAGACGCTTAACAAATCCTTGTTAATTGATTGGTAACTGAGCTTCAGAAAACAATTGCCTCAAAAGGATGCTGTATATAATTTTTTTTGGTGCTCTCCTGTGACCTCACCACCACTTCGAATGATGCCCATGTTAAACTGCACTTGGGTGCAGTTGTAGCTTTCCCAATAAATTGCACCTTTAAAAATACCTTTAGGGTGACAGAGGTCCCAAACTCAGTTTGGAATAGAGGAGCAGAGTTCAGAAAATTTTCTGTTCTTCATTTGCTTTTCTCTGGAATAATCAGCTTAGAAAAGACCATGTATTTAAATGTTCACTTCACTCTGGCTTTGAAATGGAGGATAATGGCAACCCAAGCAGATCATCCCCCCAATCTGGTGCAGGCATTCACACTCATTACTCATAGTGCTCGCCTGCCATCCACATCCCTTCAGCTGGAGTTAATTACAAGACCGTCTACTCCTTGATCTTTTCCTTTATCCTTCAGTCTGATGGACAGGGAGCTTAGCTGCAGTTACATATTTCCCAACCAGACTGCTTATTAGCATTATGGCCTCAAGAAAGTTACTTAACTCCATCTGGGTCTCAGTTTCTTGATTTTTTTTTCACTTCAGTAACTAGCTAACAGGTCTATTTCAAGATCTTGCATTGATATTCTCAATCATATCATTAATACAGGGGAGAATAGTAGCCCTAAAACTCAAGTCTATGTCATTCTCCTACTTAAAAGCCTTGAGTGATTTTCCTGTTGTCGCTAGGATAAAATACAAATTCCTCTGCTAAGACCCTCCACCATTTGGAGCCATCCTACCTTCAGAACCTTATGTCACATGACTCTTCTTTGTACACTTTGTGTTTGAGCTAAACTGAGCCTCTACTTCTTCCCTGACCTTGTTCATCCACCTCCTGTCTCTGTCTATGATATCCACGTCTGGAATGTACTTCTTCCTCCTCTCCAATTCTTAGTTCTGGGCTTTCTTCGAGGGTTAGCTCTGAAGTCAATTTCTCCAGGCAAGCTTCCCCAGTTGTCCTGTCTCTCCCTCCTCAAATTATATTATATTTATCTGTGTCTGCAGAATCAAAGGGGAGTCCTTAGAAACCATTCAGGGCCACCTCTCTCATTTTATAGATAGGAAACTGAGGCCAAGAGAGGTGAAGTGACACGCCCAAGATTAAACAAAGAGTAAATGGCCAAGGCAAAATTTGAACCTAGCTTTCAGACACTGAGGCTTTTCAGTAGAGCGTGTTGCCCATCCTCTCCCCAACCCACAGTAGGATGTAAACACCTCAAGATCAGGGAATTTTTCTCTTTTATTTCTACGTTCCCAGTGCCTACCACAATCTTTTAAACAATATAAGATCTTAGCAAATGTTTGAGTTGACTTGTTTGTAGGGAGACATGCATCCCATTTACCCATTCAGTAGAACGAAATTGTTTAAATATAAATGTTTGAATGGCAAGAGTATTAAAAAGAGTTAAAAGACCTGAGCTGGACGCTGGGCTTTCTGTTTCCTAGCTGTGCTGACATGGGCAAATCATTTCCCCGTTCCAAGCCTTACTTTCCTCATCTATACAACAAGGGTGTTGGGCTACATGAACTCTCAGGTCACTTTCCCATCTCGTTCTAGGCAGAGCTGGATCATGGCTCCATTTAACACTATTTACAATTGAGATTGAATCTGTCCCAGGACCAATTGTGCCAACTCCAATTTTAGCAGCAGTATTAGGATAGGGAATCGGAAGAGACATTAATGGCCTGGGATCTATATTGATGCTGTCCAATTTGGTCCGCAGACTGTTTCCATCAATTGAGTTAAAGCCTGATTAGGTCAAAGACTGCTGCAAAAGCCCCAAGTTATTAACTGAGGAGATAGGAGAGATTAGCAGAAAGAGGCAGTAGGGTGAGTCGTCATTCCTGAAACTTTGTTCCTCAAGAAACGTATTGGTCTGGAAAACCAAGGCCTGAATTTTTCGAGAGAAGAGAGCTAGTGTGGGCAATTGCTAATGGATAGCTTTTTTTTTTTTGGAGGGAGGCAGGACAATTGGGGTTAAGTGACTTGCCCAAGGTCACACAGGTGGTAAGTGTGTCAAGTATCTGAGGCCAGATTTGAACTCAGGTCCTCCAGACTCCAGAGCCCATGCTCAACTCACTACACCATCTGGCTGCCCCGATGGCTAGCCTTTTTAAAGCCAGGTTTGCCAAGGGCTTTACATATACTGTCCTATTTGATCCTTACAGCAACCCTGGGAGATAGGTGCTATTTTCATCCTCATTTTACAGATGAGAAGACAGACTGAGAAAGGTCACTTGCCCAGGGCCACCCGGGTACTAAATATCTGAGGCAGGATTTGAACTTGGGTCTTCCTGATTCCAATTCCCACATTTTATCCACTCTCTTCACTACCCAGCTGCCTTTTGCAAATTCCCCTTCTAAAGGGGGTGTAGGCCAATGGTATCAAACTCAAATAGAAATGGGAGCCACTCATCTGTACCTAAGGATTTCTGTGGGCTGCATGTTGACTTAGTTTTAAAATATAATGTTATGTATTTTTTATTTATTTCATTAAATATTTCCCTATTATATTCTAACCTGTCTCTATCTTACTCTGTGAGGTTGGGGACGTGTTTGCCCTGGTATAGGCAGTGGGTGTAGACCACATTTTTTATTCTAATATGGATTACATTTTGTGTCCTTTCTGAAGGAATTACACCTGTAGATCTAATTAGGGTGAATAGTTTGGCAAGGTTTAGGACCTACCAAGAAGAGCAGGTTCTAAATAGTTCTTACAGTGAAACATCTTCTCTGGGGACTTTTCAAATGAAAATCTAAATGACAATTGGCTGGCTCATTTTGAGTGGTCAGAGTTGCTAGTTGGATGAGTTGTTTCTATTCATTCATTCATTCATTTATCTATTTGTCTATCTATTTATCTATTTATTCATATATCTATTTATCTATTCATTTATTTATTCATTCATCCATTTATTTATTCATTCATTCATTTATCTATCTACCTATTTATTTATCCATTCATTTATTTATTTATGTATTCATTCACTCGTTCATTCATTCATTCATTCATTCGTTTGTTTGTTTGTTTATTATCTCCCAGGCTCTGATAAGGTCCCCAAGCTTTAAGAAGCTTGAGAGGCAAGATGGCTGAGCATAAGGAATCTCAGGTTTTTAATGTAGAATACCTGAGTCCTCTGTCTAGCTGAATGATGTTGGCTTAGTCACATCACTGAGAGGTTGAGTGAAAATAGTTACACAGCTAGTATGTGTCAGAAACAGGACTGGAACCCAACCTAGACTCTTAGTCTGGGGCTCTTTGTAGTACTACATATTTCAGGGTCAATCCAGTGATCAACAAACATTTAGTAAGCACTTATTGTGTTCTGAGCACCCTGCTGGTCACTAGGGATACAAAGAAATGCCAAAATAATCATTGCCCTCAAGGACCTCTCATAGGGGCTACAACATGTAAATAACCAGGTATATCCAAGACAGATAGAGATTATAGTGGAAAGGAAAGACTCAAGGGCAAAGATAAGGATGAATTTGTTGACTAGCCCAAGCTGTATCTATTATCACAGTTTTACCAATGAGGTTAGCACACAGTAGGGCCCAGAGATAGGATCTTGCTTGTTCGAGGCCACCATTTTTCAGACAAGAAGAGATCAGTCTAGAAAAATGTCCTGGACTTGGAGTAGCATATAGGAGTGAGGCTGAGCAGAGGACAAGATGAAGAGTCAGTGTTCCTACTGGCAGAGCCCTGGACTTGAGGTTAGGAAGACCTGGTTTCCATTTCCACCTCAGATACTCACTAGTTTTGTGACCGACCCTGGGTAAAGTCACCAAACAAACTCTCTACACTTGTGTCCTTGGCTGGGCAATGACACAGTTGGACTTGCTGACCTCTGATGCCCATTCCAGCTCTAAATTTATGATCCTATGACAGTTCAGGATACATGATCTTTGAGGGAGATAGAGAGCCCCCCAAAGGGTAGGGATTCTCAAGGACAGTTGAGGGACACAGGATGGAGAAACCAAAGAATTTAAAGCAGTGCAAGCTAAACATCAAAATAACTAGAACACAGAGAACGGGTCAAGAGTAAGTGAGAAGTGTGCTTTAAGAAATGATGAACTGGGCAGTTTTAGAAAAACATGGAAAGGCTTGCATGAAATAATGACAAGTGAAACAAGCAGTCCCAAGAGAACATTATACATAGTAACAGAAGTATTGTCCTAAGAACAACTTTTAATGACTAATTCATCTTGAGTACCACAAATACTCAAACCAACTACAAAAGACCTATGAAGGAAGATGATGCTATCCACTTCCAGAGAAAGAACTGATAAATAGAAGTATGTATAGCATTGTGGTGTGTGTGTGTGTGTGTGTGTGTGTGTGTGTGTGTGTGTGTGTGTGTGTGTGTGTGTGTATAATTGTAGCCTTTTCTAGGGCAAGGAGGAGAGGGACAGAGAAAAAAAAAAGTACACAGCAGAGAACAAAAGAAAACTTAGAAGGAAGCGCAGAAAAGCAAGGTAGCTTTGAAAACAATGTGTAGTGTTTATTACGTAGTTGTTTTTTTAAGTAAACAGTGTGAAATGGAAATTTATGGTTTTATATTGAATCCTCCCTTCATGTCATTCTGTATATATAGAATAGTTCCTTTTTTTCTCTTTTTGTACTTAAGTTCAAAATGAATTTTTTAAAAAAGGAGTGAGAAGGAGCTTCCTAAGGAAAGGCAAGGGTCACGAGTTCTCTCAGAAAAGGTCAGAGATAAGAGGGTCAGTATGGGCAAATGCCTGAAATTCAAGAAGAAAATTATTATGGGAAAATCTTATCAGTGAATTGTTTGAAATTTCACTGTTTTTAATTAACAAATAAATGTTCCCCTTCAGAAAACAAGTTTTCATTATATAATAGCTCTGAGTTTTGTTTTATATTGCTTTTTTCTCATCAGCTGTATAGCCATTTAATAACCTAGAAACAAGACTTGTGCATGTCACAAAGGTAACTCTGGCTTTAGAATAAAATCCTCTGGCTTTACAAGTCTACCTCTTAGCAAATACTGAGGCCAGGGCCAGTAAGTCAAAGAGAGCTCATTGTAGAGAACTATAAGAAAGGGGCATCTGTCACAATGGCTGTCATTTATCAGTCACTTAATAGGGGCTTTTTTTGTTTGTTTTGGTGTGTATTAAGCTGTGAACCCAGAGATAATTCCCAGAATGTCACAGCTCAAAGGGGCCTTAAAAGTCTTCTACTCCAGCCTCTTCCATTTCACAGAGAAGGAAACTGGGGCAGAGAAAGATAAAGAAACTTACCCAGGGTCATCTCTTAAGTGCTAGAGGAATTGAGCAAAGATGTATAGTGTTAATAATATTTAATTTTTTCCAATTATATCTAAAGACAAATTTTAATATTCATTTAAAAAAAATCTTTTTAGTCCCAAATTTTCTCCCTCCCTTCCCTCTTCCCTGAGATGGTAAGCAATTTGATATAGGTTATATATGTTCAATCATGTAAATTATTTCCACATTAGTCATGTTGTAAAAGATGAAACAGAACAAAAGAAAAAGCCACATACAAAAAGATCAAAAATTGTATGCTTTGATCTGCATTCAGACCCTGTCAGTTCTTTCTCTGGATGGAGCACATATTTTTGTGGTTTAAAACCAGTCCTCCAGAAAAATCTAGAAGAGTCGAAGTATTTAAAGTTTTGCTGGACCAAAGGACTTGTGGTTGATCTCAAGGCATCACGATTTCATGAAAAGTAGTATATAACTACACTCTACCATCACAAAAATATCAATCTGCAAGGGGGAGACTGTCAAAGTTTCTTTCCAGAACAGAAAACAGTTGCTATTTACTCTCATTCTAAGCTATCAAAACTTAAATAATGAGTTTTGTATATAGTAAAATGTTTTTGTTTTTATGATTGATGGCTCCATAATAAAAAAGGAATACACTGAAACCTAGGGAACCTGGGGATAACTTAGGGACCTGAGGCTAAAAGCAGGGTTGGGAGAATTTGGGGTTAAAATAGAGGAAATTAAGTGTATTTTGAAGCTCTGTAAAATTATTACGCTTAAGTGTTTTTGATAGCTGAATAATTCATCTTTAATATTTTAAAGGAAAAAAATATCACTGGTCTGGAAGTTTTCTTCAGAACCTCCTATTCACATCATAGGCAACACCAGAATTCTATGAAACACAATTTGAGAAATACTGATCTAGTTCAATCCAGTCCAATTAAATAAAGATTTATCAAGCTCCCACTGTGAGAGAAAACCAAATAGTCCCTGCCCTCAGGAACATGCAATTTACTGGGAATATAATACAAGCACTAGGAAAACTGAGGAGGGAAAGATCTTTAATAACTAGAGGAGGGTCCTATTGGAGGTGGCACCTGAACCTGAGTCTTAAAAGAAGACAAGAATTCTTAGAATCAGAGAGAATATAAAGGAATGTATTCCAGCCTGGGCAAGAGCCCAGAGGCAGGAGATGGAATGTTGAGTTCAGGGATCAGTTAGTCATCTAGTCTGTCTAGAGCATAAAGAGTAAGAGGCTAAAATGAGACTGGAAAGGCATATGAAAGAAAAATGCCAGGTGAAGAACTTTAAATTTTATTTTAAAGACAGTGGGGGAACCAAGGTTGGTCTCTAAGCAGAGGAGCAACATGGTCTCAATGGTACCTTGCAAAGGTCATTTGGGTATCTATGTGGAGGATGAATCATAGAGAGGAGAGACTGGAAGCAGGGAGAACCATTAGGAGTCTCTTAGGTAAAAAGGTGATAAGTTCTGAGTTAAGGTGCTGGCTGTGTGAGAAGAGAATGGATTTTAGAAATACTGGGAAGGTAGAATCAAGAAGATTTAGCAACTGATAGATATGTGGGAGGAGGAGAGAGGGAAGAGGTCAAGGATGACTCTGGGGTATGAACCTGAATGACTGGGAGGATGATGAAGTGATGCTGCTCTCAAATGAAATAGGGAAGTTTGGAGGAGGGACAGATTTTTTGTGGGGGAAGATAATGAATTTTCCTTTGGATATATTGGTTTTGAAATGCCTAGAGGCCCCCCAGAAAGTGATATCCAGCAGGTTTAAGTGGAAGAGTAAAATGATTTGTAATTAGCATTTAAATCATTAGCATGTAAATGGTGTTTCTAAAGTGCTTGTTCCCAATTTTTTTGCAACATCTTTCATTCTTCTTGCAATTTTGTTTAAAATTTATGCTTTGTTTCAGCATAAATAGACTACAGTCCAGTACCTATCTGAATTATATCACATGTGAAGGACACTTAAATGCCTCAGAAGATAAATGTTATATAAATCAAATGTAGCTCAGCAGCATTAATTTTTTTTAAAAGCAGAGAGACAATTCTATCTAGCACATGAAGAAATCTATGATGGAAGATATGTGCAAATATGGACAAAAGTCACCTTGGATGGTTGGGTTTGGAGGGGTTGTGATCTCTCCTAGATGAAAGAATAGCCTCCCAGAGGAGAGTACATGGCTACTGCATTTGAACACACTTGGCTAGAGAATGGGGTGTTTTGGTTATTTGGATTGCGTGATTGCCTGAGGGTTTAACCTATGTGTGTATAGCTCTGATTGGGTCACTTCTGGCTTTCTGTTGTCTAAAGTCCAAAGGTTTTGTCCTGCTTCTTCTTGACTTGCCTCTAACCTACCTTTTCAACCTCATTTAACACTCTTCTCCACCTACTCTTCACTCCTGCCAAAATTCACCTCTTTTTCCTATCCCCAACACAGTCTCTACTTTCTGACCTCTGTGACTTTGGTTACACATTCCCAAACCTAGAATACATATCCTCACCATCACCTTTGCCTATTGAAATTCTACCTAAGATTAAAAATCCAGGCACATGAAGCCTTCCAGGATGCATCTCAGATAGAAACAATTTCTCCATACATCCTGCAACTTACAAACGTGTTTGTATTAATCATATTCTGATTTATTATTTAACATATAAGCAATAAAATTATCAATAATATAAATTACACAAATTGTATCTTTCATAAGTAATTTAACAAAACAAATAACATATTGATAAAATATAATATTCAATATATAAAAATAATATTTATTATCTTCCCAACTATCCTTTGTATACAATAAATGCTTAATAAATATATGTTTATTGAGTTGAACTATGCTCCATGAAGAGAGAGGCTACATCTCCTTAGTGAAGAGCACTGGATTCCACATACAGGTGCATATGGAGGTAGATGGTGGCACTGTAGATAGAGCTGGAGTCAGGAAGATCTGAGTTCAAATTTAGCCTCAGACACTTACTAGGTATGTGACTCTGGGCAAATCACTTGATCTCTGTCTTCCTCAGTTTCCTCATCTGCAAAATGGGGATAATTAATCATACTTACCTCCTACGGTTGTTAGGATAGAATGAGATAATAATTGTAAAGCACTTGGCACATAGAAAGTATTTTATAAATGTTAATCATTATTATTGTTACTATTACTCCCTTCCCCCTTGTGAAGACTGAATGAGATAATAAAGTAAAATATACTTAGTACAATGCCTGGCACATAGTAGGTATTACATAAATACTTATTCTTTTCCTTTAATAAGTATTTGAGTAATTGAATTGAACTATGCTATGCACAATCTTATAGTAAAAATGTCTCTAAAGGATAGAGGGATTTATCTCTGGAACTCTTTCATGTGTATTTGGCTTTATTGGTTTATCTCTCAAGTATCTAATTTTAGAAACGCATCATTTTACCAACCTTGAATCTTCAATCCAGTAACCATATCATTGACCGTGCTGTCAACGCACTTTGAAAGACATCTTATTAAGATGCAAAATGAATGCTGTCTCTGATTACTTTATTAAGATTGTCAATCTTGAGATCTAAGCTAGACAGGATAAAGACAGAGGTAGAAATGGAGGCTAAGTGAACAGGAAGACATAGGCTGGAGTTTGGGGTCTAGACACAGCATGAAAAACATGAGGCATGAAGTTTGGTTTGGGAAACAGAGAACACCATGATTATATGGATACATATATCACAGTACAATGAAGGTGTGATTATCAATCCCAGAGCTGGAACTGTCTTTATTCCATACTTCAGTTTTAAGCAGTCTCTTTGGAGTGGAAGGATGAAAGCCACAAGTATTGTTCTCTGGAAAAGAAGCCAGGATTCTGCATTTTTGGGAGATTATAGGAGAGGCTTAGTCAGTCAGTCAGTCAGTCAACAAGCTTACTATGTGCCAGGCACCATGCTACACTAGAGATACAAAGACAGGCAAAAATGTTGTCCTTGACCTCTGAAGAGCTCACATTCTAATGAGAGTGGGCACAGAAACATTTAAATAACTAGGTACATACGAGATTGTTGTTCATCCTTCATTTTCTAAGAGGACCAACGACATCACTGGGTGATACCTTGACTTGCTCCTAAATTGGATTTAAGTGAAGTAGAGTTGCACAAAGTCATCAGCCTTACTCTGTCCTCCAGAGTCATTGAAGTACAGAGGCAAGACAACAGGGATGCAGTGGAGGTCCTTCTAGAGTGTCTTCTATGTTTGACCAAGCACTAAGCACTCCATAGCTCCTGCTTCAGCTGCCTTCATGGCCTTTGGAACAAAGTGTTCTCACTTGTCCATTCCACCAGAAGAAGTCTTCATGTGCTTGGGGTAGACATCTCCTTTACTCACTGATTCGTTTGAGGCTTGTCAGCTATCCTCAACCTGGTTTAGCCTGTCTGTCCAGGGTATGGCAGCCTCACATGCCACAGCTTCTTGAAGCCATAGGTAAGGAGAGTTGGGTGAAAGGTGGACACCAAAGGTGCATGAGCAGCCCTGAAAAGGGCTCAGTGAGCCTTCACACCAGAGGTGCTGGTCCTCCCTGAACATCCCATACCCCACAAAAAGTAGATGGAGTATGACCTGAAAGGGAAGACACTAGAAGTGGGAAGGGACTGGGGAAGGTCCCTTGCAAAAGGTAGGATTTGACATGAGCTTTAAAAAAAATAATTAATTAATTTTTACTTTTCGACATTCATTTCAGTAAGATTTTGAGTTTTAAACTTTCTCCCTCTCCCTCCCCTCCTTCCCAAGATGGCATGCAATCAGATATAGGCTCTACTTGTACATTCACATTAAATATATTTTTACATTAAGTCGTGATGTAAAGAAGAATTAGAATTAACGGGAGGAACCACAAGAAGGAAGAAAAAAAAACAAGACAACCAAAGAAAAGGAGAGCAAATAGTATGCTTCCATCAGACTCCAGAGTTCTTTCTCTGGATGTGGACAGCATTTTCTATTGTGAATCTTTTGGGGTTGTCTTAGGTCCTTGCATTGCTGAGAAGAGTTATTGATATGAGTTTTAAAGGAAGCCAGGAGGCAGAGGTGAGGACAGAAAGCTTTCCAGTCATGGGGAAAAGTGAGTATAAAGGGACAGAGACGAGATATAGTGTCACGAATGAAGAGCAGTGAGTAAGTCAGTATGTAACTGGATTATAAAAGTGTGTGGAATGCAGTCAAGTAAGAAGACTGGCAAGGTAGGAAGGGGTCAAGTTGGGATGAGTTTTAATTGTCAAACAGAGCATTTTATATTGAATCCTAGAAGTAATAGGAAACCACTGGAATTTATTGAGTTGAGAAGCGACACAGTGGGAACTGTGCTCTATGGCAGTCACTTTTTGGCAACTGTGTGGAGGGTGATTGACATGGGGAGAGGCGAGGCAAGAAACCACTACAAGAGTATTGCAGAAGGCCAGCTGTGTGAAGATGAAGGCCTTATACCTTCTATCACTAGGGTTGTGGTGACATGAATAGAGAGAAGGGGAGATAGAAAAGAGATGTCATGAAGGTAGAACTGGCAAGAATCAGCCATGGATTGGATATGTGGGGTGAGGGAGAGGGAGGAGGAGGAATCTGGGAATTTTTAGTAGATTCTCTGGGGAGTTTTCATAGTTCAAGCAGTAACTTCTGTTTAGGATTTATATTACTGACAAGAGAGGCAGCCAAGACATCCTGGGGCTCGAGATTGCAGCGGAAGTGGAATGCAAATAGACTAGAGCATTCTACATCAATCAGCAATTGATAATGGAGACCAATGGCTGTCATGGTGGAGAGAGAAAGCAAGGTCATAGGAATGTGGCTGGCTGAGGACAGTCATGCACATAGCGCAGCTATATCACAGGACCACAGAGCTGGAAGACAACTTAGAGTTGGTCTAGCTTGACCCCTAGATGAAGAACTGAGGCCCCGAGATGTTAAGTAATTTGCCCCAGATCACAAAGGTACTAGACTAGCAAAGCCAGGATATGAACCCATGCCCTCTGACTCCAAATCGAGCACTGTTCTGGCCCCCCCTTGAAATAGCTAGCCTAGGTCTATGTTTGCCAGCATCTGGGATATGTCCAGTGCTGATGAGTGGTGGTGGTGGCGATGTGATTCTACAGCAAGGATTTTTATGCAGGACCTTGGGCTTTGAGAAATTAAATCCCTATAATGCCTGGAACCATTTCCTCAATTGATCCTTTGTGTGAAGCGCTGTGTCTTGTTCTCGATCAGAGCCTCAAGGACAAGCAGGAGGGAGACACCATGCCCTTGTGTTGCTGGGAGAGGAGGGACCTTAGGATGAAATGGTCCCATGTTTACAGCTTGTTTGCTAAGTATCTAGCATAACTAATTGATACCTGGTCTCATTCCAACTTCTTTATGGTGTTTCCATGGGAACAAACTAAACCAGAGTAAAGGGCTCAGGAAGGGCATACTTTGGACAGTGCGATTTAATTGGCAAGATGGCTTCCTGTGATTCAAAGAGCAGAATCGCTCTAGTTGCTGTTGACCTTGACCATGGAGAGGGCACAGTAACCCCCCCCTCCCCGACTCCCTCACCCAACAGATCTTGATGTGTCATGAGCCTGGCAGAATAAACTGAAATTGCAAAGGAGAAAGAAGCATAAAGGAGAACAAGCCTTCTCTAACGTCTGCATTTTCTGATCTTAAGAAGTTAGAGTGTACAACCTCAGAGAACAGAAAGAACTAGGCTATAAAAGAACAGTAAGAACATGACCTTTCACATAGATCATCTGTCTAGAAGTGGAAAGGACCTTGGAGGCCATCAAGTCACATCAACAACCATTTATTAAGCACCGTGGGCCGGGCACTGTGCTAAACATCAAATTTAATCAGGTGAGGCTGAGAGGTCCAGAATGGGTAAGCAAGTAAGTGACCTTTTACAAACATTTGTGTATTTTGTATTTTAGTAAAAGCTTGAGGTATATAAAATTTCTCTCCTCTGTACCATTCTTCATAAATGGGTAGGTTTCCTACCAGAAACAGCTCCCACAGCAGCAATTCTGGATGCCTACTGTTTGAAGATTAATGTGGCCTATGACTGGCTAGAATCACTTCTAGCTCTTTAGAAGGTGATTGCTTACAGGCTTATTTCTTTTTCCAAACAGAGATATCCCTATTTTCAGAGGTGTGTGTGTGTGAGAGATCAGGAGTGGGGAGGAGAGTGCTAAGAGGTAAGATATATTAGGAATGTATTGAACTTGTAGCTCTAGGCTCTTGAGACTCATATTCATCTATCTCAAATGAGGAGAGGTCCTTAATCTATGCTCCATCTTCTCTGTATGCATGTAGGATATAGATTTTGAAGATTTCTGTATTAGAATTATATAATTGGAAGGAGTCTCAGAGGACATCCTATGTGGGCTTTTACCCAGCCAAGCATCCCCTCCTACAATGAACCTGAGAAGTGGTTCTCTAACTTTTTGCTTGGCCCATACTCCAAAGAAATCGAAGAAAGAGAAAAACAATCTAGATGCAAAAAGTATTTATAGCAATCCTTTTCAAGTGACAAAAAATTGGAAACTAGGGAGCTGTCCTCTTCTTGGATAATGACTAAAAAACTTGCGGCATATGGATAAAATGGAATATTATTGTGCCATAAGAAATGGTGAAATGGACAATTTCAGAGGAAACAGGAAGATCTTTATGAACTGATACAGGGCAAAGTGGGAAGAACAGAGGACAATTTATACAATGATAACTTTGTAGAGAAAAAAGCCAAAAGGGTTCAGACTTCTCATCAATGCAATAATTAAAGAAAAAAAGAATGAAGATTCAAACAAGCCACTGACCTTCTAATATAAAGGTGATGAACTTAAAATCCACAAAGAAACATATATTTTCAGTCATGGTTAACAGAGGAATTTTTTTTCCTATGGATATATGTATGTATGTATACAGATATGTATGAAAGGATTTGGTTTTTTTAATTGTTTAATGCAAGGAGAGAGGGGAAGACAGATTAATTTTTTAAATTGCTACTTGAAAATAAAATTTAAAAGGGGGAAAAAATCTAGCTTTTGCTTGAAAACTTCTGAGAACTTGTTATTGTACCTGATTCTCCCACCAGGAAACCCATTCCATTTTTATCCAATATAAAGGCATGAAAAATTTTCATATACATATTTTGGGTGTGTTTTTTCTACAATCACAGATCTATGCCTTTGGTTAGCAGTCAATCAGCAAACACTTATTAATTACTTATTGTATGCCAGGCATTGTGCTAAGCATTGGGGACATAAAGAAAAAACAAAACCAGTTCCTGCCTTTAAGGAGGTTGTCTTCTAATTGGGGAGATGACATTTACATAAATCAGAGCATATAAACTACAGAGTGGATGGAAGGTCACCTTACAAAGAAATGTACTAATTGTTGGTGAGACAGGGGAAGGCTTCCTAAAAGAAATAAGGCTTGAATTAAAGTAAGCCAGGAGTTCTAAGAGACAGAGGTGAGGATAGAGAGCATTTCAGGAATGGGGAATTTCCAGTGCAAAGGCACAGAAATAGGTCATCATGTATGAGAAACAATAAGTAATTCATCGTGGCTGGACTGTAGAGTTTACATAAGAGAGTAACATGTAAGAAAACTGAAAAGATTAAAAGGGGACAGATTGTGAAATGCACAGTGCATGGCACACAGTATTCACTTTAATAAATGCCTTTTCATTCTCAAATACCAAATAGAGTTCATATTATCCTAGAGGTAATAGGGAGCCATTGCAATTTATTGAGTTAGGGTGGGGGAGAGGAGGCAGTATAGTGAGATCTAACCTTTAGGAAGCTATATGGATGTTAGAGTGGAGTGGGGAGAAAATTGAAGCAGGAGGTTGCATCAGGAGACTTTCTATAGTTGAGATGAGAAGTGATGAGGACCTGAATGAGGGTGTTAGCTATGAGAATGGAATGAAGGGAAACTGTGCAAGAAGGGTTGTGGAGAAAGAAATGACAAGATGATGACCCGTTGGATATGTGGGGTGGTTAATATGAGAGACTGCTATCCTAATCATGAAAATAGGTTTCTTTTACAAAAGAAAATCAAATAGAAGAGCCTTGATCTGCTCCCCAAAATTGACAGATTAAAACTTGGGGAGGATGAGAATAAACAAAATGTATGAATCCAAGTGGGAGGCAGCATGATACAGAGAAGAAAGAGCTGGCCTTGAAAGGAAGAAGCCTTGCATTCAAGCCCTGCCACTCACGCAGTGTATATGTGTAACCTTGAGCAGCCTTTTCACTTCTTTGTATGCCAGGCAGCTCTCTAAAATACTTAGGTTGCAGCAGTGCCGACTTGCATCGATAAAGGGAATTTCCTCCCCTAAGAGTACCCTATACCAATGAAATCACAGGTCTGATGTCTATCTCCTAAGTTCAAGATGCAGGATTACAGCATGAGTTGAGGATATTCTAATTAAAACACACTGATGATACATTTCTAGAAGTTATTTTTGGTAGACTGTCATATTTGTTTTTGAACTAAATATTTCCCAAAGTAAGGATTGTGTATCTTATCTCTGCATTTTTTAGATAAACATGCCCTCTTTCCCCCACCTCTTCCCATTTTAAGGATTTACTCTGTCATTTCTTGGGGTACAGTCTATCAAAATAGGCCACTGGATCTGTCAGTATCAATGATTCCTGAGTTTACCAGGCAATCACTGAAGAAAAAAAAACAGGAAAGGATTTTATTTAGAGATTTCAAAGGTGCCTAGAAGACTGCGAGCAGTCTTCATATCTTGTTTATGGGCGGCTGAGGAGTTCAGGGACTGGTATTAATGGTCAGATTGTAAAGGGCGGTGGTCAGCAAGACTAATTTGACTCTTTTCTGAATGTGGCTCTGAGGCTTCCCTTGCCTCTGTCATCAAGGAGGTACGTCTCAGGAAGAAAATAAAATTCTTTCATTTTCCCCAGAGGATGTCCTTACCCTCCTTTGATGCCCTTGTTTGTCTGGGAATGCACAGCTTGAATGTTGGTCAGTTCATGTGTGTGCTATGTTGGTGCTGAAAAGGAATGTCTTCTGGCCTGTAGCTGTCCTAGGCTACCAGGTGGTAGCCATGTTCCTGAATCTTCTTCCAATCAAGGATGTAGTCAGTACTTCCTGTCCTTGATTTATCCTTGAGTGGTGAGCAAGTAACCCTTTCTAGAAGGGTTATCCTGAGAAGATTTGAGCATCAAGGGTCATAAGGTCAGATCAATTTTGAAGGTTTTTGGAGGATCCTCTTGGAAGTCTATGGAGATTTGCTGAATAACAGTGATTTAAGTTCTGATATAAGAGTTTTAAAGAGGGACATCTGTTGTTATACTTTTTTCCTCTTCTTCTTCCTCCGTCTTTTCTTTTCTCCCTTTTTTTCCCCAGTCTATTATAATATGGGTGAGAGAGAAAGTGATAGAAAAAGATGGGTTGGTCATATGATGAGGATGTGGGTTAATAGCTGGAGTACTCCACTGATACCCTAAAGATGTTGAGGAACAAGGGATATGGAAAGGGACTGAACTATAATAAAATGGACCTCCAGAGTGAAAAAAATCAACCACCAGGGATATTTTCCTTCTTTATATATTCTATATTCCAGCTAGTCTTGAATTTGAGGACAGGAGTGGCCTCTAGTTTTGTCTTTGTATCACAACCACCTAGCATGATGCTTTGCACATAGTAGGAACTTTATGCATATTTGCTGTTTAGTTAAATCCACTCAGATTTTACATGACACTTCAAGGCTTATAAAATGCCTCCCTTACATCAATCCCATGAGGTAGCTAGTACCAATATTATTGCCTCCATTTTATAGATGAAGAGACTGAGACTCAAAGAGGTAAGTAAAAGAACTGACCTTTGGTTGCATAGTGATTAGGGGTTTAGCATTGAGATCTAAATCTCATCTCCCCTTAATCTGAGGCCAGTCCTTTTTTTTTCTTCTTCCTACCATTGCCTCTCCTAAATCACAGCATATTCATGAGCTGGCTAGAGGTCTGTGACAAAATTTGGCAAGATTTGTTCCATGGTCTCTGGGGGGTTGGTAACTGCTGTTGCAAGCTCAAAAGTCAACGTATTTCACAGAAAGTTGAGTCAGCAGTTCTGTATTGTTGAGTCCAGTTCTTCTCCCATAGGGGAGTTCCTTTATCAAAGCCCCAAGCTGGTGTGTTATTCCTCCTGTGTGTGACTAGACTGGAGGTTGGTGGGACAGACAGGCCATCCAACAATAAGGTGCCAATCTTATTCTCTTCCATATATCTAAATGTGACTATTCTCTGTCCCTGGGACATATCCAGAAGTTTCTTTTTTTGTCTTGTTTTGTCTCATGCTGTTGTTCTCTATCCTTAGAATGTCCTCCTTCCTCCCTCTGTTCAGTGTGAAAAATTATCCACACGATTTTTAAAGCTCAATTCAAAATTCATCTTCTCTGTGGTGCCTTCCCTAACTCTGCCTGTTGGTAATGACCTTTGCCCTCTAACTTCACATACCATTTTTTCAGGGAAGGAGGGACCTCTTGTGTGCTTATTTTGTGTTACTGTTTACTGCACTTATCTCTGCATGTATTATGCTTGTAAGCTCTAAAAGGTCAAGGACCATATGTATCACCTACATTTTATATTTCTCCACAATGCTAAACATTTCCCCACAGTAGGTGCTGAATTGATATGTATTCTTTGTTCAGGTCCCAGACCAAAAGCTGTAGAGCACTTATAGTTACTTTGTGAATTACCATATAACCAACTAAGCTTAGACTGGAAATTAACAGGGCAATATACAGAACTTCATAGTTTGTCTGCCACCACAATTATTGTGGCACTTCTTCAGTGCCCACTGAAGACATTTCCTGTTATTTTCTAAGTTTGTCTGCACTCTGAAGCCTGAAAACCAACCACCAAGAAGGATCCTTTACTCACTCTACTCTCCAAAAAGAAGCACAGAACTTAGATCACCAGTCTCTTGTAGTAGATGGAGTGCTAGGCTTGGAATCAGGAAGACCTGAGTTTAAATCCAGCCTCAGACATTTCCTAGCTGTGTGACTCTGGGCAAGTCACTTAACCTCTCTGAGCCTCAGTTTCCTCATCTATAAAATGGGTATAGTCACAGCACCTACCCCTGGGGTTGTTGTGTGGACCAAATCAGATAGCCTATGTAAAGGTCTTAGCAAGTGTTAAGGTGCTCTGTAATGGTTAGCTCTTATTATTCTTATCTTAAGGCTCAAATGAGCCAATAATACACATGAAGTATTAATATAAATGTCAGTTTTGTTATTCCTACTATTCCCTAATGTGACAGGTGGTTCAGAAATCTGTTCAGATTCTCCTTTCTGGTGATTTCTCTCTTGCCACCTACTTGATTACCCCCATCTCACAGGTGGTTAGGAACCCACCACTGTTTTCTTCTTACCAGGTGTTTGTTGCTTTCTTTCCCTCCTGACTGTAATAGACATCTTAAAAAGGAAGTCAGAATTAGCCTCAAGTTGAAATGATGAGTTGTGTTTTCTTAGGCTAAATCACCCATTTCTAGCTTTATAGAGAATTATTCTGTATGGAAGTACCTTGGTCCCAATCCATAAAGAAAAATGACTTTTGTTGGATGTTTGTCAAGCACCCAGTCTACGTAGAGTATGGCACCAGATGCCAAAAGACTTAGTAAGAATGCAATAAATATGATTCCTTTTCTCAGAGCTTTATCTTCCTGACCATGAGCCCAGCTCCCTGGGACTTTCCTCTCTTTCTTTTTTTGTTTATTGTGTTGTCACCCTTATTAGAAAGGGAGCTCCTTGAGAGCAGGATCTATTACTTTTCTATTTGTATCATAATGGTTCTGTATTTTCATAATGGTAAGCACTGAAGTACTTTGTTATTCATTCATTCATTATTCATTCATTCATTGTGAAAGATTTGTTGTTTTCAGTTGCATCTAACTCTTGGTGACCCCATTTGGGGTTTTCCTAGAGTGGTTTGCCATTCCCTTCTCCAGCTCATTTTACAGATGAGGAAATTGAGGCCAATAGGGTTGTGACTTGCCCACGGTCATGTAGCTAGCAAATGTCTGAGGACAGATTTGACATCGGGAAGATGCATCTTCTAGACTTTGCACTCTATCCACTATGCCACCTTGCTGCCCCTGTGAAGCATTGCAAAAATAGGAAAGCAGGGTCTTGCTGGCTTCTTACTCTGACTTTTCTTATTGCACTGTGTAAGCGGCATGGAGAGATGAACTGTAGCTACCTTTCTCAGCACTGAGGGCTTTAGTTGTCTAGAAGTATCAGGCTGGTCCATAGAAAAATGGCCACTAGATAATGCATAACTTAATTTTCTGGGAAGTTTCATAAATGCAGAATCTCATTAATGAGTACATAGCAATGACAATTCTTTGTAGTCTTTAGAGTTGGCCTCAGAACCGGGAATACGGGTTCAAGTCCTCCCCATGATGCATATTATCGATATGATCGCAAATCATTTCACTTCCCATTGCCCCAGGAAACTCTAAGTTGTAGAGCAGGTACTGATCTTCATTAGAATTGGTAATTTTCTCATATTAATGAAGAAGTTTATTACTAGGAGTTCCCCCTACTAAACCAGCAAACAAAAACACTGGTCTTATTGTCGTTATTTCATTGTATCTGACTCTTTGTGACCCCATTTGGGGTTTTCTTGGCAAGGATACTGGAGTAGTTTGCCATTTCCTTCTCCAGCTCATTGTACAGATGAGGAAACTGAGGCAAACAGGGCTAAATGACTTGCCTGAGGCCACACAGCTAAATGTCTGAGGGCACAATTTGAACGTAGGAGTTCCTGACTCCAGGCCCCACTATATTCACTGCACCACCTAGCTGCCCAGTCTTACTGGTAAGGGCCTAACATTTGTCAGTTGTCCATTCTGCAATTTAAAACCCCTTCTGAGGAATTCTGAGTCTTAGCTATCTTTCCTCTTGTTCCTTGGCTATTTTATTCCCTTATCTTATTTGCCTTCTGGTGTATCAACCCAAACTTCAGTCTTGTCCTATTCTATCTCTGCCGTGGACCCTCACTCCTTTGCCTACTTTGTGACTCCTGCTGTTTCATTGGCAAGTGTTTGTCACACTTATTTACCAGTAAAAGTGATAAGAGACAATGTGATGTATTGAAGAGAGGGCTGGCTTGAGTCTTCCTGCCTCTGACCCATCCTGGCAGTGTGACTCTTGGTAAGTCTTAGCCTCAAGGCTGCAGGTTCCTCGTGTTGCAGAGGGAAGTTCAAACTTCCACTGGTAGAGTGAAATCAGAGTTCCAGTGTCTTCAAACATGATTTGGAGCAGCTAGGTAATGCAGTGGATGGAGCTCTGGGCCTGGAGTCAGAAAGACCTAAGATTAAATCCAGCTTAGTATACTTACTAGTTGTGTGCCCTGGACAAGTGGCTTAACCTCTGCCTCGATGTTATTACCCATAAAATAATAACAGCATCTAACTCTTAGGGTTGTTGTGAGGGTCAACTGAGACAGTATTTATCAAGTGCTTGGAACAATATCTGGTATACAGGAGGTGCTACATAAATGTTAATTATGATGGTGGTGGTGATGATGATGTGATGAGAATGGGGATCCTTGGAACAGTACCTGGAATACAGGAGGTGCTGCATAAATGTTAATTATGATGGTGGTGATGATGATGATGAGAATGAGGAGCCTCTGCCTTGGGCTGTTGTCAGTCAACATTTATTAAGTGCTTAGTATGTACCAGGCATTGTGCTAAGTTGTCATAATAAAAGAGCAAAAATCATCCTTTCTCTAAAGCTTGAGTGTTTATTCACAAGATCATTATTTACTTTATTGTTACAAAGTTCTAACTCCAGCTCTCTGTGAATTTATTTTTCCTCTCAGAAATCTGACCATGTTTGCCTTTGTAAATCAAAACCTCTGACTTTGAACTCTCTGAGTCTATATACAATTCCAGAGAATTCTGGACCTATTGACCACATTCATCCCCTGGCCCTCTCCCTGGTTTGGGACAACACCCCATGCACCCATTTTTATTAAACTGCTATTAGGTTCAGTGCAGATACAACTAGAAATAAATAATGCAGAGATAAGGCATTCTTTTTTGCTTGATTGGTAACTAGATGTAAGATTCACTTTGTGGAGTAGCTGTACTTCAGAGAAGTTGGCTATACAAAGAATTTCTTCAAATTGAATAACTTTTCCTCATGGATTTCCACTATAAAATTGGAAGTGCTTTCTTGAAGTACAATCCTTAAATTATAAACGGTGTGTCATTTTCTATCTTTTTATTGCTAGTGCCAAATACAGTACTTTTGCACATGAGAGCTTAACCAATTTTTGTTATGAAATTGAATTGGAAAAGATGTTGGCTAACCAGCATAGGATGAATCACGTCATAGGTTTGCAGCAAAAAGTTTAAAATTGTATCTTTAGAGGGAGGATGACTAGTTTTCAGAGAAAATGCAGATAATATTTTAAATCACAACTTACAACTACACTATATCTAAAGGCGGGAGAGATGTGGGGAGGGGACACCTCCAAGGGGGCCATTAGAGAGGCATCATGGCATAATGTGTTGAACTTGGTTGGAGGCCAGAGCACCTGGGCTCCAATTCAATTTCTGATATCTCTTAGTTTTGTGACCAAGATGAGGTCACCTAACCCCTCAAAGTCTTTATTTCCTTGTCTCCAAAATGAGGCTATTAATAGTTATAATAGCTCCCTCATGGGATTGTTACTAGGTGATAAAAGGGGGGAGATTATCAAGGTCGTTTATTTTTTTCCGAACATCAGTTTTACAGTCCATGAAATGGGATAGTAAAATGGGCCCTACTTATCCCATACTATGAACATCAAATAGGATAATGTATGTGGAATGCTTTGCAAACTTTAAAGCTCTGAATAAATGTCATTGATTGTATATTTATTTATTATTTCTTAAGATGTCTGTCTGCTCCATTTTTTAATACTGAATAACTATCCTAAGACCTAAAACAGGGCTCTGCTCAGAATAAATATTTAATATGATTGATGAATTAAATAGACTTGACCAAGGTCATATAGCAAATAAGGAGGTGGTAGGACTCAGACTCAGGTCTTTTTGCTTTTCTAGTGCTCTTTCCACTTAGCCCCACATTGTCTCTAAAACTGATCTGCTCATATTTCTCCCCAAATGCTCAGGCTTTGACATCCCTTCATGCTATTTCTACCACCTGGAATGTCCCCTGTCTTCCTCCCTCCTTTCTCCCTTCCTGTTCAAATCTCACACATCTTTTAGGGACAAGCTCAATTCCTTCCTCCTCTATGAAGGTTCCTGTGACTATTCCATCTCTCTCTCTCTCTCTCTCTCTCTCTCTCTCTCTCTCTCTCTCTCTCTCTCTCTCTGTCTCTGTCTCTCTGCCTTTCTTTGTATCTTTGTGTCTCTGTCTGTCTCTATCTCTCTGTCTCTGTCTCTAACATTGTCTCTCTGTCTCTGCTTTTCTTTGTATCTCTGTCTCTCTGTCTCTGTCTCTCTCTGTGCATCTCTCTGTCTCTGTCTCTCCTCTGAATCCATCACACTCACTGTTGATGGTCCTGGATGGTATATGTACTACATTGTGACTTATCTTGTATGGTTATCTATTGTATTGCCATCTAATTCTTGTATTGTCACATAACTTCTCCTGTGTTTGTGCCTTTTCTTCCCATCTTGACTGTAAATTCCTTGAAAACAAAGGTAATGGGTTCTATCTCTTTGTAGCCACAGTATCTATCATAGGTGATGGAGGAATTTGCACATAGTAGCTGCTCCATTAATAGTGGTTGATGGGTTGATTTCAACCTTGACTGCAACTCAGATCTGGTTTTGCATCCCAAATTTGGATGTGGTTCTTTCTCCCATCCTGTTGTCTCATCATAACTATGCCCTAGCGGTGATCTGCCAAGGCTCCTTCCCAGGTTCCATCTGCTATTCATGGGATATAGCTTGTGTCTTGATAAATGGATGTAGATCAAATAGATATAAGTATTATGATTAAAAGCATTGGATTTGGAGTCAGGAAAGACCCAAGATAAATTCCTACCCCAGATATTTATGAGCTGAATGACCATGTGCAAATTCATTAACCTTTCAGCCTATTTTCTCCTCCACACAATGGAGTAATACTATTTTTAGCGTCTATCACACAGGACTATTGTAAAGATAAAATGTGATTGTACATGTAAGAAGCAATGAAAACTTTAAAGTGCTGTATAAATGGAAGCTACAATGATGATGGTGATGATACATGTACCACATCCCTATGATGGGTACCCTCATGGAGGAAGCTGTCTCATATAGTAATTAACAGGTAAACAAAAACCTCACTTCTCAAAGTCTAATTACAGCCTCTCCCTTCTCTACTATACACTGCCGCCAATTTGTACAAAACACAAATCTGGACTCAGAGATGTGCTGAAGCCAGCTCAACCTGGCTTGGGAGAATCATTTGTTAAATTTTCAGTGTGAACATTTATACTTGGAAATGGGTAAATACTGAAAATCGGAGTTCAATTTGTTACTTTGCTTATTGTTTAGACTTAAGTGACGGAGAAAATGTTAATAACACAGATTAAACACTAAAGTGTGCCCTGTTATATAGACAGATGCAGATATATAGCTATAAGGATATTTCAAAGAGCTAGTTGTTAAACATTTACCTGCATACTCCTGGATCAGATTGTGTCATTCTCTTACTCAAAAATCTTCATTGGCTACATATTGCCTCTAGGATATAAAATCCTCAGGCTGGCACTTCAGTCCTTCCACAATATGACTCCCACCCTGATCTCCAGTCTTTTCTCATTATTCTCTTTTACCCACTCTCTATTACAATTAAATTACCCTTTTTTGCCAGTCCCAGTGCATGATAATATACCTTCCATTTGAGAGTTGGCCCAGGTTATTTCCTTCATAATGTCCCCCTCTTTCGAATCATAGCTCAGGCAGTACCCACTACATGAGGCCTTTTCTGATCCATATTGGTTCTCCTTCTCTGCTGAAATCAGCTTGTATTTACTTCTCTATGTACATGTTATTTTCCTCCAGTAGAATGGAAGCTCCTTGAGGGAAGGGACTGTATCATTGTTATTTTTCTGTCCCCCATCCCTAGCACAATACTTGAACATAGCAGGTACCCAATTAATGTTTGCTGAATTTAATTCAATCATAGGCCATTTCCAGCAGTGCCACTGGGTTTCTGTCTCCCATGAAACATTGCATTTTGGCTATAGATGAGAAGATACTCTATAAGGGAATGTGCAGACCACTTATTTTTTTGTCAGCTTCCCTAGGAGGGCCCATCTTCCAATAATGCACACTATTACCACAGTCAGGGAAAGCAAGGCATTTGATCTATGGGGACAGGAAAGCAGCAATTGGTGCCAAGAGCCCTAATGATGACATTGGCTTTTCTTCCACTTTATAGGCAGCAAAAAACCAAACAAACAAACAAAAAACCAAACCGTAAAAAAATCCAAAGCCAGAACTTCTGAGCTGGTGTTGGAATCTGGCACATTTTACTGCAGTTACAGAGTTGGGTATCCTGGGAAAAGAGAGGACAAGAGATCCAGGTGAAATCTTTTCCTAATAGAGCAAAGGGATAATGCTGCAGGGTTCTAGAATTTCTCTGGTTTGAATATGCTTCCTTCCTACTCCCATGGTTGGGCTACCCTGATGAGTCTTGTGCTTATATTAGGAGCTTTGATTTGTCAAAGGTTGACTAATAAGCATACCTTTACTTCAAAAAACATCTTCACAATAAGTTAAATCTTGTGCTAATATGAACTGTAAGGGGCTCTTGAGAGCCTGATGAGCTTGGGAGCTGAGGCCCAAGGACAGTCCCGTGGGGAAAAAGGAATTATCTGGGGCTACACAGTCCGGCTTGGCTCCTCCTCCTCTGATAAGGCAGGCTGTGAACAGCACATGCTCCCCTTTCCAAATAAGCACTGGACACAAGTTGTCCACGAGCTGTGATGCATGTCCCTGGGGCTCCTGATAGGCTTAAAGGATCGTGCACGAGCTTGCTGGCACCCAGAAATGAAGGCTAGTACTGCATAAAAATCTTGCTTGCTGTAACAATAAACGGAGTTCCTTCCATCTTGACTCCCGCCTCAATCATTGCCTACCGAGACAGGTCCTTGCTGGTCAAGGACTACCAGGGGTGAGAGGACCCCAACAATGAACCATATTCTTTTTCCTTTAGTCTTCTTCCTTGTTTCACTTAACAAGGAACATAAAGCAAACTCGAGTTGCCTTCTTTCTCATTTTGGAGGACAAATGAATAATGATTTCAGATCATATTACTGAAATGTGTGCATTCACTGTCTTTTGTTAATACAATTATTTCAGAAGTTCATCTGTCTTTGGACCTTATGCATAGCCAATGCAATGGGAAGTTTATACTTAGAGGCTCATTGAACTATTTTGAAATACAATCTTCATGACAAATCTGGCCCTTGGCATTTGGAAAGCATGTGCTCTAAGAGTCCTTTGAACTAGAGGGTATGAGATTATGGGCATGAGCCTTTATGGATTGCTAATGAGAAAGCTTTGTCAAAAGTTTGGGGGTGGGGAAGCACATGAAATCCGACTCCCCACTTAAGCTATTTGAGAGACCATAAATGTGGTAAGTCATTTCATTCAACAGCCCAGATGAGTTTAGTATCATATTTGCGTCTTAGGGAACTGAATGACAATGCCATCGACATTTAAATTGTGGGCACAAAATACTTGTCAAACACTAATTGCAGCCTTCCCCAACTCCTGTATTACTAACCTCATTATTAAAACAACTGCCTGAATGGCAACAGCGGAGAGAGAGTCTATTCACCAAAGTACTTCATGAAAAGGTACAATTGTGATTATGAGAAATTTGGATTTGTGAGCTTCACAGTTTTTAAAGAAAAATATTTGGCCTGAGCCAAGAGACTCATTGGTGAATGCTTGGCAACGGTATAGGATAGCCAGCTCCCATATTTTATACTTGACATTTTTTTCTAGGCAACCAGAAAGCTACATTGAGGCACCGAAGGCAATACTCCAACTGACGTTGGGAGGGGTACATCTTTGAATGTGTATGATTTGGGGTTGTTTGGTGCAGATAACAAGGATAAGTAGAGTCAGGAAAGGCAAAGAGCCATAAGGGTTGGCTTCCTCAGGGAAGGATTTACTGAGAAGGAAGGACTTGAGCTGAGCCTTGGAAGATGATTAAGGCATGAAGAAATAGGGAAAAGAAGGACATTAAAGGATTTGCTAGAGGCAGCTGGATGGTGTAGTGGAGAGAATCTGGACTCAGGAAAACATTTGTTCAGATCCCAACTCAAGTACATAACAGCTCTGTGACCTTGGGTAAGTTATTTAACCACCTTCAGCCTTAGCTTCCCAATGTATTTGAAATAGCTAGGTGGAAGGTGAGTGGTGTATTCGGCTTGGAGTCAAGAAGACTAGAGTTCAAATCTTGCCTTAGACGTTTACCAGCTGGGTGGCCCTTTGTCCAGTAAGACATCTTAAACTTAATATGTCACAAATAGAACTCATTATCTTTCCCCCAAACTCTTTTCCCCCTCCTACTTTCCCTTACTGTAGAGGGCAACACCCCTTGAGTCCCTCCAGCTTACAACATAGGAGTCATCCTGGACTCCTCAATATATCTCACCCTCACGGCCCCTTTCCCCCCATATCCAATCTGTTGCCAAGCCTGCAGATTTTCCCTTTGCAATGTCTCTTGAATATGCCCCCTTCCCTCCTCTGACACCACCACCACCACTCTAGAACAGGCCCTTATCACCTTGCCCCTGGATTATTGAAATAGGCTACTAGTGGATCTGCCTGCCCCAAGTCTCTCCCCACTCCAATACATTCTCCATTCAGTCACTAAATTGATTTTCCTAAAACAGACCCGATCATATCTTTCCCTACTGAATAAACTCCAGTGGCTTCCTATTGCCTCCAGGAACAAATCCAAAAATGCTCTCTTTGGCATTCAAAGCCCTTTATAACCTATCCCCTTTCCTATCTTTCCAGTCCAATTCATGTCCAAATTTAGACATCACCCTCATGATGTCATTGGTTCTCTTCGAGAACAAGGACAAACAATAGCGGTCTTCTTGTACCTTCTCCCCAAAAAGCATGTTATTTTGATCCAGTGATGCTGGCCTTCCGACTGTTCCATGAACAAGACACTCTGTCTCTTGATAGGATACCTACGGGGCCTCACACCGCTTTTTTCCTTTACAAAGGCATGAGGCTTCTGAGCATTCTGTCTGGTTGTCCCCATGCCTGGAATATTCTCCCTCCACTGCTCTGATCACCGACCTCCCTGGCTTCCTTTAAGTCCTAACTAAAGTCCCACCTTCTACAGGAAGTCTTCCCCAACCCCCCTTAATCCCAATGCTTTCCCTCTTTTAATCGTTTCCTATTTATCCTGTTCAAATCTTGCTTTATATATATACTTGTTTGCATGTTGTCTTCTCCATTAGATTTTAAGCTCTTTGAGGGCAGGGGCTGTCTTTTGCCTCTTTTTGCATCCCCAGGGCTTAGGACAGTACCTAGCACATAGTAGGTGCTTAATAAATGTTTATTGAATTGAATTTTTTTAAAAAATGATGGCATTGGACCTCATGGTCTCTAATGTTTCCTCTTAGCTCTAAATCTGTAACGTATGAGATAGTTCCCTCTTAGAATTCCCTAATTACCTTCAAAATGAACTTCAAGTGCCACCTCTTACCAGAGGCCTATCCTGAGTTCTCCATTTTCTAGTGCCATCCACCAGGAAATTAATTGTATGTAGACTTTTATATTTTGCATTTACTTTTCAGTGTATATAATTTCTCTCTACTCCTCACCAATCGAATATAAGTTCCTTGAGGCAAGAATTGTTTCATTTTTGTCTTTGTTTTCTAGTGCCTTCTGGTTTTATTTAGAGCAAGAATGCCAACATTGATGTGATTCAGCTTCTCCAGCAATATATGCATTTGTTGATCATTGAAAAAGGGTGTCACGCGTAAAGCACCAACGATCAAATGAAATTTACTGAAAGTTTAAATGATGATGTGATTCTTAGCTCCCTTTGCCTTGTTCTCTGCCAGAACCACATAAACAGAAGGAGGGGGAGCACACGAGCCTGAGGGGTGGAGTTTTTTCATTTTCCTTTGTTTTATGTGTTGCCATGGCCAAATATGTACATATAGAAAATATATAATATATGTATATAATATGTGTTATATACATGCGAATGATATGTAATATATGTGTATATTACATATGTATGTATTATATATGTATATTGTATATATATGTATGATGATTTAAATAATGATGTGATTCTTAACTCCCTTTGCCTTATTCTCTGCCAGAACCACATAAACAGAAGGAGGGGGGCACACAAGCCTGAGGGGTGGGGTTTTTCATTTTTCTTTGTTTTATGTGTTGCCATGGCCAAATATATATATATAAAATATATAATATATGTATATAATATATATTATATATGTGCATATGATATGTAATATATGTGTGTATTATATATGTATGTATTATATATGTATATTGTATATATATATATGTACGATGATTCAAATAATGATATGATTCTTAGCTCCCTTTGCTTTATTCTCTCCATATAAACAGAAGAGAGGGATGCACAGACTTGAAGGGTGGGGTTTTTTTTTCGTTTCTTTGTTTTATGTGTTGCTATGGCCAAATATGTATATATGTAATATATTGTATACCTGTATATGATATATAATATGTGTATATCATATGTGTGTGTGTATATATACATGTGTATATATATACGTATATATATATATATGTGTGTGTGTATATATGTGTGTGTGTATATATATACACACATACATACCATCACCATGTGGCCATGTTCCTGATGATTACTCACTGGTTAGGCTATCCTCAGAAAATATGTTTGGTCTGTTGCCAAGATCATACTCAAAAAATTTCAAGCTAGTAGATCCTCCCAGAACTTAAGCTCTTTTGGTATAGCCTCTGGGGTCCATGGCCATCTTCATACCACAATGGAGTAGTAGAGCAAGGCTTGGTGAAGGACTTTGAACTATTTCATTTTCGACATTCTTGGTTTATAAAAAATACAGAAGAAAGAAAGAAGGATGGCTTGTAGGTGCTCTTTAGAGCCACAGAGAAGGAAATTGGCAGAGTGGACTTTACCCCACATCTGAAGGCAAGAAGAAACGATATTTCACAGTGGTCATCGTGTATTGCAATACTACTGACAAATACTAATACTTACTAATAAGTCATCGAAGTAGCCAGGTGGTGCAGTGGATAGAACATAGGACCTGGAGTTAGTAAGGCCAAAGTTCAAATCCTACCTGGGATATTTACTAGCTGTATGACAGGAGCAGCAAGTCATTTACCTTCTCTCTGCTTTAGTTTCTTCATCTGTAAAATGGTGATGATCATAACACCTCCCTCCTACAGTTGTGAGGATAAAATGAGATATTTGTAAAGCACTATATAAATGCCATTATTGTTGTTATTAAATATGGGGGAAGGGAAAAGGAAAGAAACATGCATTTATATAGCACCTACTATGTGCCTGGCATTGTGCTGTTTTTAATAAATTTTCATCTCATTTCATCCTCTGAAAAACTCTGCAAGGTAGGTACTATATTATCCTTATCTGAGGGTAATTATTACTATTAAGGAAACGGATACAGACAGAGGTAAAGTGACTTGCCCCTCATCACAGAGCTAGTATCTGAGGCCACATTTGAGCTCAAGTCTTCCTGACCCCAAGCCCAGTACTCTATCAACTGTTCCACCAGCTGCCTCTGCATATGCAAAAATACTGCCATGAAAATAATGATAGCTTATGCACCAACATCAGTTGCTGAGGATGAAAGACAGAGAAAGAAGAACATCTAAATTAAATCAACATTCATTCTAATACTTGATGATTTCAATGCAAGGGTAGAAAAAAGATAAGGGAAAAATATATGGGAAGGCATGGTTCAGGAAGAAGGCATGAGAAAGGCCAAAGATTCATAGATTAAACAGAAGCCTCATGTCTTTCATATCATTATCACTTTCTTTGACAAAAGAATAGTGAGCATCAAACAACACCATAAAGTGCAAAATAGATTATATTTTAACGGACGGGAAAAGATTTGTTATTGATGTGGGAGTTATCCCTGAGGCAGCTGTCTGTGTACAGTCAGACTATTGACTTGTCAGAGTTAAGATCAGAATTATTTTTTAAACCAAGAAGCAAGAATTACAATGAGAAAAAGATATGATGTGCAATTGAAACAGCTTAGCTCTAAACTATTTAAACAAGTAATTGAGAATTAAAAATGGGAAGTGGAAAATAGAAATGACATTGACAGTGACTATAATAATTTCCTCCAGAAGTTTAACCAATTGTATATTAATTGCCACAGCAAAGAGACAAAAAGAGCCTTAAAAATGGCAAACATCTGCCTTAGATGGTTGTAAAAATCTCACAGGGGAATATGATTGTGAACAGTATGTTGTCTAATAAGATAGAGATAAGCAATGGAAGGTAAAACTAGTTTCAAGAAAAGCTTGACAAGATATCTAAGTAATCAAAGTCATTTCAAGGGCATTGAAGGATAAAGTAAAAAGAATTGTAAACAGAAGAAAAGGAAATGATTTGGAAAAAAACACTCAAAATCTTTTCACCTTAAAGGATGGTGAAGCCATCACACTTGGACCTTAACATTATAGTCCCAGATGTATTTATAGAGGAGAGAAAATGGCACTAAAGAGAAAAAAATGGAAAAAAAAGTTGTATTGGACCAAGCAAATATTCAGGAAATTTGTGCTGAAGACACTACAATTGTATTGCGTTGAAGGTTCAACATGCAAGGTAACTGAAGAAGGAGAAGATACCAAAGGCATGAAAAAAAATCTTGTACTTAACTAATGTTGACAAAAGGTGACCAACAGAACATCATCAACTTTCAACCTATGTATAGCCTACTCTTCCTTCTATACAAAAATCCTTAAGGTAGCCATCTATACATGACAAGAGGGTATCATTAATGGGAGAATTGGAAGGGAACAACTGAGTTTTCATAAGAATGTATATTCAACAGTGAACCACATCATTACCATTTTATAGTTAATGGAAAGATATTAAGAATATAAAATCTCATTGGGCTCTTGGTTGATTATAAAATAGCATTTGTTTTTAGTAAAATGAAACACTGCCTTGCAAGCTCTCATAGAACAATGGGTCCCTCATACATACATCAAAATCATTTGAGATTCTTTGAGCCAGGTAGAGTGGTACAAGCTTACAGACCCTGCTAGTGGGGAATTCTAAGCTAGAGCAGGGCTAAAACCGATCAGATGTCTAAACTAAGAAGAAATAATGGGATGGTTATATGGCAAGGGTGGAGAATGATAGACGAATAGCCAGAGGACTCCACTGGTCTCATCGCAATGTTAGAAGAAAGCAAGCATGCTCAGAGGACTCTCTGTGATGAACTTATGGGAAGACGTGATTAAGAGTGCAAAGATGAGCATGCATGGATAGGATGCCATCTGCTGTATTGGAAGGAACTTTTAAATAGATGAGATCACAGATCTATTTTTGTGTTTGAAAATCCCCAGCACCTGGCCTATAGTATTCATGTTAAAATGCTTACTAAATGGTATGTCACCATTCACCTGAGAAGACCTGTCTTCTCTCTGCGACACTTGGGAAATAGTGGGAGATACTGTTTGATAGAGAAGAGTCAGATTGTGGGGGGCCATGATAGCCAACAATTCTATAGATTTTGGTTTTTTTTAATTTTTATTTTAAATTTTTGGACGTGAGAAGGCAGGGCAATTAGGGTTAAGTGACTTGCCCAAGGTCACACAGCTAGTGAATGTGTCAAGTGTCTGAGGCCAGATTTGAACTCAGGTCCTCCTGACTTCCGGGCTGGTACTCTACTCGCTTCACCACCTAGCTGCCCCAATTCTATAGATTTTGACTTTAGTCTATCCCCATATCATACCTAGCACAACAGACACCTGCCCAAAAAAATATCTGCCTAAAGAGGCAGTCTATGTGGCTGACTGATTGATAACAAATAAGGATTATGGAGGTTTAAAGAATGACTGGTGAACTTTCAAGCAAAATAAGTGATTAGAAAAAAACCACTTGCAGTTAGTTTCCCTAATTGCTATTATCTCTTACACATCGAGCAGAGTGTGAGGGCTACCGTAAATAGCAGAATGGATAAGGAATTCAGAAGGCAGATAGTAGGTGCCTTATTGCTGGTGCAGTATCTGAGTAGAGGTATAGAAATCCCACTGTAAGCTTCCTAAAGGATCTGAAATTTCAAGGAAACAGCAAATTCTGGAATAGTTTTGTTCTGTTAAATGGGAATAACACCTGTGACAAGATGTTTTTGACTCCTATGAGCCAGAATTTAAACCATGCTAGGCATCTGGAATCTTTCTTGCTGCAGAGAAGTATACCTCCACCAGCAAATAATTCTGCAAGGAAAAGACTGCCATTTTGCTGAGTCAACAACAGGATTCAATTTCAGTTTCAAAGCAGCTCCAAGTCCTCCCACATCCTCCCAAGCAGAATTAGAGCAAGGCATCTGTTGGTACTCATGAAGGTCTGACATTATTTTTGAAGAAGTTATAAAAATAGATGGTGCTTTGAACCTGTTGTACTCTTACCCATTGTGTTAGAGGCAACAGTGAGGGAAATGACATGCTGTCTTTTGCCCTGGAATCCAGGTCTGCCAATATGATAAAGTCATAAGTAAAGTGTGAGACCCTCACCCAGACTCCTTGGTAAAAACAGGATGGTGTTGTTAAGATCTAGCCTTACCAATGATGCCATAGTACCCACCTTTAATAGGATAATCATCTTATTGAAGAAAGGTGGATTCTCCAAACTATAGGCTAGTGGTCAATAGTAGGCTAGCCAATACCTTTGATTCCTGGCAAAGTTCTATTGCTTGTGAGAACTTAAGAAGGGAAGTGGTTTTCTAAGAACCAATATGGCTTCATCAAGATTAAGTTATACCAGGTTAATCTCACTTTTTGATGGAATTATTAGACCTGTAAATTGAAGAAATAAGCCCCAGTACATGGTGAAGCAACCACATAAATGCATTGCTGGTGGAGCATGGAATAGTTCTGCCATTTTGAAAAGAAAACCACTTTGGGATTGCTTAAGAAGAGCTACCAAAGGTTTACACTCTGATGCAACAAAAGGGCTATCTACAGAAAGAAAAGACTTATCAGATAGGTCTTATCTGTTTGAAAATATTCATAGCAGTATTATAGTAACAAAAAATAGAAAATAAACTATCAACCCAACAAACAGAAAATGGCTATACAAGTATAGGAATATTCTAGAATATTATTGTACTGTAAAGAATGATAAATATGAGGGATTCAAAGAAACTTGGGAAGATATGTGAAGTCAACAAAGTTGTTGAAGGCCCTGAGTCCAAGTTACATGAAAATTGGTTGAAAGAACTAAGGATGTTTAATCTGGAGAAGGAAAAACTCGAAGAGTGGTACATGATAGTTGTCTGCAAGCATTTGGAGGCCTGTCATGTGGAAGAGGGATTAGATGTATTCTGTGTGGCTCCAGAGGTCTGTGGGTGGAAGTTGCAAAGAGACAAATTTAGGCTTGATGTCAGGAAAAACTTTCCAGCAATTATAGCTATCTAAAAGTGTATTGGGCCGCTTCAGGATATGGTGTTTCTGAGAAGAGCTTAGATGAGTGCTAGTCAGGAATATTATGGACAGGATTCCTTTTGGACGTGGGTTAGAATATATGGCTACCGAGATCCCTTCTACCTCTCAGATTCTGTGGATCTGTAAAGTGATATAAAATAAAGAAAGCTGAGGCAAAGAGCGATGTACACATAAACTACAACTGTCAATCAACCAGCATTTATCACATGCCCACTGTGTGTGCTACTATGTAAATGAAGACAACATTCAAAAGCCATAAAACATAGATCAGAAACAATGGGAAACACTGGCGCTAACTTGCTAAAATTCAAACACTTCCTTTCTTTAGCAAATGGTAAATTTTAGAATGTAAAGTTGCTTGCAATGCTCTTTTATGTTGCTTTGTCTGAGTATTCTTTTTGTGGTGGTTTATATAATTAGGTTTAGTCACAAAGTTAAAAAAAGAATATAAATTATGTGTTTATCTATATTTACAGTATAGCTAAATATGTATAAATTGTAGGTGTATAGCTATGTATATGTGTGTATATGTATATGTACATAAACACATACATAGCATATCAATAGCCATCCTGAAATGTGATCCCTAGGAAATAACAGTGTTCCCAGAGGGAGTCAGACCAGGGGGAAGTGTTGTTGTTTAGTCATTTTCAGCCACATCCTACTCTTCATGACCCCACTTGGGGTTTTCTTGGCAAAGATACTGGAGTGTTTGCCATTTCCTCTCCAGCTCATTTTACAGATGAGGAAATCGAGGCAAACAGGGTTATGTGACTTGCCCAGGGTCACACAGCTAGGAAGCGTCTGAAGCCAGATTTGAACTCAGGAAGATGAATCTTCCTGACTTCAGGCCTGGATTGTATAAATAAAAAGGGAACCTTGTATTCTGTGAGCTATTGAAGAATATCACTTTTCTTTGTTGATTAGATATGAGAGATCAGCACATGTCTTACTCAATAAATTCATCATCCATGACAGTTATCTTTAGGTTTGACCTCTCTCTAGCTCTATACACAAATATCCTACATTTAGCACAGTGCCTGGCACAAAATAGGCACTTTATAAATACTTATCCCCACCTCCCTCAGGCACTTTTAATAACCCACATATGTTCTGATTCAATGCTGAAGTGCATGGCACTTTGGGGTGACAGAGCAGACCTTAGGCAATTCTTTGGTCCCCTTTGCTATATTTCTACTCTGACATCCTGTCATCACCTAAAACTCAACCCACCCTCCTACCTTCTGCACTAGCTTCTCCTCTTGACTCTTATTTTAATCATATCGTCCTTCTCCTAAACTTCTCCAGGCTTTCGTTTTCTCATCTGTAAAAGGACAGGCTGGGAGTTGATGATCTGTAAGGCCCCCTCCTTGTCTAAAAATATGTGACCCTCGTCACCCGAGATGAAACCTCATAGGCATTTTTTTTATCTTCTTCCTCCTCCCTATTCCTAATTCAGCCAGTCAGCAAGTCCCTTCAACTTTGACTCTTAAAAGAAGTATAGTGAATAGAAAACTGTTGTTGGAGACAAGATGATATGGGCTTATGACATTTCTGACACACTCTGGCTTTGTGACCCTGAGCAAGTCATTTAATCTCTTAGTGCCCCAGGCAAGCCTCTAAGACTGTAAGTCACAAAGAAAGTGCCTAAATGCATTGGAAGACTGAGTTTCTTCATTGAGTTCACAGTACCAAAGAAATCGTGGATCTAGTCCCCAGAAAAGTATCTCTAACATCCATCTCTTCCTTTTTTTTTCCCTAATGCTACCGAACAGGTGGAAAGAATACTCATCTCCTCAAGTGGAAAAAAATATGAGAGTGGGAGTTAAGAGACATGTATTCTACTTCTACTTCTGCTACTAAATTGTTGCAACCTTGGGAAATCCAATTTCTCTGTTCTCAGTTTTCTTATCTGTAGAATGGAGACATTGGGCTGGGTGATCTCTAAGGCTTCTTGTAGCTCTGAAATACTGATTCTACATCCGGATTTTGGGAGTGGCCACTTAACTGTTCTCCCCTGCCTTCATCCCACACACTGTTGTCATAGTACCCATCCTAAATATAATTTTCTCAAGTTATTGTCCTACTTAGAACCCATCAACGGGTCCCCATTGACCAACAGAGAATAAACAGCTTAGCCTTACACTTGAATGCCTTCCCAATTTATCCTCACTTATAGCTTATAACCCTTCAGTTATATCTCGCTTTACTTAGAGATATAGTCCATGTTTGTATGTAGACAGACCAGTCAGACTTATCTGCATTTGTTGTGGTTGTTCAATTGTTCAGTTGTGTCTGACTCTATGTGACCCCATGAACAAAGTTCGTGGGGTTTTGTTGGCAAAGATAATGGAGTGATTTGCCATTTCCTTCTCCAGTGGGTCCCCATTTTATAGATAAGGAGCTGAGGCAAATAGGGACTACATGACTTGCCCAGTTAAGTGTCTCAGGCTGACTTTGAACTCAGATCTTCCTGACTCCAGACCCAGTGCTCTATCCATTGCACCACCCAGCTGTCCAAGACAGATTTCCAAATGCACAGTATTTTTTCTTTGTTTGGCACCCTTGCTCACATCATTCTTCTGTGCCAGAATGACCTTCTTTCTGCCTATCCAACTCTTTCAATATCCCATTCTATTTCTACCCCTTTCCCCCAATACCACATCTTCTCCATTCATGAAGTTTTTTGGACTCTACCACTCACAACGTTCTCTTTCTCTCATGAACTCATAACAAAATGAAACTCACTATTTCCCTTCAAACCCAATTCTCCCAATATAGATGCATTTGTTACCTCCAATTGTAGCTATGGAGGGGACTGCTATCCTTCTGGTCATCCAAGTTTGCAAGCTTGATTTCATTATTGAGTTTCCCTTTTCCCTTATTCCACTATGTCCAACTGGTTGCCAAGTATTTGGGATTCTATCTCCACATGTCTCACTTGTTTCTTTCCACTCACATAACCAGCACTTTAGTCCAGACTCTCATCACCTCTCACACAGACTATTATAATAGCCTCTTAATCAGACTCCCAGATTTCAGTCTTCATCATTTGCAATTCATCTTCCATAGAGCTGCCAGAGTAATCAAATGAATTAACAGATGTAAAGCACTTTGCAAATCTTAAATTGCTATATACATAAATGCTTAATATTATTATTATAATTATGAGGACATAAGTCTGAGTATGTCACTTCCTCGCTTAAGACCCCTTAGTGGCTCCCAATTGCCTCTAGGATAAATTATGCACATCTCCATTTGGAATTTAAATCCTTTTATAGTCATCTTCAGGCCATCTGGTTCATTTTATGTTATTCTTCTTCATGCAGAGAATCTCAGAATTTTAGGGTTGGAAAGGACCTCAGCCATCTAGTACAACCACATATGAAAAGGAATTTCTACTATACCGTACCTGACAAGTGGTCACCTTCTCTCTTCTTGAAGACTTTCAGTTAAGGGGAACCATCATGCCCTGAGCTAGCCCATTCAGCTTTTGAACAGCTCTTATCATTAGAAAGTTGTTTTTTATATTGAGCCTAAAAGTTGTCCCTTGGTAAATTCCACTGCTTGTTCTTGTTTCTACCCTTTGGCACCAGACAAACAAGTCCTATCCATCTTCCACATGACTATCCTTAAAATATTTGAGTATACCTATCATACTTCCCCAAGTTTTCACTTCATAAGGCTAAACATCCCCATTTCTGTCCATTGCTGTTTATGTCATATGGGCTCAAAGCGCTTCACCCTCCTGAATGCCTTCATATGGCTAATCTTCAGCTTATCCATGTCCCTCTTAAGCTGTGGCATCTGGAATTGGACACAACATTCTCGATGTAGTTTGACCAGGGAAGAGTACAGAGGACACCACCTTTCCCTCCTGGAAGCCTTTCCTATTTTGGCAAAGTCTAAATTGAATCAGCTTTTTGGATGGCCTCATCACTCTCCTGAGTCCTGTTGAGCTTACACTACAGTCCACCAAAATGCCCCGGTGGTTTTCAGGAAAAGCGTTGTTCATTACGATGGCACAGTCTGATTTATTATAAGATGAATACATTAGTAACATGGAAAGTTGAATTTTCTGGTGTTAAAAATATAGGCATTCACCAAAACAAACAAACAAACCCAGTATTTAAAGTTTTTCCTTAATGCTCCCCTCTACCATGTGTGGCCTAGGTAGTTACCTGCCTTGACTGTCTCTAATCCTGTCTCTCTCTTGCTTCTTTTATCAAAAGAGAGGAGGAGACCAGGAGAGGAAGAGGAAGAGACAGAGGAAGAGAGGGAGGGGAAAGGAAAAGTGGGTAGAGGAAGAGAGAGGCAAAGGAAAGGCAGATATAGGAGAGGGGGAGAAAATAGAGAACGAGGATGAAGGGAAAGAGGGAGAGGGATAGAGGGAGGGAAGAAAGCGAGAAGAAAGGTGGATAGAGAGAGAAGAGAGGAAAGGAAAAGGAAAAGGGAAGAGAGGGAGAGAGAAGGAAGAGAGAGAGGAAAAGGAATGATAGAGGGAGGAGGGAACACAGGGAGAGGAGAGAAAGGAAAGAGAGAGGAGTGGAAAGGGGGAGGAAAGGATATATAGAGAGAGGAAGGGAGAAGGAAAGAGGGAGAGAAAGGGAAAATACAGGGGAAGAGAGGAGAGAAAGGGAAGGACAGAGAGAGAGAGAGAAAAGAAGAAGAAGAAGAAGAAGAGATAGAGGAAGAGTTGGGAGAGAAAGGAAGACAGAAGGAGGAGGGATAGAGGGATAGAAAGAGAGGTGGAGAGAGAAGAAGAGGAAGGCAGATAGAGAAGGAGAATAGATAAAGAGGGAGAGAGAAGAAGGATAGAGGAAGAAAGAAAGAGGGAAAGAGAGGGAAAATAGAAGGAAGACAAGAACAAAAGGGAGGATGGATAGATGGGGGAGAGGAAGAAGAAAGGGAGAGAGAGGAAGAGAGAGGAGAATAGGGAGAGAGGGAAGTTAGAGGGAGAGAAGGGAAGGGAAGGGAAGGAAGTGGGGACAGCGGGGGAAAGGGAGAGTGAGAAGGAAAGGAGCTAGAGGGAGATGGAGGGAGAGGAAGAGGAGAGATACAAGAAAGGGGGGAGGGAAGAGAGAGAAAAAGAGACACGAGGTGGGGTAGATCATCGCATAGTATGAATTGGTTAGCCAGAAAATTCTTCTCTTTCAGTATATAGGATCTTTCCCTCAACTGTCCTGATGTGTGTGTGTCTTATTCTGGATCAACCCATCAATTCTGGAGGAATGAGAACCTCAGCAGAGTTCCTGCTACTATGTGTCTGTCAATAACAGGAAAGACCTGGGCAACTGGCCTGGGTTGGTCTGAGTTCTAGGGGTGACCACGGGCAAATGAGGATTTGCCCCCAAACTAGGTTTTTGTCTGAGAGGATGGCTCTGAAGTTTGCCTTCCTCTTTTTTCAAGGGATGATGTCTAGGAGAAAAAGCTCATGTGTCTCAAGGAGAGAGCTTCAATGGCTGCCTCTGGACAGACTCTAAGAGCTTTTATACCTAACCCTGTGAGCTCCTGGAGGTAGGGACTCTGTCTTATTTATCTTTGTAGCTTCTTCTCTACATTTATTAAATATTTAAAATAAAATTGCAACAAAAAAGGCATTATCAAAATTGGTTTTTAATTCCTTTGAATCAGTGTCCGTTTCACATATTCTTGGAAACAGATCTCTTTGTGCAATCAGTTGGGTTTTTTTTTTAAATTAAACATGGATTCTAGGATGGTAAAGATAGAAGGGACCTCAGAGGTCATGCAGTCTAACCTCAGCCTCTATTTTGTAGATGATTGACCTGAGACCCTGAGAGGTTATGTACCTATGACAGCACTGGAATTCAAAGCCAGCCATGCTTGAGATTCAGTCCTCTTTCCACTACACTGCAAGATTAACTGAGCTAAGATATAATTGATAAATTGCACATAATTTCTTTGGCACTGGAAATGTCACTCTTGCCAAAAAGTCTCTCTTACCATTTTCCAAGAAAAGTGACGTGTGGGATAATTATTTTTAGATAAAAAATAATATTGGTGTCATAATTTCAATATATGTAAACCTGCTAAGATTGCATGAGTTTTTTTAATCAGCTCTGAGACTGGTGACATATAAATTTAAATGTCGAAATATCTGCCCACTTCTTCCTCAGATTCCTATCTCTTTTTTTTACCCCTTCCTTCATTTAGTAATAGAGTAAAATTGTGCTGCTCTTAGGCAGCGTGATAAAGCAGCCACAATTTTTGGCTTTCATACCTCTCCTGTCATATTGCCCCATTTCTGTTTTATATCGAACTTTGTCCTTCTCTTTCCCTCCCCATTCCCCCGTATACAGACATCCTCTCAAATAGAGCGCACTTACCCTCAACCACACTGTGGAGTAGGCAGAGGTTATTTTTGTCATCTTTCCCTTCTACAGACAACATTGTCATCCAAAGGCAGCCATTACAAATGGCAAAAATTGGGGCAACAAAAGCCCCAATTGGGGCAGTGAGGTCTTTAAAGAAAAGTACCACTTTAGATCATGGAGGCAATTGCCTGGGCTTGCCTATTATGGGAGGGGGAACCCAATGCTTAACACAGTACCTGGCACACAGTAGGGGCTTAATAAATGCTTCTGACTTGATACTGGGAAGCTTTATTTATGGGGGCTGGAGGGGATTGTTGTTAATATAATTTGCTTGATATGATTTGGAGTTTATGGTGTAAAAGCAAAACGTAATTCTGCCTTTAAGAAGCAGTCAGACTGTTCATTCATTTTGAGGCAGACAGGAATACCTGCAGTGTAGGAGAGAAATGAAAGTGGATCAGGCCGAGATTGAATTTATCCGAACTGGGGAAGGGAGAGAGCTGGCGCAGGAGAATGAGGTTTATCCAAGGTAAACAAAGAATTTAGTGAGAAAAACACACATATCCAGAGAAGCCAAGATTAACTAAAAGCAGAAAACTGACAGGATAATAATTATAACTCACATTTCTCTGGTGCTTATTAGGTTTGCCAAACGCATTCCTCCAACAACAGCGAGGCAGGAAAATAATCCTTACCTCCATTCTACACATGGAAGACGAGGGGCAGAGACGTGTCCCCAGCGTCAGGGTTGAGCTGAATGCCAAGATTCTAACTAATACCAATGGTCTTGCTGAGGATATGTCTGGGATTTTTGAAGGACTAAAATGAACTAAAATCAACACAGAAAATCAAGTCATCTAGTGAGCATCATTTAGACCTACTTTTGCTGAATTGATGGGCAGGATGCTCATGGTCCTTTCTGACTTATAAGAGAAGATGATCTCCTGCTGGCATGCCCAAAGGAGATAGTCTAGAAATAAAAGATCAGAGAGCTGAAAACTGAACCTTGGTAACAATCTAATTAACTGAACTGGAAGACAGCCTATCAATGGATCATGGGATTGTAGATTTAAAACTGGAAGGGACCTCAGAGGCCATTGAGTCCAACCCTTGCATTCTACATATAAGAAAACTGAGGCACACAGAGGATTGTGACTTGCTCAGAGTCACACACCTGATAAATGCCAGAGGAAGGATTTGAACTTAGGTCCTACTGACACCAAGTCCAACATTCTATCTGCTATTCCATGATGCCCTTGCAATAGGGATAGAAGAGGAGAGATAGGGGAGGGCATCGTGGAAACTAATAAATGAGAGAATTTTAGGAAGGAGGAAGTGGTTTGCAATATCAAATGCTATAGAAAGTAAGAACTGAAGCAAAAATGTTCAATTTGGTAATTGATAAATTATTGGGAAGGGAAGAAATCATTTTGCTGAGGATTACAGAAAGAGAGTGATGAAGCAGACATAGGAGTTGTAGACTCTACTTTAAAAGTTTCTATGTTTAACTGATTCAGGATGCTTAGATTGGGGCCTTTCCCCCAGAGGGGGCAAAGAGTACTAGAACAGCTAATGTGTCTATTAGTGTAGCCCAGTCCATCAAAAGAATCCCAAGTCCTATGTCTCTCCTTATCTGGCCCATTCATGATTGGCATATTCCAAGGTGGCTGGGGTCTGCTTATCCTAGACTGTCAGAGTGAATTTTCTGAGTTGTGGTTACATGCGCAACTCAGGACCTAGGACCAGAGCAAGACTGGGACTCAAGGGAGATGGTGAGGAGGAAACACATCACCTTGTATCCTTTCTGAGTGAGTAAGTGTCCCACAGGTAATATATTGATCCTATAAATAGACATAGTAGTTAGGTTAGAGGTACATGTAATTCTTTCAGTTTCTTGAAGACTACAGCCAAAGTAATTCCATAAGAGAAGATAGAAATAAGATAGTAAATAGATAGTGAAAGGGAGGTTTATTTATTTATTTTAATAAAGAGGACCATTGTTGGGCACTGCCAGATTGTCCTCCAGAAAGATTGTACCAATTTTCAATGCCATCAATAATGTATGTGTGTACTTAATTTCTCATAGTCCTGCCAACAGTTAAATTACTTTTTTTTTATTTTTAACCTGATTGATACATGTAAGCAGATACCTGGTAATTGTTTTAATCTGTGACTTGTGAACATCAAAACTTTAGGAAGAAGAAAATGACACCATGGTGTTTGGTGGTGAAGTGATTTTTGGCTCTTGAATTCTCTTCATAACTAATGTCAAGGAGGTAATCACATATTTCACCAATGTCTAGGGGCTGGCTGTGTAATAAAGCCTCATTAACTGAACTGCACCAATTAGGAATCTGTGTTAATTCCAGACTGCGCTGAAATTTCCTTTGTACTCATTGAGGAGACAAAATTAATAGAACAAACAAAATTGCAAGGGAAATGCTTAACTTAGGGGAAGAAATTATTTTCTAGCACTTCAGATGTAAATGATCAGCACAATAATTACTGACCAATCGTTTTGTGTACAATAGAACCTCACCCACAGAGATCTTATTTGGGCATAGTTGACCTAGGTACAGCATACTTCAGAATAACCAAACTCGATTTCTTTTCAAATGTTTTATAATTAACAGTGACCTTCTCCACAATTAGTTCAACTTGGGTCTGGCTTAATTTTTTTTAAGTCCAACCCTCATGTGAAATAGTACTATTTTGGGTAGGTGGGCAGAGAGGTAACTCATTCCTAGTAAGTGGTAAATTAGATTCTTTTGAAAATCTTTAATTTTCCTCTTTTTCTCACATCAGATATAAAACACATACATTGTGCAAAGCTAGCTGTAGCAGCTTCATTTACTCTATTCATAGTCATCAGACCCCCCACCAGATCTGTCAGCAGGGTGTTAACATCTGTGTTCAGCAATGGTAATTGAGATTTTCATCATGAGGTCAACTTGTACAGTTTGGCTGTTCAACAGCTTTGGCCAGTCTAAAACCTGCCAAATAGTTCATATAGTGCCTGGTACCTGGCACCAAAGTGTGGTATTACCAAAGGTACACCTGGGTTTTATAGATTGTCACTAATAGAAATAACCATTGCTACCCATGTTATTTCAGTGGCATGCCTTTTATCAATGTGTCAGGACAAAGATTGCAAGACATTTGCAAAAAAGAGTGAAGAAGGCATCCAATATATAACACTGGTTTGGCTGGGACTTTTTATAACAGCTGGGATGTGCACACAGGAGAGATGCGAGGTTATCACTAACTATTTTGAAATACATTTTAAAAGTACATGTGTGGGATTGGAGTGAAAATGAAAATTCAACATTGTACAATCTAATTTATATAGCATCTTTCCTCTGTAGATTTCAAAGTACTGCTCAGAGAATCACTGTTATCTGGTGTTGGGCAACAATTTTCTAGAACCTACTAATAGTCAATTTGTCGCTTAGGCGCAGGACTGTCTGGGCCCCACAGATTTTAACAGATATAACTTGAGGTTTTAAAATTTCTAAAAGATACTTTAACAATGTTAGGTAAGGGCACTATCAGACTGTGGGTTACTCAAGGGTACATACTGTCTTTTGCCTTTCTTCATATTTCTGGCACTTAGCACAGTGCCTGACATATAGTAGGCACTTAGTAAATGCTTATTGACTAACAGGCCAAAGAGTCAGTCTGGGATGCTATTGTGGATAGACAGCCTACTTCAGACTCAGGAAGTCCTAAGGTTCAAATGCAGACTTTGACATGTCCTGGCTATGACCCAATAACTGAGCCTGTCAGAGCCCAAGCCAACTCAGTAAGATTCCTGCTGTATGTGTAGCAGAACAGGGACTAGAAGAGAAAATTTCTTTATTAGGAGTTACTCACACAGTTTATGTCTGGACCAAAAAATTAAAAAAGAGGACACTAGACTTGGAAAGGAGGAGGCCCTGTCAGGAGAAAAAGAATGAAGGAATTAAGGAAGGAAGGAAGGAAGGAAGAAAAAAGGAAGGAAAGAAAGAAGGAAGTGATAGAAGGAGGAAAGGAGAGAAGGAAGAAGGAAGGAAAGGAGGTAGGATGGAAGGGAGGGAGGGGAAGAGGCAGGGAGGAAGGGAGGGAGGGAAGGAGGAAGGAAGGGAGTGAGGGAGGGAGGAAAGAAAGAAGGAAGGAAGGAAGCGAGGGAGAGAAGGAGGGAGTAAACAGGGGAGGAAGGGAGGAAAGAAAGAAGGGAGGAAGGAAAGAAACGAGGGAGGGAGGAAGGAAGGGAGGAAGGAAGGAAAAGCGATGATAAAGCACTTGCAATGTATACACATGTGAGTGTGTCTGTGCCACGTACATATACCACTTTGAAGTCTGCAAAGTGTTTTACATATGCTATGTTCTTTAAGCCTCACAACAACCCTGTGAGGAGGAACAGTACAGGTCTTATTATCATTGTGTACGCTTACAGAGGAAGACCCTGAAGTCTGGGGGTGTTAAGTGACCTGTTCTACTTTACATGGCTAGTCTGTGTCTGAAGTGGGATTTGAATACTAGGTCAATCAATCAATCAACACACAGTGTTTATTATATACGAGGCACTGGGAATCCAAAGGGGAAAAGCAATTTTTTTAATGGACTAGCCCCTGCTCTTAAGGAGCTTAGTGTTTGTTAGTCTTTCTATTATATCATGCAACTAGGTAGCACAGTGGATAGCGCACTGAGCCTGGAGTCAAGAAGGCCTGTGTTCAAATCCAGCCTTAGTCACTTACTAGCTATGTGACCTTGGGCAAGTCACTTAACCTCTGTTTGCCACAGTTCTTTCAAATGAAAAATGGGGATAGCACCTATATCCAAGAGTTGGTGAAGATAAAATAATATTTATAGCATGCAATACATGCTTGTTTCCTTCCATGCTATCTTTTGTAGAATCATATAATTAGAGGGAGGGCAACAGGTGAATATTACACTAGAACCCTGGCCCATGTAAAGGAACAAAAAGTCTCAATTGGGTGAATCTTATAAGAAAGATTTATGGAAAGATATGGACCCCAAAAATATAGGGTGAGAAAAATAGAGGAATGATTTTTTGTACCTGTGGAAGGAGTAACCATACCACTGAGGTCATGGGTCCAGCAAGGCAAAAGTGTTGGTCTGTTTCACATTGCTACCCATTTGCTCTGCCTTTCAGCCCTCACAAACTCAATTCCATCTGCTCACCTAGGGGTGATGAGGCTCTGAGGGATTGATCCACGTGACAGAAACACTAGAAATTCTTTTGTTAATCAGAGTGCCGATTTATGCATAGACGATAGAAGATGCACCAAACCTGAGAACTGGGACCAGTCATCTGCCCAGCACAACTCTGATCCCCAGTGGGAAAGACAAACATGGGAGACCACATTAAAAATTGGAAGGTTGTTCGGTGACTTTGGAACCTGCACAGACACTAAGATATTTTTAAAGCGTTGAAGCAAGTAGGGCTATTTAGTTGGGGGAAGAGAAGATTTAGAGGGGGCATCATTTCTGCCTTCAAATATTTGAAGGTCTGTCAAAAGGAAGAGGGATTAGAATGATTCTTATTAAATAATTTAACAAGGTTAAGTGGCTTGCCCACTACCTACTTATTATCTTTTCTCTACTTAAATGACTTGCCTGCTTTTTCTTTCAGTCATATATGTCCTTGACAACACATTTTAAGTCACTTCTTGATGACAAGTTGATAATATCCTGCAGTCTACTTTAGTCATGTGTCTTTTCATTGCATTTTCAGTCATTCTGAGAGTGGTTCTTCTGAGATTGTCAAATCCCACAATTCATAGGAGAATGTTGGTCATCATAACAGTGCGGTAACCCTACCACAGGAAATAGCACCATTAGATATACTCTGTCCTTTTCAGACCATACATAGAGTGTTTTCTTCAATTATTTTAAAATGAGAACATTATTTTAAAAATTGCAATCAGATATACACATTTGGGGGCATTAAATAATTTATATTAGAAAATCAGCAGAAGATAGGGTACAGGGAGCTGGTCTAACAGCTAGGAAGACCTGGGTTCAAGTACTTCTCCTGATATATACTGGTTATGTGGTCCTAGGCAAGTCACAACTTCTTAATGCTCTAGGCAACTAAGGTGCTGACTTGTATTGGTAGGACTTTCTTCACCACTTACTTCTCTATACCAATGAAATCATAGGTTCAGTCCCTATCTCTCTCCCCGGCCAGATGCCACACTGGATAAAAAGAAATGATTTGAAAGTGAAAAGAACATTTTAAAAGTTCCAATCAGTTACACACGTTTTTAAAAATTAAAGAATCTGTAAAAATGCAAATCAATACTTTCTGTTGTTAACTTTCTGTTAATGTAGCAAGATATGGCAAAGCTTAAAGATGGCATCATGTAAGGGAGATTACAGTTCGGTTTATATCACATTTAGAGCAATATATTCTTCTAAATTCTTTGGGAAAGTTTTATAAATAGGTCACAACAGGACTTGTAAAATATTCAGGACCCAGTTTTGGCAAAGATTCCTCTATGTATTATTTAGAAGGATTAGAGAAGACTATTTCACCCAAAGGGAATCTGCATTTATAGATTCTAGAATATTGCATTAGGCATCAAAGAGGCACTTGGTTCCAATTTTCAAACTATGGATAACATGCTTATTAACAGCAGCATATAGCAAGGAGAGATAACACAGGCCTGTTCAACTCTCATCCCAACTGGAACAGGCTATTTGATTTTGTTTAAACATACACCCACACATAGAATGTTTCATATCCATAATTAAAATAGTTGCAAATTCAGAATCTTAATTATATGTGGTTGTCTTATTCAAATTGCTATGTATGTTTGTTGTAACTTTGTAACCTTTAAAATACTATATAAAAGTGAGTTATCATTATCGTTATAGGAGATGAACTAATATTGTCAATTCCGCTCAATGAAACAGTGTAAATAAATTTCCATTGCTTTTGACGATGCTTGTTCTCTAAACATTCCCAGAGTACTTATAATTAATCTGTTAAACTGGAGGCATTTCATTTCCCTATACCTTTCCAGAATCTCAGAATTTGATAGGATCCTAGAGAGTACGTAATCCCAAATATATATAAATAGGATTTTCCTCCACAGTAGCCATCCAGCCTTAGTTGAAAACCTGCAATATACAGGAGTCTACTACTTTCATTTCAATTTTATAAATTCCTATCTTTTAGAAAGATTCTCTCCCTCCCCCCAATATTGAATAAAAATTATCTTCTCTATAATTTTCACGTACTACTTCTAGGTCTTCCATCTAGTGTCAAGTAAACCAAGTTTAGACCCTCTTCCTCGTGACAGCCATCCACGAGCTTGAAGGACATCTCATGTCCATCCTGACTCTTCTTTTCTCTAGGCTAAGCACCTATAGGTCCTTCAATTGTTCGTCATGTAAAATGAACTCAAGGCCTTTCCCTTTCCTCTGGACACTCTCCATCCAGCCAACGTCCTTCCTAAAACATGGCACCCAGAACTGAGCACAATTCTTCCTTAAAAGTAGGATGGAGACAGTTAAACAAGGCAGAATAGAGGCAGCATTCTAAAATAGCCATAAGCTTAGTCCAGAAAATATCAAGATAATTGTTTTTATGCAAATATATACTGTGTTTATTTGCAAAGGGTGAAGAATTTTTAAAGGTTGTGTTCACAATATGACCATACTTTTGATAGGAAAAAAATGATTAAATTGAGTCCTCCTGACTCATATTTTAAATCAATTTGACTTAAATGGAATCTACTTGTGACTGTCCTGCCCTCACCAGTAGATAAATTAGGAGCAATGAAATTGATCTGACATCCTAGGCATACCACTTGTCATTTTATAATGAATGTATTGGAACATAAACTTCTTTGGAGGTGGCATGTTTGTTGTTGATAGCTATGAATAAAGAAAACATGTGACTCATTTAGGCTAGTCTAATTTAAATCATTTGGGTCTCCTTTTAAAGGAACAAGCCAGCAGTGTAGCTAAAACCTAAGAGACACATAGAATATTAAAGTGGGAAGGGATATTATATTTTAAAATTATTTTTAATTTAAAGATGGAGTTTGGAAATGCGCAAACATCCCTACCCCCCAGAAAGTATATTTCAATAGTTAGTTTATCCATCTTTAACAACAAGGAGGGAATGTGCCCTTTAACATTTCAGTACTAACATTGATAAATACAACTGTGTTTGTCTAGAGTTTTGTTGTCCCTTAATGTTGATCTTATTTACACTGTTGGAGTCACAGTGTATATTGGGTTTTTTTTTACTCTCTTCACTCTGTATCACTTACATATTTGCTATGTTTTATCATCTCACATTTATCATTCAGTAATATTCCATTACATTCTTATTTGTTTAGCCATTCCCCAATAATTGTGCAGTTGGTTTCTAACCTTTTGTCATAAAAACTACATTATGAATGTTTCTGGATATATGGGTCTTTTTTTGCTGTTGGTAATACTCTTCTTAGATTATTAGCCCCCATACAGAAATCTCTGGATCAAAAGACATGAATAATTTAGAACTTGTGTGGCCTGATTTCAAATCATTTCTTCCTGAATGGTTACAAAAATTCACAACTCTACCAACAGTGTGAGCACGCCTATCTTCCCAGAATTCCTCCAACAACGAGTTTTCCTATATTTTACCATCTTTGCTAAATCATCGGGTTGATTATTGTGATATCTCATGGTTGTTTTAATTAGAATTTCTCTGATCATTAGTGATTTTGAACATATTTTAGGTAGTTGTTGATCATTTGTATTTCTTCTTTTGAAAACCAGTTGTTCTTCAATTTGGAACTATGCCCAAGAGGCCATAAAACTGTGCATGCCCTTTGACCCAGCCACTACTAGGTCCATATCCTAAAGGCATCAAAGAAAAAGGAAAAAGACGGTATGTGCTAAAGAAGCTCTTTTTGTGGTGGCAAAGAATTGGAAACTGAGGGGATGCTCATCAGTTGGGGAATGGCTGACCAAGTTGATGTATAAGATTGTGATGGAATATTATTGTGTTTTAAGAAATGATAAGCAAAAAAAAATTAAAAAGAACTGTGTGAAATGATGCAGAGTGAAGTGAGCAGAACCAGGAAATCATTGTGCACAGTAACAGTAATACTACAACAATGATTAACTGTGAAAGACTTCTGCTACTCTGATCCATACAATAATCCAAAACATTTCCAAAGGACTTAGGATAAAAAATGCTATCCATTTCCAGAGAGAGAACTGACGAACTCCAAGTACAAAATGAGACATAATTTTTTTTACTTTATTTTTCTTGCTTTTTTTGACTGCATGGCTAATATGGAAATATATTTTGCATGATTTCACATGCATAATTGATATATTTCTTTCTCTCTCAATGGAAAGATTAAAGGTGAAGGGAGGGAGGTAATTTGGAACAAAAAAATTTAAAAATTATTAGTTAAATAATAATTTAAAAGAGAAAAACATTTGTTCTAGTTTGTTAACCACTTGTTTATTAGAAAATGGCTCTTAATTTCATAAACAATTGCCCAAAGATTTCAGAATAAAGACTTTAATTAGAGATAGGCAATACAATTAAAAATTCTTACTCCATATCTTGATTCTAGCTGTGTTTATTTTATTTGTGAAAAATATTGTTTTATATAATCAAGATTATTTATTTTATCTTTTATGAGCTCTTCTATACTTTCTCTAATTATGAATTTTCCCCCTATCTATAGTTGTGAAAGATAGAACTCCCATTCTCTTAATTTTTTGGAGTGTGGCATTTTATATTTTGATCAGAGATTCTTAACCTTTTTTTGGATGTCAAGCAACCCTTTGGCACTCTGGTGAAGCTTATGGACCCCTTCTCAGAATAATGTTTATGAATACAGAAGATAAAATACAAAGAAAACCCAACATTAGTGAAAATAAAGATGTAATTTTCCCCATCCAAATTTATGGACCCCCTAAAATGTATCCATGGTCCCCAAGTTCAGAAATCCCGATTTGGATAATTTGTCCATTTGGAATTTATTACGGTATAGGATGTAAGAAGCTGACCTCAAGTTGTTTTTCAAGAGATTGCTTTTTATTTCCCTGAACAACTCCTGTCAAGTAGTGAGGAAAAAAGACATTATAGATCATCTTGTCCTAACTCCTCAGTTCATAGATTAGAAAGCTGAGGTCCAGAGAGGGGAAGAGACTTGGCCAACCTTTCACAACTAGCCAGTGGCAGAACTAGAATTAGATCCTAGATCCCCTAATTCCCAAGTCCTGGGCCCCTTCCACTGCACAACATGGCCCCCTTAGTGAAAAAAAAATGAGTTCTAATATTTTTTTCATTATTATAGGGACTTTAAAAATGTATTTAACTTAAAAGCAAAAGACCTGAATTGGGACCTCATTACCCTACTTTATTTCTGCTCAGAGCAATTAACCTAATGCTCTCATTTGTGTGTAGGAGAAGGATAGAAAGCAGGGTAGCACGTGCACACGCCTGGTGAAGAACTAGGTGGCACATGTACATTAATCCAAAAAGGGTGTAAAGATTCTAGTAAGGTTGGTGCTGAGCTGCCTAAAGCATCTCCTGGCTTGTGTGTATCAAAGAAGATGACAAAAAAGGGGGCTGATTTGCCCTGTTCTAAATAGCTCTTGACTGTGATTTGAGTATTCTCATTAAAAGGAAGTATGAGGAAAGACCATTTGCCCAGCACTTGAAACCGAGCTCACATTGGTTAGGAAGGACATTCATTTCCCACTTTTCCAGGACCTCTGATTGAATGGAGAAGATGTCAGTAGAGCATCCAGTTACCGACAAAATTTCATTTGAGGCAGTGAGGCGGTATAGTGGATAGAGTGCTGGCCTAGGAGTTACAAGGACTTGAGGTCAATTCCACCTCACGCTTTCTAGCTGTATGATTTTGAGCTAGTCTCTTAACTAACTGCTCTCTGCCTCAGTTGCTTTGGCTAAAAAATGAGGATGATAACAACCCTACCATCCAGAGATGTCTTTTGAAGATTGAGATAACTTTTGCTTTGCAAACCTTAAAACTCAAGGTATATGCTAGCTATATATGTGGTATTTGGGGAAAGAATATAGCTAAGGTTGTGAAAGACTAAAATACATAAAGGGAAGCAGTGGAATCTTCTTTTCTGGGAGATTGGTAAAACAAACAATGGTGGTTAGGGGTAGGTATATGTTTGGGGGTAGGTATGTGTTTGGGGGTGGTATGTGGTAGGGGAGGATTGCCAAGAACAAATTTGATCCATTTCTAGAAATAGAGAGTGTATTAGCTGAGAGTTCTTCTAGCTAAAATGATCAGAGACAGGAAAGCTAGAAATGACTTGACAGTCAGCAAAAGAGGGAAGAGAAAGTTTGGTTACAGAGAAAAGTCAACATAAGGGATAAACCACAAGTGTCATTTCAATGAGCTTGCTTTAGGTTCATGTGGCGCTGCAAAGACCAATTTAATTTTGGTAAGAAAGAAGTGATTTTAATGTGTGGAATATTGTAATGAGAAGCTTCTTATGTTACGTTCAAATCTTTTTTTTCTTTCATCTTTCTAGCAAGTGTCCCTTCCAACTAAAAGATTCTATGATTCTGTTAATAACTCCTATGAATCCATTGCTAGCAGTCTGCCTTTTTTGTTGATTGGCCCAAGACCTATATCAGTTCATGATATCATCATCATCACTGTTGTTATAATAATATTTTATTTTTACTGGGTGTCATCTTACATATTTCTCCCCCCCCCCCCATAATTAGAGCAGTTGCTTTGGAACCCATAGTTTGGGCCATTTTCTTTATCTGGCAAACTGGAAAGTAGGTTAGGGTGGATTCCCGCCCCACCCCCTCACCTCACCCCACTCCCTATGAAATCATCTCTACATCCACCTTCATGGAGTAATGTACCAGCCCATAAAACTTTCATTAATATCTTCAGTCTGAGAATCTAAAAATGTTATAAACCACTTGTTGAGTGGGTAGGGTAAGCAGCTTGCAGCAAATTCCCTTAGGAAGCAGACCTCTCCCTTCAGGAGCCTGTAATTGGAGAAACACCCATTCTGAAAAGAAAATTGCATTTTGTTAGGCTCTACTTCATTCTTAAAATCCTCTTTCAATGCCCTCTTCTCTGTATTTGTGAAATAATCATGGATTCCTCCAACCCATTGACCTACTTACTCTAGAATTCATTTTGTGGCTGGTTGCCTAGGGATTGGTTTGTTTTTCTATTCTTACCTTGCCCCTGCCACTGACAGGTTTCAGGTGGCCCCTAAGGGCCTCCTCAGCACTAAGGACATCCTCAGGGAAACAAGCTTCACAGTAAGCTCTAGAGCCTGCAAAGTTATTAACCTTAAGAAAGCAAATTGTAGGGAATGAAGACCCATTTAGTGACAACAGTGCTCTCTGAAGAGGTACCATATCATAAGCTATGAATATAGAAAAGGATGTACCATTCAGAGAGTAACTGTCTCATCCCGCTCTTACAGAATTTTCTCATGATGTGAAATGTAGGATTATAGTCTTTAGAACTGGAAGGGTCCATAGAGACCAGGTGGTCTAACCTCTTCATTCTATAAATGAGGAAACTGACACCCAGAAAAGTTCAGTGACTTATCCAAAGTCACACAGGTATTAAGTAGAAGAGCCAAGATTTGAACTCAGGTAAAACCTAATCCTAAATTCAACATTTCTTCTCCTACATCATGCTGGGATTCACCATTTCCATTGGGCACCCTCTCCAGAGAGATTTCACTTGAAATTTATTGTTTGGTATCCCCAGACTTGTTCAGTACATCATTCTCAAGCCATAGGAGATTAATTATTAAGATCTTGTCATATGCAGTCGTAGACTTATGGAGTTTAGGGAGACCTTAGAGATGGCCTAATCCTACTGCCTCAACTTATAAAGGGAACTAATGCCCAGAGAGGAGGAGAGATTTGCCCCAGGGTCATAGAGTGGGTTATCTCCTAAATATGAACTTATGGGGAAGAAGGCAATTAAGAAAGAACATTACCAAGTCACAACAAAAAAGTGGTTCTTGAGTTCCTATTCCCATTATCGAATTAGCCAAATATTTTGTTGTCCTTCCCTGGAGTAGATCCTAGATCTAGGACAATTCGATACAGAGATAGGTTAGTTAGGAGTCTATCTCAACAGTTCAGTCCCGAGGTAATGACCTGAACTTCAGCAAGGATGAAACCACCTGGACTTCAGAAAAGCAGTGGGAAAATCTCCAAACATGCTTGTGGACAAGAAATGTGGGCTTGATGAAAATGCAGTTTAGGTGGATTTGGAAGCTGATTAAACAGCCGGACCCAAAGACTAGTGATTGAAGTCTTTCGATGGAGTGTCCCAGGGCTCTGTCTTTGGTCACATTCTATTCAATAATTTTATCATTTACTTGGATTAGGACACAGATGACATGCTTATCAAATTTGTGAATAATAATAAGCTGGAAGGTATGAATTACATTTTAGACAATAGAATTTGATACCGAAAAAAAAGATCTCAATAGTCTAGAGCAATGGTTACTAACAAGATTTGTTTTAAACTAGATCTGTGATTTTATTAATATAAAGTATTCCTAGTGAAGAAACTCCCTGTACCAATGCAGGTGTTGGCATCTTCTCTGCAATATATAGTCTTAGAGAGTTGTCTGAGGCACTAAGGGGTTAAATGACTGATTTAGGTCACCTAGCAATTAAGTATCAGAAGCAAGACTTGAACTAAGGTCTTCCTGATTCAGAGGCTGGCTTTCTATCCACTATACCACATGACTCTCAGGATGACATTTCATAGAAACAAATGTAAAGTACTCTTGGATTAGAAAAATCAACATCCCAAGTACATGATAAGGGAAATCTATTTAGATAGTGGTTCCTATTTGGGAATTTCAGAGCACTTCAAGGTCAATACCAATCTGTGGTGCTACATTGAAGCCCCAAAAGAGAATGCAATCTTAGGCCTCATTAATAAAAGGAAAGCATGCAGGAAAAGGAAAGTGGTAACCCTACCATTGTGTTGTGGTTTGTCCTTCATTCTTGAAGAGGACCATGACATCAGGGATGTAATGCCATGACTTGCAAATGAATTGAATTTAAGTGAGGGAGGGCTGTGCAAAGTCACCAGCCTCACTGTCTCCTCCAGAGACATCTGGGTCCAGTCACCAGATATAAATTAGGACAACTGACCATACTTTGCCTATGTGTAACAACAATGTTACTTGCAGCTACTGTGGCTGTGTAAGGCCAATAACACCAGCACACAGAAGGGCTGCTAGCACAGGTTCTTTGATCTGCTTTTCTAAGGAAAGGGGTTACAATGTCACTTTAATTAAAGATACATATATCATTCATTTAGTTCAGGGGGAAAGTCAGCACCCTGAACTTCAGAGAGTATAGAAACAGAAATACAAGCAGAAATTGTAAACAGAAAAAAAAAGAAATTGTAAACAGAGCAAAATAATACAAATCAACAGACAGGCTTCTGTCTGACCATAGCAATACATACATAATTTCCAGAGAGAGAAACACTAATATGTGGGTTTTCAAAGCTGGAGGGGCTCCTTAACAGCTACCCAGAGTCTCCACACTGAACACTCTTCCAATGAGTGAGTCCCAAGCAAATGCTAACCTCAGAGTATATATACATTTCTGCAGGATCAGAGGGTGCCACAACCATGTGACTCAAACCCATGTGAACTAGGCCTTCCCATGACTTAAGCAGGTTTCAAAGACTCCCAATTCAATCAAAGACTCTTGATTAAAACAAAGGAAAGATTCAAAGGCACTTGATTGCCTTAGTGCTGAGAAGCACTACAAAACAAAAGACAACAAAAAGTCCCACCCTTCTTGCCATTATGGTATGTTAGACCACATATGGCATATTATGTTCAGTTCTGGGCACTACATTATAGGAAGGACATTGGCCAACTGGAGGATTAAAATAAATGCTCACAACCACTTTGTACAATTCTTCTTTCAATTCTCTCTACTTTAATGTCCTTAATTATAAATAGAATTAGATTTGTTTGTCTTTAAGGTTGCTTTCATCTTTCATGAATGTAAGAAATAAATATCAGGGTACAGTATAGGAAAGTGCTCAACTCTAGTAATTCTTTCAGATTCATATCTAATATTTTAAGTGTCATACTGATTTCTATCACTTTCAATCTTGTAATTTAGCTCCTTCCACAAAACCTAACCCATTCCTTTCTTTTGTATTTACAGGCAAGACATTAAAAAGAAAACATTTTCATTCTGTGAAATTCAATTGAGATAAATGTAAAATCCCAAGTATAGGATGTGGGAGGCATAATTCAAAAGCACATTGTCTGAAAAAAGTTGGCTTTTTTTAGTGGACTTTAAGTTCAGTATGAGTGAACCATGGAATATAGCAGTTAAAAAAGCAAATGTGATTTTCAGCTGCATTAAAAGAGACCTAACAAACAATAAGAGGGCAGGTGGGTGGCACAATGAATGGAGCATTGCCCTTGGAATCAGGAAGACATCTTCCTGAGTTCAAATCTGTCCTCAGACACTTACTAGCTGTGTGATCCTAGGAAAGTCACTTAACCCTGTTTGCCTCAGTTTCCTCATCTGTAAAATGATCTGGAGAAGGAAATGGTGAGCCACTCCAGTATCTTTGCCAAGAAAACCTTAAATGAGGTCCCGAAGAGTCAGACATGACTGGAAAATGACTGAATGATAACAAAAATAAGTAATAAGGAAGAGACAATCCTACTGTACCCTACACTGGCTAGACCACAACTAGAATATCACATTCAGTTGTAGGAGCTGTGTTTTAGAAAGGACTTTGTTAAGCCAGAGAGCAATGGGATGGTGAAATCCATATGGCTTCTAGCTCATTCCATAAGAGAATTATTTGAAGGAACTTGGCATGTTTAACTTGGAAAGAGGGAGACTAAGAGGAGATCCAATAGCCATCTTCAAGTATTTGAAAATCTGTCTGTGGAAGAGGGTTTAGACTTTTTCTGCTTGACCCTGGAAGGTGGGTCTAGGAGCAACACATAGAGGTTTCAGAGGCAAATTAGAGCTAGATGTTAGGGAAATCTTATTGACAATCAGAGCTGCTCACAGTTGCTTCTGCTTCCTTAGGAAGTCATGAGTTCTTTCTCTCACCGGAAGTTTTCAAGGGGAAACTAAATGATTACATCCCAGGTACAATAAGAATGTTCTTGCTCGTGTTCAATTTATTGCACAGAATAACAACAAGCTAGAATTTTTATAGTACTTTATGACTTACAAATACTATATGATTTGATCCTCCTAACAACCCCACAAGGTGGGTGCCATTATTATCCCTATTTTATAGATGAGGAAACTGAGGAGACAGGTTAAGTGATTGCCTGGATGGTACAGTGGATAGAGTACTGGGCCTGGAGTCAAAATCCAACCTCAGATACTTACTAGCTACCTGACGTAGGGCAAGTCACTTAACCCTTTTTGCCTCGATTTCCTCAAACTATAAAATGATCTGGAGAAGGAAATGGCAAATCGCTCTGGTATCTTTGCCAAGAAAACCCCAAATGGGATCATAAAGAGTCAGAGGCAACTAAAATGACAGAACAACAACAAAAGGTCACATAGCTAGGAAGTGTCTGAGGCTAGATTTGAAATAAGGTTTTTCTGATTCCAAGTCCAGGGCTCCATACACTGTGCTCCTTAGCTGCCATTTGTTTAGAAGAGATAATCTCTGGGATTCTTTTTAGCTCCAGGTTTAAGAGTTCTCAGATTAGAGCTCTGACCCTCATGTTAAGGAAGGTGTCACTGAACCAGAAATACAGTATCCTCTACTTATTGTACATACACCTTATTTTTCTTCAAGTAACTTGTCTCTCTGTCTTTAGGATTATCTTTTTTCTTGTGTTTGGTTTTGGAAGTCTTCATCTCTTTTTAGCTTGCCCTCCTAGCCTTCAGTGGAGTAGGAAAGCACAGAGAGAATTTAACCTATGATTGTATTAATCTAGGCCAGGGAATCTCATTGTGGAAACTCCTGCTAATACAGATCAGAGATTTGCATGCATTTTATAGTGTTACAGGGTTGCCTGGAGGCACCGAGATGTTAAGTGATTTGCCTGTGGTCTCAGAGCTAGTATGTATTCAAGACAGGACTTACATGCAGGTCTTCCTAACTCCAAGGGCAGCCCTCTATCCACTAGACCTTGCTATTTCTCAAAGATAAACAGTTATTTCCTAATCAGCAAATCCATACCCTTGTTTCAGTCCTCAGGCTCCCTGACCCCTGCAAAGCATTTGCCATAATTGGTTGCCCCCTTCTACTCGCTTACTTTTTTCCCCCTTGGTATCATAGATACATTCTCCTGGTTATCCCCCTACCCTTCTAACCACCCTATATCTTTCTCCTTCAAGGCCACATAAGGTGAATATAAGGTGAACTCCCAAGGTACAGTCCTTGGTCCTTTATCTTCTCTCTCTCTCTCCTTTCTCCCTTGGAAGTCATTTACTCCCAAGGCTTTACCTATAACCTCCATGTGGATCTTTTATTTTCAGCCTCAGCTTCTCTCTTTAGTCCTAGACCAGGGGTGGGCAACTTCCATCTTTGAGGCCACATATGGTCTTTAAGGACCCAGAAGGCCACACATGTCCTCAAGGCCTCAGTTTCCCCACTTCTGGATTCAGTTAAAGGACCACACTTGAAGACCTAGAGGACCACATGTGACCTCAAGACCACAGGTTCCATAGCCTTGATCTAGATCCACAGGTCCAACTGTCTAATCTCCATCTCAGACTCAAAATATCAAAAATTCAAATTATTATTTATCTTTCCAAAAGTGGTCCCCCTTTGGAAAAGCAGTGTCACATAGTAGACAGAGAATCAGCAGGGTTCAGAAAGACCAGGGTTCCTATCTTGCCTCTGACACATACTAGCTACATGACTCTGAACAAACCAGTCTTGGTTTTTCCCCCCACTTAATAGTATTTTATTTTTTCCAATTACATGTAAAGATAATGTCTTTTTTAAAATATATATTTTTGGGAGGAAGCAATTGGGGTTGAGTAACTTGCCCAGGGTCACACAGCTAGTAAGTGTCTGAGGGCAGATTTGAACTCGAGTCCACTTGACTCCAGGACCTGTGCTCTATCCACTGTGCCACGTACCTGCCTTGCATTTTTTAGAATATTTTTTTTAATTTTTAGATAATTTTCAACATTCATTTTTATAAGATTTTGCATTCCAAATTTTCTCTCTTCTTCCCCTTCCCCCTTCCCAAGACTTCATTGCAATCTGATATAAGTTATACATGTACAATCATGTTAAATATATTTCCATATTAGTCATGCTGAAAAAGAATAATCAGAACAAAAGGGAAAAAAAAACAAGAAAGAAAAACAAAAATAAAAAAATAAAGAAGGAAAATGGTATACTTTGATCAGCATTCAGATTTTATAGTTCTTTCACTGGATGTGGATAACATTTTCCATCATGAGTCTTAGATCAGGGGTAGGGAATCTGTAGCCTCAAGGCCTCATGTGGCTCTCTAGATCCTCAAGTATGATCCTGTTCTGTGAAGTTTGGATTCAGTCAAAGAGCTATGCTGGAGGACCTAGAGGGCCATATGTGGCCTTAAGGCTGCAGGTTCCTCCCCCGCCCTCCCCTTATCTTAGATCATTGTATTACTGAGAAGAGCTAAGTCTAATAAGTTGACCATCACACAATGTTGCTATTACAATGATTTCCTGGTTCTGCTCACTTCACTCAGCATCAGTTCATATAAGTCTTTCCAAGTTTTTCTGAAATCCACCTGCTCATCATTTCTTATTGAACAATAGTATTCCATTACATTCATATACCACAACTTGTTCTGCAATTCCCCAATTGATAGGCATCCACTCAATCTCCAATTCTTTGCCAAAAAGAGCTGCTAGAAATATTTTTGTATATGTTGGTACTTTACACCTTTTTAATGATCTCATTGGGACGCAGACCTAGTAGTGGTATTGCTGGTTCAAAGGGTAGGCACAGCTTTATAGCCCTTTAGGCCTAGTTCCAAATTGCTCTCCAGAATGATTGGATCAGGTCACAATTCCACCAACAATGCATTAGTGTTCCAATTTTTCTACATCTTCTCCAATATTTATCATTTTCCTTTTTTTGTCATATTAAGCAATCTGATAGATATGAGGAAACCACTCAATCTTGTAGTGATGTAGGCAAGTCTCTAAGACTATAAACTACAGACAAGATGCCAATCTGCATTGGTAGAGGGAATTTCTTCATCTGGGAGTTTCCTGTACCAATGAGATTATTGATCCAATTCTTAGTCCAATTCTTAGCTCTACCCTATTTCTGTCAGTTGCACTGTTATTCATTTGGTTTACTGCATTTAAAACCTTAAATCCTTAAAATCTTATGTTTAAAACATAATTGAATGACTTCTATCACTACTCCTATCTAATTATTTCCTAATATAGATTCCAGTTCAAAAGTAGATACACCAATTTCCTTCTTTCTGTTCCCACTGCCACTACTCTAATATGACCTGGACCATTAGAAAAGATTCCTAAGGTATCCCCAACTCGAATCTCTCCCCTTCCAATCCATCCTTCATTTTGTTGCAAAAGTAACTGTCCTTATGCAAAGATTTGATCATGGTGCTACTCTGCTCTGGACTCTGGCCTCCTGTTTACTACTAGGGAAAGTTTTGATTTTTTTCCTGATGTCAAGGCCATCCATATCTAGAACCAACCTAATTTTCCATTCTTACCTCATACTATTCCACCCCAGCCAAATTGGGCTACCCTCTGACCCCTGATCATGGTTAGTACTTATTCGCCCCTTTGTTTATGTTAACAAAGTTTTTCCTTATACTGAGCTTATATTTTCTTTTTTGCAATTTCCACTCACTGCTCCCAGACCTAGCCTCTAGGGCCAAGTAGATGTGACAGATGTTCGAATACTTGCAGAAAGCTATTACCCCTCTCCAATCCTTCAAGTCATTCATTCATTCATTCAACTATTCATTCAAGCTAGTAAACACAAGACCTTGGGTCAAGTATCCTGAGGGCTGCTGAGAAGGCTAAGAATTAGCCCCTGCCCTCATAGTATTGACAGTCTAGAAGAGCAGATAAAACACATAAATAAGTTATACTAGTGGAAGGTAGAAGATGAGAAATGCCACATGGGAGGTACAGAGTGCTGGTTTTGAACATGCTTTTATTATGTCATTTGGCAAATAGCATGAAAACCTTCCAAAAAACACCAAAAAAGATATACCTTTCATGACTAATGAATGACCATCAAGCAATGTCAAGTATGTGCTCTAGAGTACATGCCTTTGATGAGAGGTATCATCAGTGTCAAGAGTCTGGAGCACTGCTGGTGAGCACTAGGTGCTCCTGGGAACTGCAGGAACCACACTCTCCCGTGATTCAGAAGGTGGTCTCTTGTACTGGTGCTGCTATTGGGGTGCTGGTTTGTGAGTGCTTTGGAGGAGGTGAAGACTGACTGTCCTTCAGTAGTACAGCCCTCTCTCACTCAAATTCAAATCATATCATCATTCCCTGATGTCATAGTCCACTTTGAGAATGAAGGACAAACACAGAATGGGTACAGTGGAGTATGCTATTTGGTCTGAGTAGATTTTTGTGGGGATATTGTTAGTAGAGTTCAGGCTAGGAAGAAATCAGTGGAGGCTATGTGGTATGAGCCTTGGTCTTCCTTTCCATGTCTGCTATCATTGTGATATAGATTAAGATTATGCACATGTGCTTACATGTGTTATATATGTGTGTGTATGTACACATGTATGCATAAATACACAATACATACTTTGTATATGTATTTTGGGGGTAGTGTCTACATAGGTCAAAGCTTATGTCTAGTGTTGCTCTAGCATCCACACAGTGGGCATTAGAATTGAGGAAGCAAAGGACAATGGAATCTGTGGCCAGATCCAGTCTAACAATGCTGCTTATTTAAATTGTACCACCTGAGCTCAATTCTGGCTCCTGTCCCCAGAGAAGGATGCTACTGAGCTTATGTGACAATTAGTCTCTGGCTACCTCCTCATTAGCCACTTTGCTACCCAGTCAGTCAATAAGCATTTATTAAGCTCCTTCCATCTGCTAGACTCTATGCTGAGCCCAGGTCATAGACCATGCCTTGGAGATTTTAAGTCTATAAAATAAGGTTGGGAAGAGCACCTATTTCACAGGGCTGTTGGAAAGGGTCAAATGAACAACAATAATAATTATTATAAACCTTAAATTACTGTAGAAATGTTAGCTGTCATTTTGTAATCATCATCATTGTCTTCATCATTGCCGAGATCTCCAGAATTTCTGCCCTGGGTCCCCACTGTCCTTAGTGGTGACTGCCTCACGCAGGTTCATTATTTCAGATAGGCCATGCTTCACTTCACTCTCGACTCACCAATTATCTTTTCACCAGCTGTCATGCCGTCAAATTCATATCCTTGTGCTCCCCTGACCCTGCCTGCCATTCACCCTTCCCCTCTCCAGTTGTGGAACCATGATCAAATTGACTCTGCCATTACTTCAGGATTGGTGTATCAATCTGCTCCTTTATGGCTCCATTCACCATCCCTGTGATTTTCTGGACTAAGGAACCCTAGCCTGGCCACTGTTTGTCTTGTGTATGGTGTCTCCTCCTATTAAAACATAAGCCTCTTGAGAACAAGGGCTGTTTTTGCTTTTATATTTGTATACCCAATGTTTAGTGTAGGACTTGGCACCTGTACGATACCACCTAATAAATGCTTTTTTGCTTATTTATTTATTCATTATCATAAGTATATTGGAACCCATGTTTGGTTACCTGAGTAAGCCTACAATTCAGAGGAACTGTTGATCAGGATTCTGAGTAACTGGTTTTCTTTCTTTTTCTAAATCATTTTTATTAGGTCTTTTTTTATTTTTAGTTTACAAAACTCACTTCTACATGTTCTTGAGTTTCAAATTTTCTTCCCTTCCTTCCCTTCCCCTGTCCCCCCAAAACGGTATGTAGTCTGATATAGATTCTATATATACCTTCACATTAAACTTATTTATACAATAGTCAAGTTGTAAAGAAGACTTATGACCAATGGAATGAAACATGAGAGAGAAGAAACAAAATCAAAAAAGAAGAGAAAAAAAAGTGAGCAAATAGTCTGCCTTAAGCTGCATTCAGACTCCACAGTTTGTTCTCTGGATGTAGCTAGCTGTTTCCATCATGAGTCTTTTGGAGCTGTCTTTGAGCCTTATATTGCTGAGAAGAGCCAAGTCTATCAGGATTAGTCATCATAGAATCAATATGTCTGTGGTTGTGTACAATGTTCTTCTGGTTCTGCTCTTCTCACTCAGCATCATATCATGTAGGTCTTTCGAAGTTATCATGAAGTCCGTATCTTCCCTATTTCTTATAGCACAATAGTATTCCATTACATTCATATACCACAACTTGTTCAGCCATTCCCCAATTGATGGGCATCCCTTTGATTTCCAATTCTTTGCTACCACAAAAAGAGCTGCTATAAATATTTTTGTACATACAGGTCCCTTTCCCACTTCCGTGCTCTCTTTGGGATATAGCCCTAGGAGTGGTATTGCTGGGTCAAAGGGTATGCACATTTTTATAGCCCTTTGGGCATAGTTCCAAATTGCTCTCCAGAGTGGTTGGATCAGTTCACAACTCTACCAGCAGTGTAATAGTGTTCCAATTTTCCCACATCCTCTCCAGCATTTATCATTTTCCTGTTTCGTCATGTTAGCCAATCTGACAGGAGAGATGTGGTACCTAAGAGTTGCTTTGATTTGCATTTCTCTAATCAAT
>CM053622.1:412968932-413035269 GCA_028646595.1 Phalanger gymnotis
TAAGTATGTGATAGAAGGTATCAGAAAGTGCCTAGGAACATTCCACTTGGATGTGCCAGGAGAAAATGGCTCCCATCCTACAAAACATTTTTCTCTTATGAATCCTAAAAGGGAGATTGTATAGGCATTATTATAATCAGGAGGAAACTGAGTCTCAGAGAAGTAAAATGACTTCCTTGGTGTCATACAATTAATTAACTATCATCAAAGTAGAGTATTTGGAAAAATGAGGCAGTTGCATTATTATCATTTGAAGGATGGTGAAATTCAGTTCTAACGCCATAGAATCATAGATTTCAAGCTGAGAGGGTCTTTAGAGATGATGGGTCCTTAGGGATGATGCAGCTAATGAATGTCTGAGATGGAATTCTAGGGTAGGTCTTCTTGACTCTATTGACCAGTATGACATATCCTAGACAATTGGGGTCTGAGACACACTCCTTCACTGTAGCCAACCTTTGTTTAACACTGTAGGTATAATCCTGTTAGGATGCCTAATGCCATTGTAAAGAATGTCAATTGTATGGAACTAGCCTTTAATAGTATCAAATCCCCCAGGAGGGCCATAGAAATAAATGTTTTGTTAATATGTCCACCAGTGTCCAAATAACAAATGAGTTATTTGACAGTCTGACCCCCAACCCACACTGCAGAAAGGCGGGTATCAAAAACTTGACTGGCTGAGCATTCTCCATCTTGTACATGAGACATGATGAATGGAAGGGAGCAGTTTACCATTCTTTTCTCTTGTCATCAAGTAACAATTATACCTCAACTAACTCCTTTCACTACTGGAAACTCTTGTAGGGGGAGGGAGGTGGGAGGGAAGATAGGGCGAAGGCTCAAACAGCCCACAAAAATATGCCAAAATGAAAGACCCACAAGCACTATGTGTCTATGTATTTGTAGAGAGACAATGTAGCAAAATAGAAAGATTCATTGATTTGGGCTTTAATCCTGGCTCACCATTCCATGTATGACCTTGGGTAAATGATTTCACTTTTCTAAGTGTCAATTTTCCCATCTGAATATGAGAGGTCGGGTTAGATGACCTCTAAGATCCCTCTTGGCTCTAAATCGCTGACCCCATGCCAATTTGTGACTCTATGAAAGAAAATTCCCTCATTTCCCCATTGGATTCAAGGCATTACTTTTCACTTGCCAATACAATACAGAAAAGCTAGGAATCAACTCTATTATATCTCTGGGTCCTATAGAATTATCATGTCTGAAAAAGTTGTCTTTTAAATAGTGTTTTACTACAAGAAAGTGGTCATATTCGACATTTATATGGTACTTTAGAGTTTACAAAGTATATTATGTAGAAACAAAAAAGCACAATAAAACGAAGCCAAGTATTGTGTAATTATAATGATCAATCTTAGCTCCAGAGAAGAGATGAGGAAATACACCTCCCTCTTTTCATTATGTGTGTATGGGGGTGGGGAGCAGGGCTATGGATGTGGAATGTTGCTGTGTTTATTGGTCTTATTTAACTGTTCCTTGTTATTGTTGCTAAAAGGGAAGGATGGGGGAGGTGAGGAGAGAATTAAGGAAGAGGGTGTTAAGAGTGGGAGGAGGGGTATTTCAGGAAATGATGGTGATAGAAAAGTAAAAGTCATCGATGAAAATTTTTTAAAAGTATATCATCTATGTATATGTATATATGTTCACATATTTTACCTTATTTGATAGTAACCAAGTATTATCATCCATATTTTATACATGAGAAAAATGAAGCTTATAGAAAATTATGATTTACCTAATATCATAGGGTTACATAGTAAATAGTAAAATTCTTTATGATAGCAAAGAAAGAAAGAAAATGAAAGAACTGAAAATAAACTGAGTACCTGTCAATTGGGGAAATGGATGAACCAATTGTGATGTTGTAGAATGTAGTGAAATGCTATTTTGCATATGAGGAATTTGGAGAAACATGGGAAGACTTCCAAGAACTGATACAGAGCAAGGAGAGTAGAACCAAGAGAACAATATAAGAAGAAAGGAAATAGGCATTTATTAAGCACCTACTGTGTGCCAATCACTGTGCTAAATGTTTTATAAATATCTCATTTGAGTCTCACAACAACTTTTTTACATTGAGGAAACCGAGGCAGACAGAAACTAAGTGATTTGTTCAGGATCCCCTAGGTGACCGAGTGAATGAGGCAGGATTTGAACTCGAGTCTTCCTGATTCCAGGCCCAGCACTCTATTTGCTGCACCACCTATCTGCCTCTATTACAGTAATATATGCTATCAAACATATGAAATTGTTGCCCAATTCAGAGTAATTGAAATGACCAACATTAGCTCTGAGAGAGAAGAGAATATACTTCCTTCTTTTTCTTGGTAGTCTTGTTGCACTGAATGTTGCATATAATATCAGGTACTTTTTACTTTGGGTTTTACTTGAATTTTTCTTTGTTATAACAGAGGATTCTGGGGAACAAGGGGGGGTGCTGTAGATTATACAGTAATTCCTAGTGCACTTTCCACTTTTCATATCAGAAATGTTCACCCTTCAAAGCTCAACCTCAAGAATTTTATAGTATAGAAACTTAAGCTAGGGAGGCCATGAGGTATGGTTGGCAGGGAAATAAAATCCTTCTAATGCCAGAAGCTTCTGAGTGAGCAGCTCCATTAGTCTGAAGCTTGTGGCCTCACAATAATCAAAGTATCTACATCTGGCTGTTGCCTAACCTTGGTCTATATTTTTACTTCTTGTCTACTGTTTAATAACTAAGGAACCAGGAATGTCTATGATTCTGGTTCTCTTCCCTATCCTCCCCTCTCCCAACTTTGTTTATATCCTATCTTATTTCCTCTGAGTGACTTTGATTCAGCCCTGACTTGGGGAATTTGAAATCATATGCCTTAAAGGCTACGGCCCACAACAGGAGAAAATTGGGCCAAATGATTAAATGAGTCCTTGTTTAATATGGCATAGAAGAGATTCTTTTTTAGTTAAAGGCATTTGACCAATACTAGATGGATGCTGAGGTCCCTTCCAATACTAAAATATTTTGTTCATTTAGAAGCATTTTCTAGGCTGCTATCTGTTTAGTGTGTCTACATGACTTTCTTAATTTTAATGTTTTATTGACTACAAGGAGCCAGAGTGGAAGCCACATTTTGTCATCTTAAAGTTTTGTAGTCAGTTATTTGGGTATTTTATTTCTTTAAAAATTATTTATGAATTTTAATAAAATATCTATAAGGCATTGTTTTTAAGATGCCTAAGTGTAGGTGATCTATATTTTAGATGAGATTACCACATTTCCTTCTGAAGATCTCAACAGGGCAATAATCACCGCCATATTACTAGAGGGGCCAGTGATTTTTGCCAAGTACAATCTATCTTTCCTTTTAGAAGATGAAAATCATAAGCAAAAAAAACCATGGTTGCTTTTAGGCTCTTTTTTTCTCCTCTAGCCATGATTTGGAAAGCTTTTCAAAATTTATCTTTTTTATAGTACCATGTGGAGTAGTTCCTAAACGTAAGGTTTCCCCAGTTGGGTTCCCATAGCCATTTTTCTTGGGCACATTTTTGCTGCTCAGGAAAGATTTCTCCCTATCCCACATTGATTTCAGGACCCCTTCCCCTTCTTTTTGTCTAGCTATCCCTCAGTTAAATTTTCATTTGTGCCTTGGCAATCAGCAAGTGCTACAAATCAGAACTTGATTTATTGTTTTGTTGATTGACTAGACTTAAGAAAGTGATAGAGAAAATGTGAATGCAGATTAAACCAAACAGTGTGTCATGTGTTTACCCAGAGCTTGTTGTTAAATATCTGCCAGCATATCCCTGCCCTATACCATTAGGGGTCATAGATAGAGCATAAATCCTGGAAGAAGTTTCAGAAATCATTAAGTCCAGCCCTCTCATTTTATAGATGAGGAAACCAAAGCACAGAGACATTAAGTAACTTGTCCAGACCAATAGAGGGAGTGCCCACCCCTATGAAATCTCTGATCTGTTGAAGTGCTAAAGAATAACATTGCATGTTAAAGCTACTAGATAGCCACATACATATTACTTTGTTCATGTTTGGTAATTGCTCATCGATGTTTATGTCATCCTCCCCCAGTGCAGCTACAAACTCCCAGAGGGCAGGAATTACTTTCATTTTTGTCTTTACAGTCTAAGCACTTAGCACAGAGTAGGCATTTAATTAGAAAAAAAATACTTGTTGAATTGAATTAATGAATGAAAATCATTTACTCTGGGAACTCAGATTAGTCATGAAATCATTTTTATATTTTAGGGAAGAGGAAATTTTGGGTTCCCACCCCCTCTTAGATGGATACCACTGACCCATCAAAAGCATCAATTCGGAGCCATATACAAATAACAATCATATTTGGATCTAGTTATCTAAAGAGTCACAAACAAGAGAGATTGATATGTTGCTATAAATATAGCTATTAAGGACCACATGTAAAAATAACTAAATATATCCGATAATCCATAGGCAACATATCTCCATGTGTACTATAATAAGCAGCTTTTCTCTGGGTTAGTGAATTTCACTGGGGTGTGTGTGTGGGGGGGGTGGAATTCCCTGTCTCTGGTACATCCTTTTAAAAGATTCCCATCATGGTTGGGCATTCTCATCCACTCCCTTCTGTTTTCAGCAGTGATGTTAGAGTGAAAAAAAATGAGAGGACACTGTCTGTAATGGACTCATTCACCAGGCTGTGGCAGCTGTTTGGGGGCCTATTTTAAATGAAGTCAAGGTCAAATACATCTAAGAAACCAGGGAGCAAGGTAAGCCAAGTAAGTACACATGAGCCAAACCAGAAACAGCACTTTCTGTGGGCGGCAAAAATTCTATCTTCCATCACATTCTTAGGATAAGACATTGAACAGAACACACCATTAAATTAGAGATGCTATTGTTTTATTCAAACCACAGTTTATTGTCTACATAATTAAATACACAGACAAAACACCAACCTCTGTTATTATCAAACAATACTCACCAAATACAGATTTGAAGTACTCAAGACCAGCCATTATGAGGAGCCCTGCCCCTTTTCTATTAGACTACTTAAGAGTAGCTATTTAGAAGAGAGGCAAGGCTCTTTGTAAGGTAAAAGAGTCTGGTCCCCAAAGAAACAGTGAATTACCTTCCAAGAGCTGCCCAACCTCTTACCACATTCTTCTAACAGATATTACTTCCTGGAATTGCTGGGCAGTGATCCAACACCTGTCCACTATGTTCCAGAAGGCTTTAGAGACTCCAAAACTCCCACAGACAATAAGAACCAGGGTAGGCCTAAGAAACTTGAAGCCACATTAGAGAATTCTCTCAGAATCTTGTGCCACTTTTGAATGAAGGGAATTCCAGGGAAACCAGAGGCAACTTTAGATCTCCTTGAGGAAATTTCAGGGGATTATTAGAAGCAGAATGAAGAAGACTGTCTCTGTGCATGCTACCCAGGGCACGTGGGATGCTCCTTTGGGCTTACTGGGTGTGTTTATAGGTGTGGAGAAAGTGGGGCTGGTTTGCCCAAGAGTCTCCGTTAATTTGGAGTAACTGCAATGACTGGGGGGGGGACGGTGGGGGGGACCTTCCTCCAGTGGAGATTTGGTTGGTTGCTCTTACTCTGAATCTGCAGCAGTTCCTATAGTCCCTGCTGGTCAGCAACTGAATTCTTAGATTCCTCTTTCAACCTGCTTCTGCTAACTATTCTACCTATATCTGCTGATAGCCTCCAAAATTGATTAATATGTACAGGGTGTACCCTAAAACTTCTTTTTAAAATTTCATTTTCATTATTACCTTTTATATCACCTTTATTTTCAAATATATCCTTCACTCCCCAGGAAGCTATCCTTATAACAAAGATTTTCAAAAGAAAAAGAAAAGAAGCAGTTGAGGGCAAACAATCTATATTGATGGTGCTGGACACTGTAAACAGTATCACACATTCATAGTTTACAACTTCTGAAAAGAAGAGAGGGACATTTTCTCTACTTTTACATTGGATCAAGCCAGTCCATTCTGATTTCTTTGTTGTTCTTTTTTATTTACATTCTCGAACTGTACTTTCAGTTTTCCAGGTTCTGTTTACTTTTCTCTGTATCAGTTCAGTAAGTCTTCTCATGCTTCTTGTAATTTTTCATATCCTTTGCCAAAAACATTACAAAAATACTTCTGGCTACAATTTTATCCACAGGAGATGCGGAATGTGATCGATTAATTCAGCTTAGAGCAATGATGTGCCCTCATGTGCAAATACTGGCAATAGGAGAATGGCTTATAAGTCAGGAATTTTACTTTACTTTTCCTCTACTGCTTTTCAATGTATAGTATGTTATTTATGGACTTCCCACAAAGTGGAATCTTAATTCCGTAAAAGTCTTCAGGATTCTGCCACTGGTTTCTACTCAGGCCTAGAGCAACCAAATGCCTCCAGACACCACCACATCCCTTACTGAAAATGCTTCTAAAATTGTGGGGCTATGTAAGCCTTAACACAAATAAAACAAAACTTTCCATGACTTAACACTTTCACTGCTCTCCAGGACACCCATTGTCAATCTTTGTTCCAGGAAATTTCTCCAGACTGGTCTTATTTCTCTCCCTTTTTCTCAGTCCTACATTTGATTTCTTTAGCACTCTGCTACCATCTGCCTCTACTTTCTTGAAACTTATAAACTAAAGAAAATGTTTTACATTAACAACTTATGCTTAGTAATGGGGTACACTATGTTATAAAAGTGACTCTGCTTCTCCATATGAGGTCTGGTAAGAACCACCAAACTGGAAAGGCTTTGAGTATGGTTTTATAATAATGGCATTTATTTAGCAGCTTAAGATTTTCAAATCACTTTACACATATTATCTCAATTGACTCTCATAATAGTCCTGGGAGGTAGGTGCTATCATTATCCCCATTTCATAGATGAGGAAATTTGGGCTAAGAAGGGTAAAGCGATGTAGCCATGGACACACAGACAGCAAGTGTCGGAGGCAAGATTCAAACTCATGTCTTTCCTGACCCCAAGTCTAGTGCTCTATCCACTATGCCATTTGGCTTCCCTAGCAAAACACTTTTGTCCAAGTCTTTTTCTCCAAGGATGAGCCTGGATAAATTCAGGGATGCTCATCACTAGAAAGTTGGACTTCAAGTAATGAATTTAGATTCTATAAAAACTTCTCAAAATATTTACTTGGACACAGAGGGGTCTTGTTTCTTGGTAGAAGAACTATCCAGATTAAGGACACAATATACACATTTTGAAACCATAAAACAATGGGGTACAAGGGTAGTACTGGTCATTGAAACTGACAGGTTATACAACTTTACATAATTACCCATTAGATTCCAACCTCTCCTCTCGCCCACCAAATATTTATCAGCAATCTAATCACCTCTCACATGACTGTGTACTCTATTCATGCTTCAAATTTCCCCATGTCAATTTCAAGGGCACTGGCATTGCTTCAAATTCAAAACCTGAGTGGAGAAAGTGCCAACACCAATCCAATCACAGCTGTTGACAAGTGAAACCTTACACATGTCTCTGCGTAAGCTCCTTGAGGGAAGGGACCATACTTTATTTCTTTTTGTCTCCTCATGGCTGGCACAGTAATCTGGGCACAGTAGATACTTCATACATATTTGATGAAGGAATGAATGAAAGGTATATGAGCAATAACAGAGTGATCAAATACAAATGTTTTCAGTCATGCAGTGATAGGAATATGAAGGTAAAAACATACAAATCAGCAAATGTGCAAGTTAGGATTCTTTGGGACATATTCGCACACCCACATTTCAAGTCATGTGTCTACAGGTAGTCATTTAACAGCACTTTATAAGCATGCATTAAAGAGAATGTTCATTGTGGGCGAGTTTTGAAGGTTGTTTTAACTCCACAACAACACACAGCTATAGTTTAGATGTCATTTAAAACTTCAAAACTGTGAATATAAATTGACACTACTCTTCAAGGAAATTCTTTCAACATTGCTGAAATACAGATATTTCAAAGGAATCAGCCAATTAAAGGAATTGCCAAGTAAAAACTCTTGCATTTTAAGGGGAAGAAAGTCATAGTAGATTCATGGGTGAGCTGGAAGGGACCTCAAAGGCCATCTGGTTCAACTACATCATTTTACAAATGAGGAAACTGAAGCCAAGGTTACCCAGGTAGCAATAGAGGCGTAATTTGAACTCAGTTCCTTTGACTCCAGAACTTGTGTTCTTTCCACTGCACCAAGTTGCTTAAATCAAAAGTGCCTAGATTAGAAACCTTTATTTCATTTAAAGAGATATTTTTTAATTAACAAATACTGTTGACCTCCTACCTGCTTCGCCCACATCCCCTGCACAAACTGTCCTCCCTTTTGGAATAACTTGCACTGTTGGGACTAATGACCTCCAATTAGGAGATTTTCCTCAGCCTATCACCCTGTTCAGGAGTTTCTCAGAGTGACTTTTTATCCAATTTATGTTCCCATGGGCTGCTAGTTGCTATGCAGTCAAATCCTTTCCCCTGGTGCACAAATATTGGCACTCTTTCATCATTGGATCTTCCTGTGGGATACCAGAGGTCCCTTTCATTGGCACATAGTCTCCACATCCTGATGACTGGTCCAGCATTAGGGCACAGCAATGCATGGTGCTCAGGGTTTTCCCTTGAGCTTATTTTGCTACTAATAGCAGAACACAGTTATTATTTATTTCTTCCAGCACTTCAGGAGCACTTCCAATCTGCAGTTCATTATTAAGTACCTAGTGCTATTATATTAGTGCTGTGCCTTGTATTGTGGGGAATACAATGATGTGGTCTCTGCCCTGTGGGCCAGGAATCCCCACAGGCTTGAGATCATTGGCTTGGGGCAGAAAAGGACAGCTGGCAGTGGAGTCGAGAGTCTGAGCTATGGGGAAGATATCTGTTTATAATGCTGAGGGAAAGAAGCATGACCAGGAGCTAAATTTTGCTCTCTGGGGATACATTTTCAGAAATAATCATTCAGCTGAATTGCAAAGATTTATGCTGATGTGTGCACACACAGGCAAGCGTGCGTGCATGTGTGTGTGTGTGTGTGTGTGTGTGTGTGTAAGAAGTCACCAAAGCCATCTTCTAGTCCTTAGCTCTGGATATATTTCTTACTGTTTCTTGAAATATCTTTCTGATTGTAGCTTATCCTAGGACTCTTACCAGAAACTAAGCCCACTCATGGCTACTTTGAATATACTTTGTATATATGGAAATGTGCTCCTGTTGTAGCCCTCTAATAGAATATAAACTCCTTAAGGACAGGGATTGTCTTTGTTTTGAGTTCATAGCAAGTAGCATAGTTCTATATACATAGTAGGCACTTAAATATTTGTTATATGGAATTGAACCAAACCCTGGCTGACTAAAAAATCATTTCTACAACATCCCAGTGGATACCTTTCTTCTTGGTTGATGTCAGAGCTAAAAATCATAGTTTTCTCTGGCTAAGTATTATCATTTGTAAAATGAGCTGGAGAAAGAAATGGCAAACCACTCCATTATTTTTGCTTTCATATCAGAAAGATTTAGTTTTAATTTAGCCTCTGAAGCTTATGTGCTATATGACCCTGGAAAAGTCACTTGGTGTCCCAGACAACTTTCAAATACTATAAATTACAATTTGAGTTGGATACTTTTAATATTTTTGTTTTTCTGCTTTTAACTATAAAATTGTTATGCACTAATATATAGTCAATCTTTGTGAAGGTATCATGAACCCACTCAGAAAAAGGTGTATTCCTTTTATTTCCATTAAATTCTCTTCAAATATCCATATCTAGCTTGTCTAAAATTCTATTCATTTATTTAATTTTTCCTTATTTAGTTTTTGGTTAGATTTACCTAGTTCTGAGAGGGGAAGATTCAGGTCTCCTACTATTATAGGACTACAATCTATCTCAACCTGTAATTCATTTAACTTTTCTTTTAAAAATTTAGATGCTACAGTACTTGGTTCATATAGGTTCAAGATTGATATTGCTTCATTTTCTATGAGTTGGTCTGCAACAGATAGAGTTGAAAAGGGGGATTTTCTACCCTGGGAGTTCCCTATACTAATAAATTCACAGGTCTGGATTTTAAAAAAAACCTACCTCACTTATCCAGAAATCATTTAAGAATAATGTATTAATGATATTTAAATATTTAAAGGATCTGTGGTTTCATCAATGAGTAAGGGTTCTCCCTCCTGCAACATAGATCATATGCTCTTTCTGCTCTATAGTTACTGAAATCTTTCTGTGATTTGGTAGATAGTCTTTGAGAGTTACTGTGGACGAAAATAACACCCCAATCACCCTACAGTATTCCTGGTAATTGAACCTCTCCAAACTTAACTCTGCCAATTGTGGAAAACAGCTATACAATGTTTCTTGTTTCAGGTCTTCAGTCTTGGTTGGAAATGATAGAGTTTCAACTCCACTAGCATAGTCTTTGAGAACTCAAGGTCATTTTAATGCTATTATTAATAACAATTCGTTTCTATGGCACTTTATGGTTCACAAAGCTCTTTCCTCACAAAAATCCTATAAGGTAGGCAGTACAAATAGTAATATCTCCATTTTACAGATGAGGAAACTGAAGCTAAGAGAAATTACTGATTTGTCTATGACCACATAGCTGGTAAATTACAAGTCATAGGACCCCGGCTATTTCTATTCTAACACTATAATTCTTTGACTTGAACTATCTAGAACACAGTCTTCATCCCACAAAACTTCAGTTTCTAATCTGTTGTGGGCACATAATCTAGACAATGAGGTTTTATGGTGATTTTGGCAAGCAGCCCATTTTGATAGCCTTCTAGAAAAGTGGTGAGTAACAGGGCATGGGAAATGGACATTGTAATGACCTGCCTGGATCCTTCTCTCCCATCTCCACAACTGGGATTACTTACCCTCCATCTAAAGGTTCACCTTAATCCTAGGCTCTGCCACCATTTTAGCCCCTAAGCAGGGGAACATAAGAACCTTTGTATCCATTGCTTAGGACTCAAATTCAAGTCACCTTCACTTAGGATTCCTCCCTAACCTTTCAGGGCTTTAAATTTCTTTTCTCCAAACCTCCTTCTTCACTTACAGGGGTTCTACAAACTGCTTTCATGAAAGAGCCCCCAAAACTCTGGCACAGGCATCAAGGGGATAATGGGAAAGTGCTTAGCTGGTATTAACAAAGATGCATGTATCACTGACATTCACCAGGGCATCATAACCTCCAAAATAGTTTACAGCATAGCCCATTACCCAAGAGGAAGCACAAAGAAACAAGCAACACATAGGCAAAGTATGTCAGCTAACTAGACTTCCTAAAGCTACCTCACCTGGCTATGCTTTCTATATAGATAAGTCAGCTCTACAGCATGAGAGTCAGTTTCAAATACTGGCCCAGAAATTTGGGCATGCTTAGCTTTTAGAAACTGGTTCTGATTGCTGAGGCACTGTCAGACAGAAAGAGAGACACTGGTGCTTTCATCAAGGTTTTTGGCAGCAGCTCCAGCTTTCCTGATTGGGGGAGTGGTTTCCCATTGAGATCCCCAATGGAATCTCTTTTTAATAATAGCTAGCATTTACATGGTTCTTTAAGGTTTGCAAAGTACTTTACATAATTTATTGCTTTTGACCTCCCCCCCCAACACACACAGATACAACCCTGTGTGGCAAGTTTTTTTGTTTGTTTTCGTTTTATTGGGGGGGGGGCAATTGGGATTAGGTGACTTGCCCAGGTTCACACAGCTAGTAAGTATCTGAGGGAGAATTTGAACTCAGGTCCTCCTGACTGCAGGGACAGTTGCTCTATCCACTACACCATGTAATTGCCCTTGAGGTACATATTACTATTATTGTTGTTGTTGTTGTTGTTATTTCCACTTAATAGATAAGGAAACTGAGACTGACTAATTAAATGACTTGCCCAGAGTCACACAGCTAGTAAATGTCTGAGGAAGGATTTGAACTCAAGTCTTTCTGACCCCTATCCACTTTGCCATCTAGCTGCCTCTTGTTCCCCACAGTCTTTGACTTCCTATGTAGTGCACTATTTCCTCCATAAACAAGATTCGTTCTTGTCCTTTAATCCTCCAGGGGAATGCTGTAGTCTTACCTCTGTACCCCATTTCTCATGGCAAGGTTGCTTTGTTGTCCTAATGATGTTCTGCTCCTCTACTTAGGTACCTCCTTTTGCCACTACGGTTCCTCTTATGATGTTCTCTGACTTTCTGGACTTCTTATTCTTATAAGCTCTGGGGTGGAGTGGCCTTCCTGGATCACATGCCTTGTCCTCATGGGTCTGCTTTAGGTTCTGTCTCCTAGGCATCTTCAGGTTGACTTGGTCCCACTATTGATGAATCCTTGGCTCAGAAAAGACAGCTTGGTACTAATTTCAATGGGACCTTCGTCTTGCCTCTTGTTTAAAAGCAATGCTGACCTTTACTGACCAAGAGGCATTTTGCTCCTTGAGGAGAGTAATTGCAACAGTGTCAACTGAAATGAACCTAGCTTTGAATGGTGGCACGTGATTGGCTTAAAAGCAGGCTGAAATTAAGCAAGATGTTTGAGTGGGGACTTTTAATAACATAGAATGGAATGTAGGAGGACAAAATTGTTCAATGTCACTAGTAAAGTAAATAGTGATTTTATATGAAGTGATTATGTATTATCTTCTGAGAATAATCTCTGATGAATTTTAGTGTGACATTTTACGCATGTAAAAGCAGCAGGATAAACTGCCGAGTTTTTGACTAAGCACTTTGAGTTACAGAGATTTATCCAAAAAATATGAGACTCCATTAGCTGTAACTCCCAAATACCAGAGGATTCTGCTTCTGCCTATAGGAAGATAAATAGTAACAAAAAAGCTCCGTCTTTCCCTTTCTAAAGCAGAGCTTCACTGGAGACACTCTGCATATGCTGGGTCTTTTATCTGGGGATCATATATGCTCTTTGTTCCTAATAGAGCCTTTTGGCCAGGCAGAAGCCAATAAATATTAAAGAGCAATAATAATGTTTTCAATATCACTCTCAAGGCCAATTATTATTGATTTCTTCTGTTTTATTTAAGTACTTACATGGAATCTTTTATCCTGATCCAGTAAGACAAGCAATGGAAAGAGCAAATCACTTTGGGACCTAATCGTGTTGGGATCATTGTATCACAGATAGAGGAAAAGATTACCTAATCCAATTATCTCATTTTACAGATGAGAAAACTGAGACCCAAGTGGGTTAAGTGACTTGCCCAGATGACATAGGTAAATGGCAAAGCCCAGGTTTGAACCCATTGTCCTCTGATGAAAAATCCAGTACTGTTCTTTGTTTGTTTGCTGTTTTTGTTCTTGTTTTGCTATTGTGTGTCTCCATGGTCAGGAGCAAGAGATTATGAGGAAAGTCCCCAGAATGTTAAGTGGATTCCCTATGGCAGATTTGGAGGAAGATGGGAGCTGTACATGATTAGTAGGCATGGATGGGCTGCAATTTGCATTTATTAGAGGGAATGCTCACATTTATGAGATCACAGACCTTCTGTTTTTATAGTATATTATAGTATAGTAGATTTTATGCTCCTTGTAAGTGGGAGCATATATGCCTTATTGCTGCTTTTTTGCACTCTACATTAACTGGCACAGTGCTAGGCATATAGTAGGTACTGAAGAAATACTTAAATGCTGAATTGAATGCCTTCTTCCACTCCTAGCCTTTGCATAGGTGGTACCCATTGGAATTCCCTTTATGTCAATGGCAGTGTAAGTGCTTGTCAACCTATTAGCAACAATAATAGTACTTCACTAGGTTGTTGTGGAGGGAAAGCTTTGTAAACCTTAAAGTGCTATAGAAATTCAAACATGTATTATTATTTAATGAGTACCTATTAAGTGCTTAGTACTGTAATTGAGGACATGAGGGATAGGAAAGAACTAAAATATAATATGAACCTTTTCTTCAGGGGGGTTATACTCTGGTTAGGTAAAGTGTCCATATAAAGAGGATTACCCACTTGTCTAAAGAATCTACCTAGACTGTTTTGTTAAAAAAATACAAAATGCTAGGGGGCATTGCATCAACCAAACAATAAGCAATAACTAAAATAGAATTAGGATGATGTTTTTGAATGTTCTAGTAGGAAAACCCATTAGAAGTAGAGAACTAGAGATTTATTATATGTCTTCCTAACTGCCAGCCCACTAATGATCCTTGGAGCTATCAATAAATGCCCATTATAATTAAAGATAAGTGTTTTAAGATTATTGCGTTGCCATCTCAGAAAGGCTGTGATTCAAGTAAAAGTAACCAGCTCTAAGTCAGCTTTGTGCCCTGTACCTTTAAGGATCTTGTCCTACACTTTGAGAAAATGAGCACTGATCCCAAACTTAGAATAATTAATGAGAATCATTTCTTTTCTTTTCCGAGAGTTCATTAAAGATCTGAGATGACTAATATCAGGTAAGGAGAAAACCAATTGAAATATTAATTATAACACACCTAGCAGTAAACTACTCCCTAAAAAGTCATTAAAAATTTTAAGTTCCTCTTCTCCCCAAATGAACTAGAAACATCTGAAGCATTAAGGACTAGGGGAGATCTACCAAATCCCATTATAATGAACTTCATAGGACAGTCGCCCAAATCTTTTTTTATAATGGCTCCATTACTAGAAATAATATTTCCAGCCTACAAAGAGCCTCCCTGTGTCTCCGAAACTGGCTTACCATTTAACAAGTGAAGAGAAGTTCTTGAATATAGTAGGCAAGAGGATGAAGATGGCATTCATACAGCCTAAAATTTCTTGATACTTGGGTATGTTTCTCTGTTTTAGAAAGTGATTTGGGAGGGTTTTGTTTTGTTTGGTTTTTTTGGTAGTTTTGGATGCATGAAGTGAGGAGGGATTAAGGGAGTTAAAGGGTAATTTGGCAAACAACAACATTTAAAAAAAACCACCTAGGTACTGCTCAGTGCCCTCTTCTCACAGCCTTAACTTTCACAGTGAATTAATTAGCTGGGGAATTGCTTTTCAGCATACACTTAGGTTTTTGTTTTTTCCTCACTACAGAGAGTATTTGGGGGTGGCTAATAAAAGCAGCATTTGTTGCAAGCTGGTCATGTATTGAGAGCTAGGAGCCACAGATGGAATGAATGAATGACTGTGGTGGGGGAAGCATTTATTAAGCACTTACTATGCACAAAGCACTGTGCTAAGAGCTGGATATGCAGATAGAAAGACAGACGGTCACTGCTCTCAAGGAACCCACATTCTAATAGGGGATAATAACACCCATAAGAGGTTTCAGCTGCAAGTCAAATGGAACGGCCCCATGATCCTTAAGGTGCAGTGGCAAAACAGATGGAGAGTAGTACATCCTTATAAAAATTTTTTTTTAAAATTCAATTTTATTTTACTTGCAGTTCCAAATTCTCTCCCACCTACTCCCTCTTCCCCCATCCATTGAGAAGGCAAAAAATAAAAATAAAAAAAACATTACAAATGTGTATAGACATGCAAAACAAAATTTCACATTAGCCATGTTCCAAGAAAGAAATAGAAGGAAATATGCTTCAGTCTGAACTCTGAGCCCATCAATTCTTTTCTGGAGGTAGATAGCATGTTTCATTATGAGCCCTTTGGAACTGCAGTGAGTTGTAATACATCTTCTTTCTGGTCATTTCTATGAATAAAATCAGTATGAACTGCCAGATTACTGTACTGGCCTCTGCAAGACATAAAAAGAGCCAGAGAAAGGACTTCAGCACATGGGATAGCTCCCCTGCAGAAGATTTATGGCAAGATATGGGCAAGAAAAGCATAGAGTAAGGATTTCATGGATGGAACAGGAGTTGTACAAGTAGCAGTTACCACATCCAGTAAAGCCCTCGGATGGATCTGTGATCTGATCTACATGGATTTTTCTTCCAATGATGCAGGTTACATACCCTGTAACACACACCTATGTCCTCCCCTGAATTTACCAAAGGGAGTCTGCCCAATGTGCTAGGGACATTTGTTGTTTTCTTTTGAAATTATGCGTCTATCAATGGACCCCACAAGTAGGCCAGTGAGTACCCTTCTCCCTCTTGCCACTGAACAACCAGCCCATTTTCTTCTTTAACATATATTTCAGAGGGTTTGAAGCTGGAAGAGACCTCTGAAGCCATCTGGTCCAACACCCTCATTTTATAGATAAGGAAGCAGAGGCCCAGGGATGTTAAGTCACTTAACCAAGGTCATACAGGCATAAGCCTCATAGACTCTACTTCTTTGTGGATTCTTGTATGTTATGGGTTATAAACTGTCCTTAACCACTACATAAGCAATACTATGTTTAAGTACTGAATTAAATTTTCAGAACAGATTTTAAAATTGTAGTAAATTTTTGCCAAAATGAGTCCATTGCCAGAAACCTCCTTTTTGCTCTGTATGAATTAGAGATGACATAGCTAATGTCCAATCCCTCAGAATAACTACAAATATAGTATCAACCTGAAAGTTTGGTTAAAGGAGGCAAGGAGGGAGGTGATATGTAAATCCATATTGTTTATTCCCTTAAAGCTAGCAGCATACAAAACATGTATGGGGCCAGACAAAATCTGACTGTCTGAACGAAAGAATGAGAAGGCTCAAATGCATCTCAGGACAGACCCAACTCAGCATGTCTGTGTCACTCAAAATTTATGATCTCCACATACATTTAATCACAGTATAAGAAAGGAATTTCTTAATTAGATAGGTTGTAAATACAATAAGATAAGAGAGTTGACAAAGTGTCGATTGAAATTACAACCCAGGATCTCTGTGTTTAATTTACCATTAACATGCCATAACATAGTATACGTCCATAAAATATTAAGAGAAGAAAAAGGTCTCATTATTTAAGATAGTGTCTCAGGTTAAGAGTCTCATCCTTAATGGCCATGAACAGAGGATAGAATGCTCTTAAGTCAGCCCCATCTGGCCTTGTTGACATAAGAAGAGGACAAAGAAGCTGTTAGGTCCAGGCTTTGCTTCTGGTTGATTAGTTCAGGCTCTGGCCCTTATCGAAGTTACTAAATTGATATTAAATGATTATCAATAGATATAAATATAAGCACATAACTATAACCACATATGCATAAACATACACATGCATATACACACACATATATTTCTATATATATATACATATATATATATATATATACCCACACATATGCATACTTACATACCTATATATGAAAAGAGGTACTTTGGAATCCAGTAGAAGAAAAGGGGCGATTGTCTCAAGCAAAATATCACCTTTTTCTTTGTATTTTCATGTTTTATTTTAAGCACTTAAGGGGGATGTTTCTGGCAGCCATGGTGTAGGATGCTTGAAGTAGAAGGGAGAAGTAACATCAGGATTTGGCTGGTCTTTGAGTAGAATCTCTTCTACAAATCTTAGGGCCAGCAGCAATGCATCCTTAATCTGGCACTATGCAATTTGTCTTAACCTGTCTTGCTGAAGCTTGTGGCTCAGTGGAGAGAATACTGGAACTTAGAATTAGGAGACCTAGATTCAAGTCTCTGCCTTGCAATTGGCTAGAAATATGACCTTGGGCAAGTTACTTCATTTCTAACTTTACTTGCCTTAGAGGATTGCTGCAAAGAATGGAACATTATAACATACTTCAATAGAAGCTATTTATTAATTTAATTAATTTATAAATAATGTCTTTGGAACTTTATCTTCTGTCTTTCCCCAGACCCAAGCCTTTCACTCCAGTTAAGCTCTTTTACTTACACTATACTTTATACTTTCCTACCTCCATACCTTTGCTCACAGTGTTCTACCTTCATAGACATCCAATCCTGTCCTCTTTGGATCCAACCTCTAATCATTCCTCATGGTATTATCCTTCTTCAGGCTTTCATCCACCTCATAGATAGCATAAGGCAATAGCCTCCTACCTGGTCTTCTTGACTCCATTCTCCCTTCTATCTGTCTTGCCAGACCAAAATTCTTAAATCACCCATTCCATCCCATAATTACCCTACTCAAAACCCCCTATCACTTTCCAAGTAATAAAGTCCAAACTCCTCATCACTTCATTAAAAGCCATTTAAGGTCCTCCCTCTCTAATTTCATGCATCCCTGCTCTCCAATATGAAAACTGTAGTCAAACCAGTTCCTTATTTTTCCTGAAATACACCATGCTTATTCCAGATTTTGCTCATGTTGGCACCAGTATCTAGAATGACTTTCTCTTTCTCTTCTGCCTATTTAAATCCTACTGATCCAGTGACACTGGCCATCCTTGCTGTTCCTCACACACAACAGCTCCATCTCCCAAGACCTATTCCCAATGTTTTCATTGCTTGTTTTCTATGCCTAGAATGTTCTTTCTTATCATCTTCTCCTAGCTTCTCTGTCTTCCATCAAGTTTCAGCTGCACAAAGTCCCACCTTTTGGAAGATGCCTTTCCCAGTCCTACTTAATCTTCATGTCTTTCTAAGAGTATTCTCCTCCCAATTAATTCTGTGTATATCTTGTTTGTACATAGTTGTTTTTTCATATTGTCTCCCCCTTTAGACTGTGAGTTCTTCAGAGCAGGGACTATTTTTGTTTCTTGGTAATCTCAGAGCTTAGCATGGCAACTGGCACATAGTAGGCACTTAATAAATGCCATTTGACTGACTAACTATTCTCAGGGTTCAGCCAAAATCTCACCTCCTCTATTAAGCCCCTGCCCTCCTCTGGCTCACATTGATCTATTTTTCCTCTGATTTATACAAAGTGATTGGGATTTTAAATTGGAAGGGACGATGTTAGAGATAAGGAAACAGAGGCCCAGGGAAGTTAAGTGATTTGCCCAAAATAACTTTGATAGTGTCAGAAATGGGATTTCTTACTCCAGATCTAACATTCTTTTAATGACAACACACTGCCTATCCCTGATGCTTATCTCCTATAGTATTTGTTTATATAACTTACTTTTGAATCTAATCACATTCCACTATAAATGGAAGTTTTCCCAGTTAGACTGGAAGTTTTTGTTGAACCGCACAGGACATTACCTCACTTTGTACCTTCCTCAGCACCCTGAATATATAATAGTTGTTAACGTTTAGAAGCAATGAATGAAAGGGGAACACAAGCCTAAGCTTGATAGGACCCTGGGGAGAGGATATGAAGGCTAATTGCTGCTGGATGACAAAACAATAGATATGTAGGGTTAGCTAACTTGTCCTCACTCTGGCTTCCTCTCTCTCCTTTCCTGCCTGCAAAGCAGTCCTTAACTAGGCTCTTTTATTAATAAATAATGAGTAGCCAGTAGACGAAGGTTATAGAGAGCTTTTGTTCTACTGGATACATCACTGGAAAAATTTATGGTAACTAGAATTAGAGCATGGTTAAAATTACAGAAAGTCCTTAAGACATAGAAAAATGTCCATACCCTTTGACCCATGATCCCAGTGCTAAGAAACATGTGGTAGGGAGGTCAAAGAAAAAAAGGTCCCCTATAAACCAAAATATTTCTGGTAGCACTTTTTGTGATAGCAAAGAACTAGGAAATAAGTAGATTTCCAGTGAATGGGGGATGGCTGAAGAAATCGTGGCACATGAATACCATAAAATATTACTACGCTGTAAGAAATAATAAATGTGAAGAACATGGGGGTGAGTGACGCAGAGTGAAGTAAGCAGAACCAGGAAAACAATATACACAATGACTAAATAATGCAAATGACACAAAATGAAAATGAATTATGTAATTATAATTAATTAGTTTCAAAAGTATTTATTAAGTACCTATTATGCCTGTCACTGTGCTAAGTAAGCACTTTACAAATTGTGTCTCATCTGACACTCACAACAACTCAGGGAGATAGTTACTATTGTGATCCCCATTTTACAGATAAGGAAACTGAGGCATATCTATATTAAGTGATTAAGTGATTTGCACAAAGTCACATAGCTAGTAAGTGTTTGAGACTGAATTTGAACTCAGGTCTTCCCAATACCAAATACAGCTCTCTATACAATGAACCACCTATCTGCTTCTAATAATGATCAAGCTTAACTCCAAACAAAAGGAGAAAAATGCACCTCTTTCCTTTTTTTGCAGAGGTGAAGGACTATGGCTATGTAACAGATGCAGTTGATGTGTTAGTTAGCTTGGCTGATTGGTAGGGTTTGATTTCTGGAACAGGAAGGAGGCAAGATGCAATGGGATATCTAAGTGATGAAAAACAAAACACAACAGTATCTTTTAAACATGACATAGCCTCTGTTCTAAAGGTGCTCACAATCTAAAAGAGAGGGTAATGGCATGTAGATATAGGTATGACACAAGGTAAAGTCTAATAGGGGCAAAGGAGAAGCATTAATAAAAATTTTATATATAAATTTTGTATTTAAATAGAATGTGTTTTTATTTATATTTAATTTAATTTATATTTAAATATAATTTATTAAATTTAAATTTATATCAATTTAAAATGTATATTTAAATATAAATGCCATTTAACAATGTTGGAGGAGAAAAGTATATAGAACATATATAATCTTAGGCAGATCATTTAATTTGTCTGTGCCTCAGTTTCCTCATATATTAAATGGGTGAGTTAGATGAGATCATCTACAAGAACTCTTTCAGCTTTAAATCCTGAGATCCTATTTTTATATCATCTAGTGACTGGGAAGGGAACGTCAGCACAAGGATGTTCAGTCAGAAATTTTGAGCTGGAGCAATCAAGATTTATTTATTTCGGAGTAGGATGATTTCAGAAGAACCTGAGAAGACTTAGATGAACTGATACAAAGTGAAGTGAACAGAACAAGGAGAACATTTACACAGTAACAATTTTGTAAGGATGATCAACCATGAATGACTTAGCTATTCTCAGCAATATAACGATCCAAGACAATTCCAAATGATTTATGATGAATAATGCTTTCCATCTCCAGAAAAAGAACTGATAGTTTCTGAATACAAATTGAAGCATAATTTTTCACTTCTCTTTTTTTGCAACATGTTTAACATGGAAATATGTCATGTGAGCTTTCACATGCATAATTGATATCACATTTCTTGCTTTGTCAATGGGTGGGGGAGGAATAGGAAGGAGGAAGAGAGTTCAGATTCCAACAATTTTTTAAATAAATTTTAAAGCAAATGAACATTTTAAAAATAAAAATACTCTTTTTCCATTCAAAAATTCAATCTTTCGTTAAACAAAGGTGCCAGTTTAGTTTTTAGTGCAAAAGCAACTTTTGGGCATAAGACCTCACCTAAATTTCCTATGCACTGCACCTACTAAATGACAGAATATCAAAATAATTTCGTCAGAGTGTTTTTAGCATGGTCCAGTGAAAGGAGCACTGATCCTTTGGGTCAAAGATTATAGGTTCCGATCCGGGTTCTGTCATTTACTCCTTGAGTGTTCTTGGGCAAATCACTTCACCTTCCTGGCAGTCAGACAATGAACAATTAAGAGCCCACTAAATAAATGCACCAGGCACTGTGCTAAGTATTAGAGATACGAAAAGAGGCAAAAGATAGTGGCTGCCTTCAAGGAGCTTACAATCTAATGGGGGGGGCAATAAGCAGTTTCCTCTCCTAAAATGAACTCTGTGGTCTCTGAGGTCCTTTCTAGCTCTAGCTTCATGATCCTAGTGGATAGAGCACTGGATTTGGAATCAGGAAGGACCTTAGTTCAAACCCAGCCCCAGATCCTGACTAGGTGTTTGGCCCTGGGCCAGTTACATATGTAAAACATTCTGGTTGCAGTCATTATTGTTACACAAAGATGCTTCTTGGGCGAGCAACCCTTTCTGAGCTTCACCAGGCCTCTTCAGCGCTACAGGTACAGAGGATTTTGAAAGGCCAATGAAAGGCCAATCAAATGAAAGGTGGGCAGGGGCAGGGCCGGGGTAGGAGAGAAGCCTAAGAACAATCTCAGGCCCCAAAGATCTGAGCACACAAATGTAGCTCACCCTGTGAGAAATGAATATTTCTCTCTAATATTTAATAACTAATTATCGTATTACGACCAAGGTTTTTACTCTTTTCTACTTCCTCATCCAGAAACCAACCAGTGTGGGAAATTTCTTCTTCCAGGCCAAGATATAATGGGACAGTAAAAGAAATTCTGAGTTTGGGTTAATGGGTATATTCCTGCTCATTGTATTTGCTCTGACAGGTCCTGGGGAAATGTTGATTCTACCTATTATCAAGACAAGCAATATGGAAATTTATGTCTCTTTGACCAAGATTGTGGAAATTGATGTCTCCTTGACCAAGATTTGAGTGACCTAAGTCACATGCCCTAAAGTAGCCCGCCTTCCATTTGATTAACCAATCAGAGTTGAGTAGGCACCCCTTGGAAACACCTCCTCTTCAAAGAGTGTATAAACTATGACCTCATCACCATGAGGGGTCTTTGGTCTGAGGGAGATGGCCAAATGATGATCCTTTTATTAATAACCTGCTGGACCTACTAATAAAATGATTAAATTACCCAGAAACGATATTTCTTGAGCCTTTTTAAACATCACAACCCTCAGCAGCATGATGATTCCATGTTTGCTTCTCACATAGTTGAACTCGCCACGTCTTGCTCCACCTCTAGTTCCTTGGTAACATTTCCCGATTTTTCCTTATCAGATACTATTCACTCAAGCCCCCTGATTTTTCCACTGACAAATCTCCTCAGTATAAACTTGGCCTCCAGCCAGAGCCCTACCTCGGTGCAAACTGTCAATGTCCTACAAGCATCCCCAGGGCCCTGCCCTTGCTGGGCTGATTCAGGAACTGATTGAGAAAAAGCTTTCTCTACTACCTTCAGGGTGTGAGGCTTTGGAAAAGTGAAACCAATTTTTCCAAATTCCAAGTGTGTGCACTGTAGAAAGTCACTGGTTTTAGATACAGTTTCTCTGGCCCCTGATGCTTCACTAACCTATGTCACATGGTAGCTATAGGTAATACGTATTTTTGTAGGAAAAACATTATAAGGGTTTCATCAAATTTTTACTTGCATAGATGGGGGTATCCAAAGTTATCATGCCAGGTGAGCCATGGCCCAAGAGATAATGAGGCAGTAGAACCAAATCGATGAGGAAGAAGGCAGAATTTCCGGCTAGACTGGAGAAGTGAAAATGAGTTTTCAATCAATACATTTCTCAATAAACTTTGTGCCAGGCATTGGGCTAAGTCCTAGGGATACAAAAAGACCCAAAAGACAGCTTCTGCCCTCAAGGAGCAAACAAATATATACAAAGCAAGCTATATAAAGATAAATAGGAAGTAATTACCAGAGAGAAGGCACTAGAATTAAGAGGGGTTGGGTAAAGCTTTCAGTAAAAGATGCATTTTTGGTCAAGACTTAAAGGAAGCCAGGGAGGTCAATAGTCAGAGCAGAAAAGGGAGAGTGTTCCAGGCATGGGGTACAGTCAGAGAAAATGCCCAGAGTCTACAGATGGAGTATCTTGTTTGTGGAACAGCCAGGTCAGTGTCACTGGATTAAAGAGCATGTGTTGAGGAATAAGGTGTAAGAAAACTGGAAAGGTAGAAAGGGGCTAGGTTAGGAAGGGCTTTGAATGTCAAACAGCATTTTATATTTATTCAGGAGGCAATAGAGAGCCACTAAAGATTATTTAATAGGAGGTGACATGGTTGGACCTGCACTTTAGGACTAAATGGAGAGCTAATAGAGTGGGGAGACTTGAGGCAGGTGGATCCACCAGTAGATTATTGCATTATGGTGCAATATAGCACCAAATCCTTAACTCTTAATTGCTCTAAGCCAGGTTAAGCTCTGCTCACACATGGCATCTGCACCCATGTTGGTAGGTTGAAGTGGTTCACCAGATGGAGTTGGTTACCTTGCTACAACTCACTCTTAGAGTCTGAGAGGTAATCCTGGTGTGTGGCATCTATATACTGCTCACAACTGCTGCATCTGAGCCCTCATCTATGTAGTTCCTGATTAAATAAATGACCCAAGATGACACCATCAACTCTTTAAATATGAAACACTTGGTTACAGAAGGCAAAGTAACAGTAATAACATAAACCTGGGTTCTAGTCTCCCCCAAATGTACACAGTTTCTGTGGAGAAGAGTGGGCACAAACTTACAGAAGCTTAGCAATGAAGCACATGAGTAGGAAAACCCATGTGCCTGGGCCAACTCTGGACTGCAGGCTTTGGTATCTTTGCTCTCTCCACCATCTGTCACTTGCTGGATGAAACTATTCTTCTGGACTTCCCCTCACTCTTGCTAGATGTTGCTGCTATCTTGCTACCACTGGGTCACAGATGATAAATTAAGCTCTTTTAGCAAAAAAGCAGCTGTAAGCCTGGGACACACAGAGCTTCCCAGGTTTCCTTCTTTGGCAAGGCTCTGAGGCAGCATTACACTTTCAGTGAAAATCAGTTGCCTTGAGTCTAGGATCTGCAAAGCCATTCGGGTCTGCTTACTGGCTTGGAGAGCTTTTTCTCTGTCAAGTCACAGAGGACAGTGAAGGGCAATATAGTCAGGCCTCTGAGAAGTTTCCCCTCTATCAAGCCGTAGATAGTGCTGGAAAGCAAGATGCCTTTTTCCCTCTTGACTTTCAAATAGCAAAGGATTCTGCTTTCTCTGTTTCCCTCCCAGCATCTTTGCTTTCCTTCAGTCAGATAAGCTCCCCACATCAACTGCAGAGCCCATCCTACATAGAAGTGATTCATGATCCAAACATAGATTAGACAAGTCCACCTCAGAAGACCCTTCCAACCCTGATGTTCCATGACTCTGTGAAATAAATGAATACAAAGGGTGGATTCAAAAGCACTAAACAAGTCATACATTTCCAAAAAGGAGGGAGGGAATTTTCTTATGTGACCATACTCATTATGTTATTATTTCAAGATATCTAATAATTGCTCCCCCTTTTATGTAAGACAATGTAGTGAGGTAGAAAGGCATTGAATGTGGAATCATAGGATCAGAATTTGAATCTTAGTTTTTCCATTCACTACCTATATGACCTAGGTCAAGTAAATTACTTCCTTGACCCTCAGTTTTCCTCTTTTGTAAAATGAAAATGTTGGACTCAATGAACTCTAAGATCTAAATCTTGTGACCTGAGAGATTCTTGCTCACATAAAGGTTAGACTGGATGAAATCTGAGTTCCTTCCAACTCTGACTTTCCAGACCTCAGTAAGCAGGTCTGGGTTTCATTTGGTTCCTGCAATCTATTTGCCTGTGAAGACTTTTCTTTACGGAGGGAGTATCGGTTTAAAAGGAGCTCAACCACTAACCCCCTCTCCTGACTGTGCTTTCTGGGATGTGGTTCAATTGAGCTGACAGAAGGCTTCCTGCAGTGGGGGGAGGGCAGGGGAGATGGGCAAGAAAGAGAGACTTTTTGGTAATATGGAAAGGGTAGTGCAAAATCATCGTGTGAGCAAGCAGCAATTGGTGACCATGGATACAGACAATCCTTGGAACTGAAAGGACCAGGCTGTAGCAATGTTTGAAGTCAAAGCCAAGGTTAGTAGCCAGGATTGCCAGTTGTGGAGCAGAATGGGTCCAAGGCAGTAGGGATGACTGAAGAAGAGCTTGGGTCAAAACCAAGAGAGCAGTCAAGTCCAAGATGACTAATGGGAGGCAGAGTATGCAGTCCAGGAATCACATGCTCATTCCTAGGTGAATAACAGGATATTGAGCTAGATAAAGAAAATTCCAATTTGTCAAACTTCCCAGTCTCTGGGCATGTGCAAGTTCTTAAGCTCAGCTGTGCTTGGGTCCTGTCCTCCAACTTCTCCTGATTTCCCTTCAGTTGGACAGCTCCTATTGCTACTGCGCTCATTAATTTCCATAGCAACTGTGGAATCGATGTTGCTCTGAACATCAACTATGCTATTGACACTATCAGCAGATTAGTTAAGAATTCTGTTAATGGGAATGTTAATAAAGCTGGCACACTTTCAATTTAGAGAATAGAGACAGTGTGCAGGCAGGCATAATGAATGCTAGTACAAAAATATCCCGATACGTCACAGAATCAGCAAAAATGCCCAATATCGAAAACTGAAGTGAAATAATGGAGAGGATATGTTTGAACATGCTTTTAGACTCAATCATCTTTCTTTGAACATTTGTATAGGATATTCACTATGCATGAAAAGGTTGTGCAATGTATTTGCCTCATAACTAAAAATAGAGATATCTACCAAGTTATATGACATTGCTTATGAATTTTGAATAGAGTAACTATAAATATGGCAGGCATGGTAAAAGCAGTTTTGTATTTTTCACATACAATTTGCTGTGCCCATTTTGAAGAGGAGAATGTAAAGAAGCTGATTTCTGATGGGACAACCATTCATAGTTGTCATGGAGATATGAAGGATTAGAAAAAATGTGGAAAAATTCAAGGGAAGAATGTCCCTTGTTAATGAACTTCCTATGCCTTTTATTGTTGTTGTTGTTGTGTTTTCATTATCTTCACTGGATTGGTGCTTTTATATTTTTAAACCGAAAGTTTTTGAATGATGACTTTTCCTTGACCATTTCCCTTCTCAAAAATTTTCAGTGGTTCCCTTTTGCCTATTGAATAAAGTCCAATCTCCTCAGCCTTTCAATTGAGGCCCTCCATTGTTGGACTTCTGTCTATATTCCTACTCTGACATCATCCCTCCATAGCCCTACCTTGAATTTTACCCTATAGTTCAACCATATAAGACTACTTGTTGTAACTCAAACAAACTCTGTTCTTTTATATCGCTGCGCCTTTGCTCATGTCAGCCATTTCTTACTTCTGAAATGTACTCCCTCCCCAAGCCTTCCTAATGAAACCTAACTCATCCTTGCCTGGTTCATGTAGAATTTCTGGATCCTCTATTCTTTCCTTTCCACCCTTCCCCCAGAGCTGGAAACATCTCTCCTTTTGATGTCATAACATTTATGTTTATATCCCTTTTGTGACCTTACCACATTCCATTTTGTATCATATTTGTTTCTGGAAGTGTCTTCTCTCCCTATCCAGATGCTAAGTTCCTTGGGGTCAGACAAGGGCTATGTCTTAATCATCTTAATATTCCCCTCAGCAGCTAGAACATTTCCTTACACCTAATAAAAGCCCAACCAAGCAATACAGACATTTTAAAAAATGAATGAGTGGTGAATACAATGTCCATGATAAATGTCAGTAAGAAACCAGCATCGTGGCAATTGCCATTATGGTGATAGTGGTGGGCAAATCTTGAGTAGGTGTTCACTTATCTCAGAGTTGTTGTATAATAATTGCTAGCATTTATAGAGCACTTTCAGGTTTGCAAAGTGCTTTACAAATATCTCATTTTTATATTATTTGTTAGTTGACATTATCATATCCTTTTGGAATTTGAAATCACATTTCAAATACGTTTTGCCTAGATGTGAATTATTCAGCATGATGCAGTGGAAGGTTGGATTTTAAGTCAGAGTATCTGGGTTTACTGGGCAGCGAGGTGGTGCAGTGGATAGAGTGGCAATCCTGGAGTCAGGAAAACTCATCTTCCTGGATTCAAATCTGGCCTTGGACACTTAGTAGCTGTGAGCTCCAGGCAAGTCACTTCACCATGTTTGCCTCAGTTTCCTTATCTGTAAAATAAGCTGGAGAAAGAAATGGCAAACCACTCCAGTATCTTTGCCAAGAAAACCCCAAATGGGGTCATGAAGAGTCAGACGTGACTGAAACGACTGAATAACAAAAGCAACAGCAATGTCTGGATTTAAATCCTGGCTCCTACTACACTAGAAAGCCAGGGCACTCATGTCTTTCTCTGGCTGTCCAAAGTCTCCCAACATAACCTAGTATGTTTTCATAGAATCATGAAATCATGGAGTTAGAACTAGAAGTGATCTTAGAGATTGTCAACTCTAACCCCATCATTTCATAGATGAGAAAGCCTAGGCTTATAAGTGTCTGAGGTAGGATTTGAACCCAGGTCTCCTGATTTCAGGTCCAAAGCTCCATTGTACCCCACACTACTTCCTTCCTTCCGGGTCAGATACTCAGAGCAATAGGAAGCATTCATCAAAATATTGGCAGATGATTTGGTTAAAGTGAGGTAATGCGGTATAGTTGAAAGGTTGTGGGATTTGTATCCAGAGGCCCTGAGTTTGAATCCTGACTCTGTGACATCTTTCTGCTGTGACTGTAGGCGGGTACTTGGATGTTGCTAGGATTCATCTTCCTTATTGGTAAAATGAAGTGGTTGGAATAAATAATCCTGAAAGTGCCTTTCTGCTCTGGGTATATGCTCTGTGAATTGGAGAACCTTAATTTAGGGCGTCCCCACTGAAAGACTATTCAGAAGATTTTGAATTTGGACTAATTCTTTCAGAACTCAATGAAATCAATAATCTGTACTCTGTCGACATTAATGAGGGATGTCAATGAACCATGTAAATCCACTCCTTACAAATGCAGGATGAGTTTGCCTATGTACGTATGTATGTATATTTAGGCATATATTCATATTTCTATAAATCTTAATATTGATTTTAGTATAAGAAGTGAGTGGAATATCACCTTTCATTGAAAAAGAGAGAGGGAGGTAAGAATATATTCTGTCTTCTGTCCCACTCCTGTATAAAGATGTGAGATTTAGGGTTGAGATATGGGTTTGTTTTTTTGGGAGGGAGGGGAGGAGAATATTTCTGATTCCTCTCAAATTAAAAAGAGTTTAACTTAACCATTCCATTCACTGCAAGGAGCATAAGCGCCTTTCTTGAATGGCAGGCACTATTTTCTAAGTACTTCTGTTAACTCCAGAATCTTTGAGAGGGCTTACATTTTTTATTCCATTTTTATACTAGCAGTAGGATAAGGGTTGTACTGATGGCCATAAAATATTAAGAGTCTGAGGAAGACCTCCAGTGTATTGGGGAGATCCTATGTGAAGAATTGATGGAGTGAACTGGAGAGTCTTTTCAATTCAACCTCCACAACATTTCTCAGAGCTGTGACTTCTCTCCATGTGCCTGGCTATTGTTTTGATTCATGTCTTCATCACCTCTTGCCTGGATCACTATAATTGATTTCTAATTGGTCTCCTTGCCTGAAGTTTCTCCCATTTCTTGTCCATCTTCCATGCAGTTGGTAATAATTCTCTTAAAGCACAGATGTGATCATGGCATGCCTATGTTCACAAAACTCTACCGGGGCCCTCTTTCCTCTAGGTTAAAATATAAATGCTTCCCTTCACCATTTAAATCTCTTAACGTTCTGGTTCCAATCTACTTTTCGATACTTATACATGTAACTCCCTTTTACACAGTTTACATTTCAGACAAAATGACTGACTTGCTATTCCTCATACATGATATTCAGTTTTCTCTCTCGGAGCCTTTGCAGAGATTATGCACCATTCCTGAAATGCATCCCTTCTTTACCTCTTCAAATGCACCCTTAGAATACATAACTTCCTTAAAAGCACAAATTAGGCATCAGAACATCTTCTGATCACTTCAGCTTCCAGTACCTCCATGGCCCCCAAATTGCACTGTATTTACTCTTTATTTTTCAAATTTACTTATATGTGTATTTTTGTATATATATGTATGTATATGTATATATATAATATATATCAAACCATTACAATTTTTGTACATCAAGAATGAGCAAACTACAGTAGTCTCAAATATAAGTTTATTTTATTTTATTATTATTTTAAAAAGATTACATCTCCCTATATCAGCCTCGTCAGAAGTACAGTGGTTACTTATGGGTCTAATCCTACATCCAATTAGCATGGAAGCTTCAGCCTACTCTGTTTCCAAACTGGACCAGTTCACCCTTCGTTAGACAACTGGCAGCCTCCTGCTCCCAGGGTTTCATCATACTGTTGTTGAATTTCATGTGGACACCTTATTGATTTCACCCACTGCAACTCAAACCTCCAAACTCAAGAGATCCACCAGCCTCGGTTTCTCCATTAGCAAGAATTACAGGCATGTGCCACTGCTCCTAGCTCAGATGTCAGATCGACATAGATTTCTGTCTTCTGGAGCACAGCTTATTTTTAGTGCCTTCTTTATTTCTAGCTTCTTCTTGTTGACTTTTAGTCTAGGATATGTTCCTGCTCTGATCCATTTATTTGAATAGAAGCTTAGAAACAAGAAGTTTATTGATCTGCTTTCTCAAGGTTTTGAGCTGAAAGGAACTGAAAGCATACTTCTTTATTGAAAGGTAAGAGTTTGAAGGTATTCAAAATACTTTATCAGCATTATTGTATTTGCATATCCTTTAGTAGCATGTCTGAATTTCTGCTAATCTTAGGTTTTGTGGCAGAATCATCTGCCTGACCTTAGCAGTGAGGTGTGCTCTACTGAGTACAAAGTGACTTAGAGTCCTCTCTGAGACCACACCTTCAGTAAATGTAGTCATGCTGTAAGACAGCATTTGAATTTAAACAATTAAGCCACGTTTCCCCCCTTTTTGACCCTTAGCAAAATGGTGGAGCCATTTATCTTCTACTGTGTGGAACACTATTTACCTTGTGAGTTTTTCTGAGGGGAGTTGGTAAAACATTGTGTTCTTTTGTGTGCTTGAAAACTAAAGAATAGAAAGCAGTGACCAGCATAAAAGAACCTACCATAAAGGGATACGTTGGAAGAACAGGTGTTGAGCATGTCAAACTATCATTTAGTTGCTAAAAAGAAATCTGGAATATCGGGGTAAAGGAGAACCTCAGAGGCCATCCCCTACTAAGCATGGACTTTGTCTACAATATCACTGCCTCCTCTTAAAGGCCTTGAATAATGAGGAAATTACTATTTCCCAAGATAGTCCATTCTACTTTGGGGCAACTCTTGATTTGCACTTAGCTTAAAACTGTCTATCTATAACTTCCACCCACTGCTCCCATTCCAGCTTCCAGGAGTCAAGCAGAAGAAATCTAATCCTTCCTTTCACATTATAGCCCTTCAGATACTTGAAAACAGCAATGAATCCATCCTAGGTTTTTTCTCTGGGTCAAACATACCCAGTTGGCTCATCATATTTTCATACGTCGCGGTCTTCAGTCTTTTCACCATCTTGGTTACACTTCTTTAGATAGACCCCTGTGCAATGCAAGCTGTCCCTGTATCTTGACCGTGGTCACATATGGAGCATGTACCAGCACACAATGAAGTAATATTCCCATTTGCCCTTCTTCTTCCCCCTAAGGATGAAAAATACAGATATAGGAAAGGGAAAGGTATTATGCTGTCCCTGGCACCACCACTTTTACCTGAGGGTAAAGGCCAATGGAAATGTTCCCCCAGTGTTCCAAGTCCATGTTCTTTCCATGGTCCTGACATGATGTCTATGTATGGATGGACCAACCGTGGTCCACTCATATGGCCTTCATGATAGAGAAGGACATAAACTTTGCAGTAACAGAAGACAGACATGTTGGGAAAATGTGACAAATGGAAGAAAACCCTCACATTCTGAAGAAGAGAAAGAAAAATCATAATATTTATAAATGCTGATTGATGGTTCAGGTGTCATAGAGCATGGGAGATCATAATGGATAAAGAACCACATCTTGCTAAAAGATATGCATCAGATGATCTAGGATTAGAGATATTACTGAAAAAAACAAAGATATTCTTCAACAAACAGTAATAGTTGAATATCTTCAAATAACCAGAAGCATAGGAAATACTGAACACTATGAGGATGTCTTCTGCATTCAACTACAAAACTACTTTAAGATTCTAGAGGGATTTCTTCAGCAATCACTGTCTGAATCAGATATCTCATACTTTAGTCAGACATTCCTTAAGAAATGGACCAGATAAAATCAACTAGTTTTGAAAATATGCATACATTTCTGCTTACAAGTACACAAAAAAGGAAAATGAAAGACACCATTAAGAAACAGGAAGAATAGTGTCATCAGCCATTTCACATGAACACAACTCTCTTCGATCCAAGATGCAAAGGGAAAGATATATGTAATAGCCGTGGTGCTGCATTGGACAGGGTCACAGAGCTAAGAACACTTGGTACTTGGTGTTAGAATAACTCTTTCAATTGTGCAGAACAAACACAAAGAAGCTTTAGGAGTCTGGCCCAGAAAGGCAGTCTGGGAAATAACCAGTCATGTGCTGTCTGGAGATGATCACACGAAACCAGGAAATAAACTATCATGTGATAATACAAAGAAATTTTTCTCAATCTAAGCAAATCTTCAGTTTTCAGACATCCATGCTGAGAAAAGGAATATAGCATCTTTAGAAGCAGAAACTGCTGATAGTGACAGCTGATAAAGTGAAACTGTTCAAAGTTCTATTGGCAAAAGTTGCATCCAACAGTGGAGTTTTAGGGTTTTCCTCTTCTTTTTTAATCTGTTCTTTTCCCATAAACAGGCCCATATATATATATATATATATATATATATATATATATATATATATATATATATATATGTATGTATCTGTTTGATACCGGGGGGAGAGTAAAGGAGGACACTGAGTTCAGAAAATATATTAGCGTTGTTTTAGCATCATATCCTTGGAATTTTCTATTCAAGATTTTGCCCATGTCTCGTAGACTGGCACCAGCTGGTAGTTGCTCAGTGCCTTAAAATTCGATGGCTTGTAACAAAAATGAAAAGCATTTCAAAGTAACTTCAGTTAATGTTTCTGTGGTTATTGTCTGAATGTTCTGTTTGGCTGGTCATATATATGAAAGGCCAAAAAAGCTGAAAAATGCAAAGGGAAAATGGAACTTTAGAACATTGCTATATGAAACGTGCAGCTTTGATTCAATTCAGCAAACATATTTACTAAAAGTATCTACTACATTCGAGCTCTTGCTTTAAACAATTAAGACAGTACTTTCTCTTCCTTTCATCCTACAACAACAGCATAGTTAAAATCTAAAGGTTTGGTGTGTTGAACCACCAGCTAGCCAGGAAATTCTGTCAATCTCAGCACATTGACCAATGGTTTTGGATTAATGAGCTACCCTTTAACTTCTTTTTCACAGTTGTCTTGAGTTCTTTGCTTTTTCATGCATGTAAGTTTTCTCTCCTCATTTTGATAAGGTCACTTGTTGAGTGAGTGAATGAATGATGGATGATAAGGCATTAAGTGCTTACTTTGTGCCAAGAGCTGAGGCCACAAAATCAAGTCCTTGGCTGCAAGGAGCTTATATTCTAATGGGACCAGACAACATATAACAAGGAGCTTTTAAAAGAAAGGGGTCAGGCTAAGAGCTGGAGCTGGCAACTGGGAAGTAACATGGAGGCTTATGACAGCAAGATGAGGTGAAAATTATCTGGAGTCTGAGCCCAAGATAGTTTCTGAGGCAGAGTCCAAGGTTCCAATGGGACAGGAATAAGGAGGAGGATGACAATGGGCAAAGTGTAATTGGCATGATTTGAAAAGGTGGCCAGGAAATATTCATGGATAGCTCCCCATAGCAACCAACAAAGGCAGGCACAAGACATATTTGTTGATTTGGCCCTTGGCAATGTGACTTATTAAGAAGAGGACTGGATTTGGAATCAAAAGATCAGGGTTTGAGTATCAATTTTCTCACTAGCCATGTGACTGTAGGCAAGTAACCCTAATGCTCTGAAAGTTAGTCTTGGTATCTAGAAAATGAGGGTTATACAAAACCTACTTCACAAGGTTATTGTGAGGAAAGTGCCATGTAAATCTTTAAAATCACAGGTTTGATTGTGTTATTCCCCTGCGTAAAAAGCTCCAGGGCCTCTATTTCCTTATCAATAAAATGGAGATGTAATAGTACCTTTTCCCATAGTCGTGAAGATAAAAATAAGACAATATTTGTAAAGCTCTTTGCAAACCTTAAAGCACTTTATAAATGATATTATGTTATTATTAACTTATTCTATATTTTCCTTTCCTCCCCTTTCTTATCCTATCCCTTGCTTTCTTTACCTCTTCGATGTTGTCCTTATTTATCCTATCCTATGTTATTCTTCTGTCTTATCAGTCCATCCCCTCTAGTGATGTTGAGACTACCTGGTTGGTTGATTGTTGTCCTTCATTCTCAAAGAGTACCAAAATGTCATCACTATGCTAGAGCCAAGTTTCGGTGTGTCAGATTGTGGCTGATCAGACCAATACGAGCTTGGAATGCTCCACTACAGGTGGGGCACAAATATTCCACATGAACATTTGGGATAGATACTCTAAATTTGCGCAAACTGTGTTTCCTTTGAGATGTTTCAATTCTACTTTGCTCATAGAGCATAGCACCTTCTCTGATGTGGCCACGCCATGCTGAGCAGTCCTGTGACAGTGTCTCCCATGTCACACAATCAATTCCAAAGTTCTTGAGACCACCTTACAATCCTTCTGAACTGCGTAAAAATAAATATCAGCTGGAAAGCAAGACAACAGTTCACCAAATTTGAAGCTTGCCAATGGTTCAAGGCAGCTGACAATATGGGCACTTTCTCAGCTGGCATGCTCTGGGGCTCCTGAGTTCTTATCAGAAGAATATAAACAGACCTGCATTCGCTCTGGGCACTACCACTATCCACCAGTCAGAATTGTCAGCTGAACCTCCCCATCAGGGCGTTGAGGACTAATGACCACCCCTTTATAGGGTTGGGTTGATAAGTCTAATGTTTAGGAAACTAATTATTTCTTAATTTGCACTATGCTATTAATTGAGGTGCACTGACATCAGATATTGCCTGATCTATGGCAGGATCTAAGCTTATATATAATTGAGAGACAATTGAGACAGCCCACTTTCCAAATCTGTTGTGATTTTTAAAATATAAAATATTAATATTAATTCAATTTTTGAAAGTAACCTACGCTACTATAATTGTTAGATGTTATTATCACCATTTGCGTTATTGAAAATCAGTTTCATTATTTATAATTGCATTATAAATATATATTACAGATATAATTATATTCAATTAAGAGTAAAATTTAAGGAAATATTACACAAATGCCCTTAGTTATCTTCCCATTAATAGTCAGCTCGGTAATTTCTACCTATCGTAACCCTGGTTTTTCTTCTCAGGACTAAATGATGATGAGGAAGAGGATGAGGATGAGGATGAGGAAGAGGATGAGGATGGCAAACATTTATATAGTACTCTAAAGTTTGCAGAGCACTTCATCTCAGTTGACTTTCACAGCAAACTTTTCAAGTTAGGTAGTATATTATTATCATCCTCATTTTACAGATGAGGCAACTGAGTCTCAGAGAGATTAAGTGTCTTGACCATAGTCACACAGCTATGAAGTACAAGAAATTTAGGAATTTCTGAATTCACCTTGAACTTTAGGGACAAAAGCCAGTTTGGGCAGATAGACAAGTTCCTACCCCAACTTGAGCATTTAAGAGCTTCAAGTTAGCTTGATATCAAGAGCTATTACAGGCAGGTTTTCCCCCCAAGATTTTTCAGGAGAAGTTTGATTATACCTTGTAAGAGAAAAGGTATTAAGTTGTATTCTTAGTTCTTCTAATTAGCTTTTTTGCTATCTAGTCACTTTCTTTTTGCCTGAAGGAGAAAAGAAACTTCTCTTCCACATAGTTTTGCAGAAGCTAGAAGAAAAGAGGGAGTATACCATATTGTGCACAACTGTATGATAAATCCCCAGTGATGGCTTTTTTTTCCTAACCTGAGCTCTTCCTGGAAGTTTACTTTGCTGACCTCCTCCAAGCTCCCTGCTCCCATCAGAAAGCAGGAAATTATCATCTGTTTCTTCACTAACCTCTACAGACTTGGAGCTCACTCTCAGACCTATTTCTTCTTTCTAAAAGGGTCATGTCATTTCCCGAAAACACTTTAAAATACACTTATACAGGGTGCTCCCAAAGGCTTAGCACAGTGTTAAGCTTTCTTAGAACACAAGATTTGCTATTGAGTTTTTTTTAAATGGAAATGTGTATATACTGGCAGGATATGTCCCTTAAGAAGACAAATAAATAAGAACGAACGGACAAAGAATACTATTGAAGAGTTAGAGGGAGGAACTAAAAAAGTATTACGATCCTTTGAGATTAATTTAATTTTAATTTAAATAGACCCCAAAGCATGGTGGATAGAGTTCACCTAGAAGCCAGCTAGGTGGCGCAGTGGATAGAGCATGGGACCTGGAGTCAAGAGGACCTGAGTTCAAATCCAGCCTCAGACACTTACTAGCTGTGTGACCCTGGCCAAGTTAATTAACCTCTCTTGGGGCAATTCTCTACAAGACTATAAGTTGCAGAGAAGGTGCCGACCTGAATTGGTAGAGTCAGTGTCCTCATCTGGGGGTTTCCAATATCGATAAAATCACAGGTCCAGTTGCTGTATTAGTTACTTTTAGAGGCAGAGTGTGATAGTGGATAAGGATTTGGCCTGGGAACAAGAAGCACCTGGATTCAAATTCTGCCTTTGTTATTTTTTACTCATTTTTCTTAAAATGTTTTTCTCAATTGCATGTTAAAACAATTTTAAACATTTTTTTAAAAGTTTTGAGCTCCAAATTCTATCCCTCCCTCTCTTCCTCTCTTCCCTCCCTGAGATGTTAAGCAATCAGATATAGGTTATACATGTGCAAGCATGTAAAGCTTTCCATATTAGTATTTTGTATAAGATCTGTATTCAAACAATATCTGTTCTTTCTCTGGAGGTAGATAATATGCTTCATTATCAGTTCTTTGGGATTGTTTTGGATTATTGTATTGCTGAGAATAGCTAAGTCATTTACAATTCTTCATCATACAGTGTTGCTGTTACTGTGTATAGCATTCTCCTGGTTCTGCTCACTTCACTATTTGTCAGTTCATGGAGGTTTTTCCAGGTTTTTCTGAAATCATCCTACTTGTCATTTCTTACAGCACAATAATATTCCATCACAATTATATGCCACAGCTTATTTAGCCATTCTCCAATTGATGGGCATCCTTTTGATTTCCAATTCTTAGCCACCACAAAGGAGCTGCTATAAATATTTTTGTACAAATAAGATTCTTCCTCTCCACCCCTTTTTATGTCTTTGGGATATAGAACTAGCAGTGGTATTGCACAGTTTTATAGCCCTTTGGGCATAGTTCCAAATTGCTCTCCAGAATGGCTGGATCAGTTCACAGCTCCACCAACAGCACATTAGTGTCCCAGTTTTCCCACATCTCCTCCAATATCCATCTGCCTCTGTCATTTAACATCTCAGTGCTCCCTGTCAAATTGTTAACTGTAGAGAAAGTGCTCATATGCATTGATAGAGGCAGCTCTTTATTAAGAGCTTCCCAACACCAATGAAATCACAGATCTGGCCCCAAATAAAAGGCCATCATGTTGTTTCTCAGGGGCCTGTCTCCTTCCTAGGACCTGGAGCTTTGTGGAATCCTGGTGACTCTTGGTATCATACTATCTGTACCAACTGCTTCTCTCCTCTTGCTGTGGCCCAGCTTGTAGCTTGGCACTGGCTCCTTCCAGCTCCCTGGCTTGTCACCCAAGCTCCCTCCCTGGCCCTGGCCCTCTCTCTGCCTTCCCTGGCATCAAACCAACTGTGCAGCCTATGCTGACCCTACACCTCCCTCCTTTCTCCACAGCTGGCATTAACTCCTGCTGTGTAGAAGTAGGATGTAATAATATACAGGTTGTTTTTTTTCCTCCTCCACACAGATAAGCATGCCCATATTGGTGATGGAGCTGCTGTCTAGCCTGACAATATGATTCTGTGAAATATCTGTCTGAAACCATCTAGTCTGTTTGAGTGAGGGAAGGTTTCCAGTTGAAATTGTTTATGAGTGGCTAGCCACAGTGGTTCATCCACCAGGTCTGAGCGCTTGCCTATGATAAGTAAACAACATATGCTAATGTATCTGAGGCTATGGTTGTTGATTGGTCACACGTACTAACAAAATGTTGGGGGGTTTTTTTCCTAAGGAAGAATTATAGTTTTCAAAAGCCAGTCTCAAAAAAAAGGTATGATTACCAGCACTTTTAGAACAGTTCTAAAGGTCTCTTAAAATTGTGATAATTTGTATTTTAAGTCTTGTCTTTAAAAAAAAAGGCCCACAGGGATCTGATCTTTCTGACTTTATTTAAAAGTCAGAGAGAAGGGTCCAGAGGTGTGAAACTGGTATAAGTAAGGGCAGCTAGCTAAGTGCACATGCTTCTCATGTTGAGAAGTTGTTGAGAAAGGGATAAGGCAAGACTTGTGATTTTATAGGGAACTCCTGAATGAACAAATTCCCTCTGGGCATAGGGATAAAGACTGTACCCATGGTTTCATGGACACAGGAAACTGCTGGATGGAGAAATTCCTCCTACTATCTATGAAAAACTTGAGATTGAGCCTTTGTTTCAATGTTCCGTTTTTTTTTTTGTGAACACTGAAACAAGGAAACAGAAGAATGTTCTTGGAACTCATTAACGCCATTGGATTAGATCTGTTTTCCCTATGTAGACATGACTTTGGACTGTTTTGCTTTGCCAGGCCTTAAATTGGGCAGGATATGGTATCTCAGATCTGGTAGCTTTTGGGGGCAGGGGAGTATTAAGAAGAGGGTACAGAGAAATACAGCCATTTGGGATGGAAGCAAGAGGTCATTTTTTAAACTACTAAATCTCAGTCTTTTCTTATTCTTATTTGAAGAAGATGGATAGGCTCTCAGAAAAATTCTGACAGAACTTTTCCTTCCCTTCTGAAAAGTATGGCTCTATTCTATCAAAAAGTCACATCAGTAGAATTCATTAGGTAGGGTCGTGTGTGTGTGTGTGTGTGTGTGTGTGTGTGTCTGTGTGTGTCTGTGTGTGTGTGTGTGTGTGTCTGTGTCTCTGTGTCTGTGTGTGTTCTAGAGAATCCCCAGTGACCATCTAAGAAATAAGGTTCTGATCTAATCTAGCAGGCATTTATCAGGTACCTATTGAATACAAGACACCATGCTAGGTGCTAGTATATGAAAGCAAAATAAAAATAGTCCTGGCCCTAGAGGGGCTTACATTCTACTGAAGAGATTGGGGAGGGGGGAAAGATGACTATATGTGGGATAATTTGAGAAGGAACAAGAGTATCAAGAATTAGAAGAGTGGGCCCTCAAGAAGTTTTTTTGTAGGAAGTAGCATATGAGCTGAGCTTGGAAGAAAGCCAGAGATCCAAAGAAATGAATGGGTCAGGAAAATTGTTCACTCTAAACAAGGAAGGATAGCTTGGGGAAAGGACTAGTTGTGGGAGATGGCCAAATATGGGGCAGGTGGGCATGTTTGTCTGGAACAGAGTGAATCAAGAGAAATAGTGTGAAATAAGCCTGGGAAGATAGGTTGGAGTTAGACTGTGAAGGACCTACAGTACCAAGCTGAAGCATTTGTATTTTATCCTAGAGGCATTAGGAAAATGCGAGATGGGTGATAGGAGGGATATGATCGGACTTGTGCTTTTGGAAGATCATTTTGCTATATGTGTGAAAGCTGGGTTGGAAACTGGAAGTCAGAAGTCCAATTAGGAAGGCTACTGTAATAGTCCAGACAAGGGTCAACGACAGCCTGAATTAGGGTGGCAGCTGTGTTAGTGGAGAGGGGACAGATGTGAGATGTTATGGAAACAGAATTGACAAGATGAGAATTTGCAACTGATTGAATAGGGGAGGGAAGGCATTAAGGGAAAGGGGAAAATGGAGAAATAATCCATGGTTATGAAGCTAGGTAACTAGACACATGGTAATGTTCTCAAAAGAATTAAGCATGTTTAGTGAAGGGGTACATTTAGGAGAGAAGATCACGAGTTCTGCTTCAGACAATGCAAATTTGAGAGGCCTACTAGCCATCTAGTTGGAGATGTCTAAGAGAGAAAAGAGGAAACAAAAGAAGAAGAGAGGAGAGAGGAGGAAAAGAGAAGAGAGAAAAAAAGGGGGAGAGGAGAGGGCCCAGGATAGAGTCTTGGGGGATTACCATGGATAGAAGGCAGAACATAAATGAAGGTTTAGCAAAAATGGACTAAGAATGAGTAGTAATGTATGTAGGAGGAGAAGCAGGAGAGAATACTTCATGAAAACCTAGAATGGAGAGGTTATCCAAAAGGAGGGGTAGCCAATCATGTAAAATTTTTGTTGAAAAAATCAGAAAGATGAAGATTAATAAAAGGCCACTGGATTCAGCAAGTAAGGGTTCATTGATAACCAACGGGTCCTCTTTCAGATGAATAGTATAGATAGAATCCAGATTATAAGGGGATGAAGTCTAAGTGGGAGGACAGGAAGTGGAGACTACAAATATAAATTGCTGTTTTATTTTACAAGAGCATAGCTCTGAAATGGAGGAGAGATACAGGCCAATAACTTGAAGTATGGTGGAGTCAAATGAAAATTGAGTACCATTTTTTGGCAAACACTGACCTTGACGGTAAGAGTTTGCCGCGTGAGAAGAGGAACATAATCAGGTCTTTCCCCTTATGACGTGGTTGATGAATTCACATGTGGATTTTTCCCATGACCAAAGTTTCCATGTTCTGAGTATACAAGAAAATGTAAAGTTAAAACTCTAAATGACTGACTTTGTTTACATTTTTTATTTGCTTGTCCTTTTATTCCCAATTTCTTGATATGGTATGACATATAGTAGGCATAAAATGTGTTATTGATAAGATTCTGAGACTTCTACCCCAAATATCAGAGTTGGCCTTCCTGAAATTAATTTTGAAAAAACAACCCTCCAATGAGGAGTGTCATCGTTCTCATTATTATAGGCTATCCTGTCTTATCCTCTCCTTCCCTATCATTCCATCCCATCCTATACCATCCCATCCCACCTATCATCCAGTCCAACAGGTGGTATAGTAGAGAAAATGTTAGAGTTGTAGTCAGGAACTTGAATTCAGGTTCCTATCTGGCACCTGACCCTTGCTAGTTGTGTTGCCCTGGGCAAGTCACTTAAGCTCTCTATGATTCAGTTTACTCCTCTGTAAGCATCAAATGAGATAATAATTAGTATACTGCCTGGTATACAGTAGGTGTTATATAATTGTTAGCCCTTTTTGTTGTTGTTGCTATCACATTCAACTCCATGACTCCACGGACCTGCCAGTTTTGTGCATGGGGTTTTCTTGGCAAAGATACCGGAGTGGTTTGCCACGTTCTTTTCTACTGTACTGAGGCTAATAGAGGTTAGGTGACTTGCCCAGGGTCACACAACTAGTAAGTGTCTGAGGCCCGATTTGGACACAGGCTTTCCTGACTACAGACCCAGGGCTCTATCTACTGAGCTACCTGGCTGCCTCATATTATTATATAAAAAAGTACTTTGCAAAACTTAAAGCGATGTCTAAATGTTAGCTGTTTATTATTAGTGGAGATGTTAGCTGAGTGAAAACACTCAAATTAGAACCCTAAGATTATTACTGGTTTACTAAAAGTGGCTACTTCAAATAAACATTCAAACTGACCAGGTAGAATGATTATTGTCTATGAACAAATGTAGACTGTAGGCCATACGAAGGCAGGATCTTATCTAAATTTTGCATCAGCGCCTAGCACCCAGTAGAATGCTCTGCATGGAGTGGTAGGTATTTAATAAATACCCATCTGATTGTATGTGGAAGGATAAACTTTAAATCCATCTAAGATATTTTCCCTACTATAGTATGAGTTGCATACTTATTTGTCCATTCTCTGTCCCCTTTCCCAGCACTGAGCCCTGTGGAAGTGATGTATTAATGTCTACACCCAAAGGACACAAAGTCCTCCCCATCTGACTTGCAGCTAAAAATTCTCATACGCATGGTCTCTCCCTGTTGTCTCTCCCTGAGAGCAAGGACTGTCTTGCTTTTCTATTTATATCTCCATCACCCAGCACAGTGCTTTGCATATAGCAAATATCTAATAATGCTTTTTCACTCTCATTCATTCACTCACCTGGGCCTAGGGTGGTGGTATCAGTCACAGGGCAGGCTACCATGGGGTGAAAGTTAAACTAAATCTCAAAGCCCCACCAACTTATCCACAGCCAGCCTGTCTCTGCCTACACACAATTGCTATGATGAGGACTGGAACGATAATCTTCCTTAAAAATGGCACGGCCTTCTGGCTCGGACCAGAAATAACCTGGAAGATTGAAAGAAACGGAGGTTTGTGATTTCTGATTCATGTCAGTGAGGCCTTTCACATACAGGGCAAGCTGAAGGCACTTGAGTTCCAACTGAATTGGTTGATCCATGTAGCCACAGACTGAGAGACCATCTGTTCCAGAAGGCAGGGCCCATTCCATTCCTGTCTACCTTGCTCTGCATAGTACTTCACACAGATTCCTATATAAATAGGCCTTTGAAAAAAATACTGAAGATGATAATAGCAAGTAAGTCAATTTTTTGTGGTTATTGCAGTTTACCTTAAAATTATGTGTGTGTGTGTGTGTGTGTGTGTGTGTGTGTGTGTGTGTGTGTGTACTTATGTATTTGGGGCAGCCACAGTGAATAGATTTCCAGGCCTGGAGTCAGGATGACTCATCTTCCTGAGTTCAAATCTAGGTGCAGACACTTCATAGCTGTGTGACCCTGGGCAAGTCACTTCACCCTGTTTACCTCAGTTTCCTCATCTGTAAAATGAGCTGGAGACGGAAATGGCAAACCACTTTAGTATCTCTGCCAAGAAAACCCCAAATGGGGTCAGGAAGAGTCAGACAGAACTTAAACAACTCAACAACAACATGCTTATGTATGTGTGTATATATTAACCTTGCAAACCACTGACAAAAGAGTTAATTTTTTTTAAGAGAGTAAGAAGTAAAATGTTTTCAGCTTGATAACCGAAGTAACACCTGCAAAGACTCTAGCAAGGCAATACGAAGTCTGAAACGATAAAAACAAGTTGGCATCTCACGGGAGGCAGACCCATAGCTGAAGTTTATTATTTTCCATTCTAACTTCTGTAAGACTCAATTCAACAACCATTTATCAAACATCTACTGTGTGCCTAGCACTGTGCGAGGCACTGGGGTATAAAGATAGTCCCTACCCGACAAGAACCTAGAATAGCAATTCCGTAGCGTTGAAAGCTTTATGTATGTCATGGCATTTTAGCACAGTACTTTATGTATGTTATCCTATCTGATCCTCACAACAATCCTGGTAGTTAGGTATTATCTCCATTTTACCAATAAGGAAACAGAGGCCGAGAAGAATAAATGACCTGCCTGACGTCACAGAGATAGTAAGCGTCCAAGTCAGGATCTGAACTCAGGGCTTCCTGCTTCCAAGTCTAGCATGCTAACCACAAGGCCACAGAGTTTATAATCCAGTGGGGGAGGGGAGTACGTGCACATAAATATCTATTATAATCAATTAGAAGCTATTTATTAGGTATTTATTGTGTACAAGGCATTGAAGATACAGAGAAGAAAGGAGGAATGTGTACATATATATGCGTATATATATATATAATATACATACATATATATGTGCATATATATATGTATATGTATGTATGAATAATACCAGACAATGGGATGGGGGGAAGTCACTAATGCCTGGGAAGGTCAAAAAGAGTTTCTCAGAAGAAGCGGCACTTGAGCGGAGCTTAAAAGATAACCAGCATTTCTAAAATCCTCCAGTCCTGCTCTTCTTGTTAGGATATTTCTAACCTTTCATGACCCCCATCTGGAGTTTTCTTAATAAATTAATAAATGGCACTGGAGTGGTTTGCCACGTCCTCCTCTAGCTCATTTTACAGATGAGGTAACTGAAGCAGACAGGGTGAAGTGACTTGCCCAGGGTCACACAGCTAGTGTCCGAGGCCTGATGTGATCTCAGATCTTCCTGACTCCAAGTCTGGTGCTCTACCTACTGTGCTCCCTAGCTGCCCCTCTCCAGCCCTGGGAAGCAGTTAATTCACTCATTTAAAAAATTCCTGCCCTGGGGCCCAGCCCAGTTGATTGGTGACTGAAACTATGCAAACTTAGCCCACTACATCAGGCTGGCCTGCACCACTAGACCACGCTCTTTAGTTTTAGATCCCATGCAGCCATTCACTAAGTCATCTTACCATCTGCTTCTCCCTCTCATTCTCTTCCCCAGAACAAAACACTCCTCCCTGGTCAGGAACTCCTCTTCCTCTATTAGAATGTGAGCTCCTTCAGTACAGAAAATGTCTCTTTTTAAATATTTGAATCCCTAGAACTTACTCCAGTGCCTGGCACATAGTAAGCACCTAAGAAATGCTTTTTTGTTCATCCTTTCTTAGTTTCATTCGTTCTTTTACTCATTCAAGAGTTAAGGATAAAGAAGTAGGGCATTTCAGGCCTACCTTCCGGATAGTCTGTGCAAAGGCACCAACGAGGAGATGGATTGATGTGTGGGAGGAACAGAAAGGAGGGCCGGTTTGGCTGGACCACACCTTGAATAAAGGGGAGTAAAGGGCAGCAATTCAGCAAGCACTTGTTGAGCTCTTCCTGTTGTGCCAGATACCATCGTAGGCCAGGGAAACAAAAGCACAAACAAAGCAGAACCTACCCTGAGGACTTATTATTTTACTGGGAGGAAAGGGATGAGAAAACAAAATGTTCTAAAAATGACTCTGTCTCCCCCTCCCCCCCTCCCTTTCTCCCTCTCTCTCTCTCTCTCTCTCTCTGAAACTGAGAGAGACAGACTGAGAGAGACAGAGAGAAACAGAGACAGGGGAGAGAGAGAAAAGAGAGAAAGAAAGAGAAGAGAGAAAATGAGAGAGAAAGAAGAGAGGAAAGAGAGAGAAAGAGGACAGAAAGAAGGAGGAGAAGAAAGGAGAAATAGAGAATGAGAGAGAAAAGATGAAAGAGTGAGAGAGAAAGAAGAGAGAAAAGGGAGAATGAGATAGCAAGAGAAAGAGAAGAGGAGAGGGGAGAGAAAGAACGATAGAGAGAGAAGAGGAAAGAGAAAGAAGAGAGGGAGAAGACACAGAAAGAGAGAATGAGAGAAAGAGAAGAGAAAGAATGAGAGAAAGAGATAAGGGAAGAGAGAGAGAGAGAGAGAGAGAGAAAGGGAGAGAGAGTGAGAGAGCAAGCATTTATTAAGCACGAGTGAGGTAGAACCTGGGATCCTCTTTGAAAAGCTCGCCTGTGAGAGCCCAAGATGGATTCAAGAGCTGAATACAAGTTTCTAGAATCTAGTGGTTAGTAAGAGGAAAGAAAGCCGAGGCATCAGAGAAGTCTGTAAGTGCTTAAATACTTGTTGACTTCCTTTAAATGACTTCTCAGGTGAGGAAACTGACTCTTCCAAGGCATATCAACATCATCTATTCCACTTATATAGAAAGCAGCCTGGAGCACAGAGAAATTGAGTGACTTGACCAGGATCACACAGCCAGCTTGTGTCAAAGGTGAGACTTGAACCTAGGTCTTCCTAGTATCAAAGACTGCCCTCTATCCGTTAGACCATGCTCATAATTACTATAAAAATAGCCATTTTTATCATTATCCCTTCAAAGTATCCTGACAGATTTTTGTATTATATGAAATCAGTTTTCGACTAATTCCTCAAGATCTGTGAAGGATGTGTTGAACTTAAAAAACAAAACCAAGAAGAAGTGCAGCATTTTCCTGGAAAAGTTCGTATATATTTCCTAAAAACTAGAGCCGGGATAAGCTATTCTTTCCATCATACTTAGAGTGTTTCTTAAGTGTTCAATTTGCAGTAAAAAAGATAATCTGTCTGTATCTTCAGCTTTGTTGCGGGTACAATATATAAATTGAGGGGAAGACACTTAGAGAACAGATATTTATAAAAATGGAAAGCCTTGATGGGTCCTTCAGAGAGTGTAGAGCTCACTTGATCTACCCCATACCCCTCATATTTACAAAAAAAGAAACTGAGGCTGAGAGAAGGAAAGTAACTTATTCATGGTTGTGTAACAAGTCAGGACCAGGACCAGGACTAGAACCAAGACCTCCAGACTCCTAATGTGGCTTTTACCACTTGGGCACACCATGTCTTCTGCTCTATTGCTCATTAAAATTATCATTGTTATAACCATTATTGCTACCAATTATGGCCTTATTTATAATGAAAATACAGACCTACTCGTGTACCCTCCTCCCCTACCCTAAGCTTTGGGCTGTTGTAGCTTATGTGGGCATCCTTCATAGATGTTGATAATTTTATTTTATGTGGCCATGATTTATTTTATAGGATCTATATAATGGACTTGATTTAATATTAGTCTATTATATTATATAGATCCTACATGTGGGGTCTATATAGTCTTCTAGACCCTATATGTAGGATCTGTATAATAGACCTTACATATCATATTATATAGGATTGGTATAAATCTATGTATTTCTATGGTCATCTAGTCCATCCCTTTTATTTTATAGTAAACCAGGGCCGCAGAAGCAAACTAGCTTGTCCAAAGTCACATGGACAACAGTCAGCAGAACCTAGATTCAAATCCTCATCCTGTACTAATTATCTTCAGTCAATCTTTACATTTGTTTGGTTTCTTTTGCTTTTTTTTGGCAGGGCAATTAGGGTTAAGTGACTTGCCCAAGGTCACACAGCTAGTACATGTGTCAAGTGTCTGAGGGCAGATTTGAACTCAGTTCCTCCTGACTCCAGGGCCGGTGTTCTACTCACTGTGCCCTAGCTGCCTCCAATCTTTACATTTGTTAAAAGTTGTTATTGCTGTTCAGTCATTTCAGTCATGTCTGACTCTTTGTGCCCTCATTTGAGGTTTTCTTGGCAGAGATACTGGAGTGATTTGCCATTTCTTTCTGCAGTTCATTTGACAGGTGAGGAAATTGAGGCAAACAGGGTAAAGTGACTTGGCCAGGGTCACGGATCCAGGGAGTGTCTGAGGTCAGATTTGAACTAAGGAATACTCAACTCCCTGGAACTCTATCTATTGCCAAAACTTTTAATAGACTAAAAAGAGACATGGCAGTTAACAAGTCTTACACCCTCCATTTTCCCTCTGTCCAAGATGAAGCAGACAGCTATCTATAGCCATGCAAATAACTTGGTTGTTCTGATACTCTGTGTAGTCCATCTGTGCCCTACACCAGAAGCTAAATGTCTTTTCTTTCCTTTCAGAAGGCCGTAATGACTGGGGAGGAATTAGATTAGATAGTGAAGTCTCACTGATTAAGAGAAATGGTATGTAAAGGCCAGGCTGATTTTTTGAAAAGTCCAAATTATGTAATATTTTGAAAACAGTGCATTTCATTACTTTGGAGTATAGCAGATGATCTCAACTACTTTACTAAGAAGATTCAGGAGACTCCATATTAAATGCTTCTTAATCTCCTAAACACTTCCTTCTCTCTACTCTTCAAAACCATTCTTATATCTCATCATTTGACTTTTTCCTTTATGCTGATCTAAAGTTGAATTGACCTTTCCAGCTACAAATGCTAGTTACTTATAAAACTCCTCCATCTGTGCCTTCGCCTTTTATCCCTCCTATCTCTTCTGTGACCTTGCTCTGTCCGTCATCCCCTCTCTTTCATACATCTTCAGGCATTCCCCTCTGCCTACAAATATTTTCAGGTCTCCTTTGATTCCTTCTCTTCACCTTTTCACTCTCTCAATGGTGTGAACATTCTAGCATTCTAGAGTTCTGGACTTGGAGCCAGGAACACGTGAGTTTAATCCTGCCTCAAAAATCCTTACTAGCTGTGTGACCCTGGGCAATCTATACCTCTCTATACTATTGTCTTTTCCCCTATAAAATGAGGAGATTGGACTTGATCATCTCTAAAATCTCTCCTGGGGCAGCTGAGTGACACACTGGACAGAGTGCCAGGCCTGCCATGAAAAAGAGTTATCTTCCTGAGTTCAAATCTGCCCTCAGACACTTACTAGCTATGTGACCCTGGGCAAGTCACTTAACCCAGTTTGCCTTAGTTTCCTCATCTGTAAAATCAGCTTGAAAAGGCAATGGCAAAACAGTTCAGTGTCTCTGCCAAGAAAACCCTAAATGGGGTCATGAAGAGTCAGACATGACTAAAACGACTCAACAACAACAAAAGCTCTCCTGGTTCTAAATCTATGATACTATGATCCCCCTCTTTGGTGCTAAACATCTAGGAATAAAACACAATCTATACTTTCTGCCTCTATTTTCTCACTTCCTAACACCTTGAAATTTGGCTTTTGTACTCACTACTCCAATGAAACCATTTTCTTCTTTCTTCAAAGTTGCTAATGACCTCATTATCACCAAATCCATAGGTTTTTTTCAGTCTTTATCCTACTTTTCTGGTCTGTAGCAGCTGAAACTGTGAACTCCCCCTTCTCCTTGACAATCTCTCCTCAGCTAGCTCCCATGATGCTCTCCCATTACTCCCATGAGTGACCTCTTCCTTTGACTACTCATTCTGTCTCCTTAGACTTCCCTTTCAATGACGGTTTCCTTACGAAGCTTTGTTCTCAGTTCTTTTCTCCCCACAAGCTCTCCTTTGGTAAGCTCATCTGCTACCATTGTTTCAATGAACAATTTTATGCAGGTGACTCCTAACTGTATCTTCAACCTTTCTCCAGACTCCCAGTCCCTTATTTCCATCTATTGGATATCTCCATCTAGATGTTCCTCTAGCGCTTCAAGCTAGACTTATCTAAAACAGAATTCATGATCTTTCCTCCCAAATCCTCCCATTTTCCTCATTTCCCTGTTTCTATGGGTAGCCCTATCATCATCTCAGTGCAAGTCACCCGAGCCTCAAACCTGAGAAACAGATTTGACTCTTGCCACTTCCTCTCCCTCCCCAGATCAGATGAATTCCTAATTCTTATTGATTCTACCACAATACTTTTAACATGTGTCTCCTTTCTATTCTCACTACAACTATCCCGATTTGAGATTTTATCCCCTCTCACTGTTTATTACAATTCCTGGGGTGTATGGGTTGTTCAGGAGGACTAGCACCTCTGGTGTGGGGGCTTTCTGCGCCCTTTTTAGGGCTGCTTATCCACCTGTGGTATCCATCTGTCACCCAGCTCTCACCCATGGCTCTAAGAAGCTGTGGCATGTGTAGTGGTGGCACCCAGGTAAAACCATCTTGTCAGACAGGCTAAGCCAGATGGACCTCAAACCCATGGGTGAGGTAGGGGGATGTCTACCCTAAGCATGTGAAGATCTCCCCCAGGGGAATGGGTGGATTAGAACAATTTGTTCCAACAGCCATGAGAGGGACTGAAGCAGGTGCTGTGGAGAACTTGGAGCTTGGTCAGGCACTGAAGACACCAAGGTCATCCACTGCCATCGACAGTCATCCTGCCTTTTGTCTTGTCACTAGGCTCCAATGACTCTGGAAGAAAGATTCAACTGACGATTTTGCACAACTCTGCTTCACTTAAATCCAAATCACTTGCAAGTCAAGACATCACCCCATGATGTCATTGGTTCTCTTCAAAAACGAAGGACATACAACAACTATTCCCGCCTCCATTCCCTCCATCTCCAAATCCATCCCTACATGGCTGACCATGCATGGATCTGTCGGCAACATCCCTTTCCTCAAAAACCTTCAGAAGTGGCTCTCCTTTACCTACTGAATATAATATAAACTTACCATCTGAATTGTCAAGGCTTCCACAACCTATCTTTCCACATTTATTATATACTCTTCCCTTTCATATGCTATATTTTCAAGTCAAACTAAAATACCCACCATTTTCAATTCTCATCCTGTATTCTCTTGTTTCCACATCATTGGTATTTTTTCATGTCATCTTCCATAACTGGAACAGACTGCCCCATAGTTGCTTGTTGAAATTTCTTCCTTCCCCTGAAGCCCATCTCAGGCACGACATCCTGCATGAAGCTCCCTGACCTTTGAGGAGACACAGTATGGTAGAATATAGAGTGTCGAAACTAGAATCAAGACAGATCAGTATACAAATCCTACCTTGGACACCTCCTAACTCTGTGACAATGGGCAAATCTCATATTCTAACTGAGTCAGTTTCTTCTTCTGTTAAAAAGGAGCTAATGTCCCCTATAGTATCTATCACAGAGCATTGTTATAAGGATCAGATGAGGCAAGGGTGTGCTGGAGCCAGCTTTTATGGACCTCAAAGAGTCAGTTGTTAAATTTTCAGTGTGAGCAATTACATCTCAGAAATCAGCAAATGCTACAAATCAGGGGGTGACTTACTGTTTTCTTGCTTGTCTAGGCCTAAGAAAGTGATGGACAAAATATTAATGATGCAGATTAAATTTAACAGTATATGTTTGGGAGTTGGGGTGGGGAGCCAGTTGTTAAACATGTATTAGCACACCTCTGACATAAATGTGTATGTACGTGCATGTTCCAAAAGTCTTAGAGCAGTTATAAGCTATTATAGCTTTAAACTGCCCTAAAACTGAAAGGATGCTGTGAGTGTGAATGCATGTACACATGTTGTTATTGTCATCCCTTTAGCAGAAAGTGATTTGTTCTTCAAGTTTTAGAGCACTTTTTGGAACTTAACATATTTTACCTTTTCTTTTTAGATTTGTCACAAAATTCACAAATCATCTTTCCATTAGATTATAAGATCATTGATCTTATTTAATTTTTGTATTCACAGCGCCTATCATGGGGCGCTTAACAAATATTTGTTGAAGTCAATGGAATTGTACATAATGAAAAAATTAGAATTCATAATAGGTGTACATTATGACACAATGAAACATAAGATTTAATTGCTGGAACCAAATTTTGAAGACATAACAGAATTGAACGGCCAAACATTCCTGCTATAGCAATAATGGCTTACATTAATAGTAATGGACGATAGCTACAGAATTAATCAGAACACTCCAGTAGTAGAAATGATTTGGTTGTTAACATGGCCAGAGTAACTGGAGCATGGCACCATTGATCCAGTTATCTCAACTCTCTTAGTGTCTTTTAGCTAATTCAGGAGCTTGGAATTCTGTTTCAGATACCTTTGAATGAGCTGAAATAATTTTTGTATGGCAGTCAAACATATGCAAAAATGATATGTGAAGGTCACTGACCAGGCCACCTAAGCTTTCTAGAACATGACTGGGAATCTTGAAAGTAATTAAAAAAAAAAAAGAAAAAGTTTCTGAGGCAACAGAAAAGCTGTCACAGTAATCACATATGTGCTAATGATCATGAATTTTACTCCAGGAGAGTTCCTTAGATTCTGATTCAGAGTCTATTTACTCTTATATTATATATTGTTCTAAAAAGTATGGTTATTCAGCTTCCCAGCTCCAGCCCATTAGCCATAAATTGGAAGAGAATCAAGGAGAAGGAACTGAAATAGGCTGACAGGAAACGATAGTTAGTAGCGAGGGAAGAAAGGAGAAAAACTGCATAAAGCAATCCTCTTAATAATCCATGCCTCTGTGGGTATTTCTTCCAATGATACAAATAACAGCCAATTTAAGCAAAAGAAAATTCCCAAAAAAGCTCATCAATCTGAAAGCATTCAGCATAAGGATGAATATCCATTTTCACCTCCATAGACCACGATGCTGCCCTTATATCATTGCGTGGAACAATACTTGATGGTAAAAACAATCAAGTTATTAAGAAGGAGTTATCAAGAAAAGGTTAAGTGAGATTTTCTTTATGCTATTTACTAAGACAATTCCATAAGACATTTTCAAAGTAATTTCAACAAAAAGTGTGCAAGAAATTATTCTTTTTAACAGTTTGAGGCCTAAAGGGAAATAAATTTCAGTTACTGGGAAGAATCTGCTAATGTAGAACATGTATTTCCCAACTCAGATAGAAGACAAGTTGCTCTAAATATTTCAGCATCCCTAACTGGAAACTCAACTTAGCAGTTAGGGCACAAAATAAAATTAAATCTTACATTTCAAAAAATAAAATTGTCTTCCCAGGAATTCTGTTACAAAAGAAAGAGCATTGGATTTAAAGTCAGATGGTCTAGGTTCAAATCCTGACTCTTGATGCTTTTCTATTTTGGTCACCTTAGGGGAACCACTTAACCTTTCTGGGCCTTGGTTTCGTCAGCTGCAAAATGAGAGAGGTAGACCAGAAGGCCTCTGAAGTCTAGACCTTCCAGGTCTAAATCTGTCATCATATTGATTATTAGTTTGATTTTCGTTTATTTTGATCAGCTGGGTGACACAGTGGATAGAGCAACAGGCCTGGAGTCAAGAAGATCTGCCTGAGTTCAAATCCAGGCTCAGACACCTACTAGGTGTGTTTTGACCCTGGCTAGCCGTCCTCCCAGAGTAGTATTGAGGACCAAATGAGATAATAATAGCAAAGCACTGAGCACAGTGCTAGATAGGTGTTATTTATCATCATCACCATCAATTATTATTACATACCAAAAAAGAAGGAAGCAGCTTTTTCGTCTTTTTTATTTTTTTGGAAGGGGGAAGGGCAGGGCAGTCGGGGTCAAGTGACTTGCCCAAGGCCACACAGCCAGTAGGTGTGTCAAATGTCTGAGGCGGGATTTAAACTTAGGTCCTCCTGAATCCAGGGCCGGAGGTCTACTCACTGCACCACCTAGCTGCCCTGACGCGGCTTTCTCATCTTGATGAACAGGTCTCACTTCTTTGTGCTCCTCTCTTTCATCTTCCAGAATCTGTTTTTTCCCACCCATGAGGCATACACTACCCGGCTTACCCATAGTAGTAGTTTTCTACCAAAGTTTGCCACCCTTGGAATCCCTTCCTCTCTCTATAATGTATATAGTGCTTTATTTTTAATGGTGCCTTTTCACTCACTGGAGCCTTCTACAACCCTGGGAATCAGACAGGATAAATATCATCACCCTAGTTTTACAGATGAGGAAACTGAAGCTCTACCCAGTTTTAAGTGATTTGTCCAAGATCACTCAGCTATTAATTGAGTCAGGCCTTTCAATACCAAATTCAATGATGAAAAGTTGTATTTTCCCGAAATCCTCAAAATTCCTGTTCTTTCCCAGCAAAATCCAACCCCTCCTTTGCGCTGAGCTTTCCACTTAATTTATCACACACTTATTAGGTCCCTATTATGTATGCAAGGCTCTGTGCCAGATCCTGGGGAATACAAGGGCAAAAATAAACAGTACCTGCCTTCAAGGTGCTTACATTCTATTTGGGGAGGTACACTAGGGACACAAGTAAACAAGCAACATAATTTCTTTTTTTAATTGTATATTTTTTCAGTCAATAAAAATCTGCCTTCTCTTGGATAATGTCTAAAAAATAAAATTAAGGGGTGAGAGAGTAATATACTGGGAAAAGGAGAAAGTAAGAGGTCAAATTGGGTAAATTATCTCACATAAAAGAGGTAAAAAAGTTTTTAGAGTGGAAAGGAAGAGAGGGGAATTGAGAGGGAATGAGCAAACCTTACCCTCAGCAGATTTGGCTTGAGGAGGGAATAGCATGCAAACTCAAGTGGGTATGGAAATCTATCTCACCCTACAGGAAAGTAGGGGGGAAGGGGATAATAGAGGAGGGGATGATGGGAGGACAAATGGGAGGAGGGGGTAGTCAGAAGCAAACACCTTTGAGGAGAGACAGGTTCAAAGGAGATAATAGAATAAATGTGGGGGGGGGGTTGGATAGGATGGAGGATATAGAGTTAATCTTTCACAACATGACTATTATGGAAGTGTTTTGCATGACTGCACGTGTATGGCCTGTTGAATTGCTTGCCTTCTCAGTGAGGACGTGTGGGGAGGGAGGAAGGGAGAGAATGTGAAATTCAAAAATTTAAAAAACAAATGTTAAAAATTGTTTTTACATGCAACTGGGGAAAAAATCTGCCTTCTCTCCTTCCTCCTACCCTGAACCCCCTCTCAACTTGAGAATGAAAGAAAAATAAAACTCCTGTTACAAACACGTACAGTCAAGCAAAACAAATTTTTGCGTTGGCACCAAGTAATTTCAAGAGGGATTGAGTGCTAGCAGTTGGGTGATCAAGAAAGCCTTCATGGAAGGAGGTGGTACCTAAGCTGCAATCTGAAGGAAGCTAGGGATTCTTTGAAGCAGAGGTGACAAAAGAGTTCATTCCAAAATGGCGGGGAAGAGGGAAAGGGCTTATACAAAGGCATGTAGGGAAGGGATGGACTGTTGTGTGTGGGGAACATCTAGCAGGCCAATTTGACTAGAAGGAAGAGTGTGTAAAGGAGGGTAATATGAATTATGATTGGAAAGGTAGATAGATAGAAGCTAAAATGTAGGGGGTGCATTGGGAGATTTTAAGGGCTAGGCTGAAGAATTTCTTTTTATCCTATAGGAAGGCACTAGGCTGTAGTGCATACCATCCTATAGAGACCATTTTTGAGTAAAGGGGTAATGTGGTCAATTTTGAGTTTTAGAAATATCAGTTTGGCAGCCTCACAGAAAATGGGTTACAGATGGGAGAGACTAGAGAACTGATCTCAAGTAGGTGTCAGGAGGAAAGTATCTAATTACACTAATGTGTATTAAGTTTTGAATGACAGCCTGGCTTACAGTTACCCTCTTGTGTTTTTGAGTTTTATAAAGGACATTTGTTAAACCAAAGTAATGAATCTTTGATGGTGGATTTTAAGCAGTGTGGAATATTTGCTGTCACTTCATCACTTCAATTTTATGGTTTTAATTTCCAAAAAAGATCTGTTCATTTTTTCCAAAACAAATTTTAAAAAATTCCTAAGATCCAACACTCGAGTTGTTCCTGCAGAGATGAAAATGGTGAAGGACTCTTCAGTTCTGGGCTTCAGTTTGGGATGATGCAGCCAAATGAATGAAAATGAACAAACAAGCTATGCTGCCATTAGGTAACCATTATAACCAAATGGTCTAAAACAGTAACTCTCAAGCCATAGGCAAATGTGAGATAAAAATAAAAATGCTTTCCTTCTTTCTCATATTAAAACAGCTAAACTTAAGAAAAACCAATCAAGCAGATAATTCTTTTGTAGGGGAGAGGGGGAGGGGAGGGACAGAGAGAAAGAGAGAGAGAGAGAGAGAGAGAGAGAGAGAGAGAGAGAGAGAGAGAGAGAGAGTGAGAGTAGGGAGAAAGAGAAAGGGAGAGAGAGAGACAGAAAGACGGAGAGAGAGACAGAGAGAGAGAGACAGAGACAGAGAGAGATACAATGTAGTACTCTTCTCACTAATATTTAGCTTATCAACTCATCCAAAGTCTTAACTGAAAGTTAAAAACTATTAAACTGTTGCTGGAGCTTTGTCCATAATTTCTAGCCTTGTTTTATGTCAAGAATCCTAGATTTTTTAGGGTGGAGGCCAACTTGTCTAATCCCTTCGTGTTAGAGATGAGGAAAATGAGGCACAGTGGAGTTAAGTGACCAGCCCAGGGTCACACATTTAATACAGGCATGATCTGAATTCAGATCTTCCTGGCTCTGGTGTAGCCTTCTCTCTATTATTACATGATGGTTCCTCTGCTTCTTTCTCAGTAGCTGTTTCTCAGTCATTTAGAAGGCATTTATTCTGAACCTACTTATGAACCCAGGGGAAGCTAGGAGGTGCAGTGGATACATCACCTGGCCTGGAATCAGGACGACTCCTCTTCCTAAGTTCATATCTGGCCCTAGACACTTACTAGCTGTGTGACCCTGGGCCAGTCACTTAACAGTTCTGACAGAACTGAAATGACTAAACAACAAACAAAATTTGCAAACCCAACACTGCAGGAGGCCTTGTTGTTTACTCATTTTTCAGTATCATCTGACTCTTCATGAGCCCATTTGGGGTTTTCTTGGCAGACATACTAGAATGGTTTGCCATTTCCTTCTCCAGCTCATCTTACAGATAAGGAAACTGAGGCAAACAGGGTTACATGACTGGCCCAGGGTCACACAGCTACTAAGTGTCTGAGGCCAGGTTTGAACTCATGAAGATGATTCTTCCTGATTCCAAGCCCAGTGCTCTATCCACTGCACCACCCAGCTGTCCTCAGGAAGCCCTGTAAGGAATAGTATGGTCTCCTCCCTCTAGAAGTTCACAATCTAATTATGAATCAAAATTGGTCCACAATGAAACAAAAGTGATTAATATATGTGCATAATGTAATTAATAAGTGAATAGTATAATTAATACAATAAGATAACATATGATTGAGGTTCTTTCTTATACGTTTAACAGTGGTGGTTCCATGGAGCATGAGTGGGGATAGACCTGAGTTCTGTCCACTTCAGGGAACATATTGCAGAGTACAGGTTCAGAGAGGCTTGGGCATTGTGGTGAAGACAGAGATCGGTAACAAGTGGAATAGTCCCAAACAATCTCTTGGACAGCTTGATGACCGAGGCACACAAATTCCCAAGGTTGTTGGATTTCACTAAAAGAAAGTCTGGAGTTTGTACTGCCCCCATTCCTAACCGCCTAGAAGGATGCAGGCTACTCTTTCTGGCTACCATACCCTACTGTTTCTCGGTTTCCCTTTCTTTCTAACAGAAGTGGGAACGATGCACCATCAGCAGTATCTCCAGAGTTCTGTTCTCATTATTCTATTGTGTTTGGATATCTGTTTGTTTGTTGAACAGCTCATATAGGCTATTTGACATCTTTCTCCTGAATTTGAGAAAACAGAACTGTAGCTAACGAATGTAACCATGATGCTGATTTGCCCTGGCAACCCCCTTAGCAACTGGCTTCAACTCATAAAATGCCTCAAATGCCGAGTTTGAAGTTACAAAACCCAGGCTCAGAACAAAACATAGCCAACAGTGAAGAGATTTAGATTTCCTTTAACAGATTTTTTTTTTTATTAAAGGTTTGCAGTTTGATTTCATTACACAATGTAACAAAGGGAAATGAATAATTTTAGGAAGTATGGAGGATGGCAATATGGAGGTGGGGTTTGCTGGCACCCCATCACGGTCCCACAGCATTGGTCACCACCTGCTTCCTCCCATACGTTAGGGCAGCCCTGTTGGCAAGGATGTCTTCACATGCTGCATGGAAACTTCCAGGCTCACCAGCCTGAACAAAACAAATGACTGTGTCTTGGGGATAGCAAAGGCCTAAACGCTGAATCAGCCTCCTTGTTGACAAGAATGTAAAACACATGGACTAATTTTGACTCTTTTTTTGGTCATGTGGGAAAAGTTTTCAACTTTTTATTGTTGTCTTTATTCCAAAGCAGATTAGCAATAGTCAAACCGGATTCAAAGAATGAGACAGGTTTGTGAGCTTAGCTAATACGGAAAAAATGATGGCCAGTCCCCTGGCATAATAAAGCCAGGTGTATTCTGATAATTTGTCTTTGAGCTGATTGTTTAGAATGAGAACAGATTTTTCCAGTTAAGACAATGTTACACGTGGTGGTTAGGTTTACATGTGAGAAGAAGTAATGAGGGGCATTGTTTTAGAATCATAGAATCCAACTGCAAGGGAACTTAGACATCATAGAATCCTAGATCATACATACTCTGCTTTTTACAGATAAGGAAAATGAGACCCAGAAAGGTTAACTGCCTTGACTGGAGCCCTCTTGCTTGTAAGTAATCAAGATGGAACTGAAGTCTTCTTCACTCCAAGTCCAGCTGCATGATAGAATCATCTGGTAAACCCTTACCTCAAGCATGAGTTTGAATTTGAAGTCAATTGACTTAGGTTCAAATTCAAGCTATATATAATTCTCTGAAAATAGTACTGAATTTAGAGGCAAGAAGAATTCAGTTCAAATCCCACCTTCTATACGCACTAGCTTTATGACCCTGGGCGAGTCACTTAATCTCTCAGTGTGCTGGATAAATCAAGACTATAATTTATGTATGAATTCCTGATTTGCATTGATGGAGTGAATTTCTACACGGTGACTTCCCTACATGGATGAAATCACAGGTCTGGAAAATACCTGTGGTACTTTTTCTCATAGGGTAATTGTGAGGCTCAAACAAAATAATGTAAGTAAACCATTTTATAAACCTTAATGTAAGTTTTTATTGGGCAAATCAATTAACTTCGTTGAGCCTCAATTCCCTCATCTTAAAAACAAATGGATTTATTGATCATTTCTAGCCTTTAACAAGTAATCATGTAACTTTTCCTTGGAAATCTCCAGTGGCAGGAAACTCCCTACATGACCTTTGACATTTTTGAAAACTTCCAAATGATGGGAAGTTTTCCTAATATTGGAGAGAATGAGATATAAACTCAATCCAAAATCTGCTCCCCTATAACTCCCATCCATTGTTCCTAGTTCCTAGAGCCTTTCAAGTCCACAAAGGCGGCCATCATGCCTGCCCATGGCTTTTCTTCTCTAGGATGAATATCCATATTCCCTTCAACTAATTCAGCAGCATTTTGAGGGATGATGCAACTAGAAGATCTGTTGACCCAGTGATTACTCAAACGAAGCACTTCCCTTGTCCCCATGAGTCTCTTTTTGCAATGAATGCAAAGCTAAATAACTTGGATTCCAGATCTTTGGGTGGTAGAGTTAAAAGAGCCTTAGAGACTATCTGGTTCAAATTCTTTAATCATATTTTCCCATTAACAAGCATCAATTCTCTCTCTCTGCTACTTCTCCCTCCCCCTGGAGAATAAAAATAAAAATAAAAACAAAGCCTTTATAACAAATATTCATAGTCAAGCAAAACAAATTCCCACATTGGCCAGGTCCAAAAATGTATGACTCATGATGCATCTTTAGTATATCAGTTCCCTCCCCCTTTTTTATTTTTTGGACCACACCTACTACTCCATTGGCATGGGGAACTCCTGGTGAGGAAATGCTCCCTAACATAGCAGGTAGGCACCTGCTCTGAAATTCATAGGCATAGGCAGTTGTCTGGATGTATGCCCAGGGTCATACAGCCAGTTGTGTTAGAGTGGAACTTGAAATCAAGTCTCCCTCACTCTGAAGTCAGTCTATGCTACCTCTCTGAGACCTTCATGAACATCCTCCCTACCTGGGAAAGTAAGGACACAATATTCTGTAGTCTCCCAGTCACAGTTCACATGTGGAGAGACTAGGGAATTGTCATGGGGTTGGGATGCTGTGAGATTGGCAGCTGGGGACGTGTGTATACTGTGCTTCACAACATCAAGGGGGAATTTCCTCCACGGTTCTCTTCACTGTGGGAACAGCTAAAGGGGGGCAACGCCAAATTGTGCTGGCATTTCCATGTAGGTATTTAGGGTGTCACAGGGAAGAACGAAGGCTGAGGGTATATAAACATCTGGGTCAATGCAGAAAGCATAAAGGTTCTAGTGCTCAATGGCTCATAAATTTAGAGCTAGAAGAGGCTGCTGAGGCCAGCTCTTCATTTTACAGAAGGGGAAACTGAGGCCCAGAGAGGTTTAAGTGAATTGTCCAACGTTATTCTGGCAGTAAATGGCAGAGCTAAGACTCAAGGTCCTCTGACTCCAATTCTTGTGTCCTTTCTGCTACACCATCTAGTAAGAATCATTGAATGTAGAGAGGGGAGTGTTTCTATGTGTGCATGATTGCATATATGTGAGATTGTGCATGATTGTGTAGTAGTGTGTGATTTTTCATATGCATGTGATTGTACCTATGTGAGATTGTGTGATTGTTATTTTGAGTATGTGTGTGATTGTGTATATGTGAGGTTGTGTGATTTTTGTGTGTATATATGTATTTGTGTGATTGTATGTGGTTGTGTAATTATGCATATGTGAGATTGTGGGTAATTGTGTGTATATAAGATTGTGATTTTGTGTATGTGTGTGGTTGTGTGTAGCTATGTGTATGTGTGTGATCATGTATGCGTGAGATTGTGTGGTTATGTGTGTATAGTTATGTGTATATGAGATTACATGCAATTTTGTATATGTGTATATAATTGCGTATATGTGAGGTTGTGTGTGGTTGTGTGTATGTCAGATTGTGTGTGTTATATAATAGTGTGTATGTGAGATTTTGTGTGTGTGTAGGGGAGGAAGGGTGTCAGTGTAATTCTCTCTTAATGCTCTGGTACTCGCACACAAAAACAAGTGATGATAAATCTGTGAAATGAGATCCAGTCTAACATTTCCTATCCAAGTTGAACCAACTCAAATCACTCTTGATTTATGACCTCTCATCCTCCTCAGTCCTGCCTGAACTATAATCTGGAGCATTTCACCATGTCTGTCTTACTCCAATACCTTATTGTGTCATAGAGGTGGCCCTAGGTTCTCCAAGGTTGTGCCAACAGAGCACAAATGCTTTCAAGTCCTACAAAGCTGGAAAGACGTCAAGGAGGAGCCTAGTTCTTTGAGGGCCTAAATAAGAAACTCATTCCCAAGATGCTGTTCACCAGGTAATGATGGCTGCAGCTATTCAAGAAGACCATCCACTAGGGCATTTCTCTTGGAGCGAGGAGTCTCTACTCCAATGAAATTTCTTTTGAAGGCCTTAGAAGAAACAATTGAAAGCACACACACAAAACAATACATATGTAACTTGTTTAGGATCCAGATTTGTGATTTCATTAGCACAGGGCAGAGGAGTTGGCAGAGGTGTCAAACTCATGGCTCAGGTATAATCACAAAACTCCTAAATATCTCCTGAGCCAGATTAAAATGCAATTGGAAAATGTTTAACAAAATAAATAAAATACAATACAACACAGATCATGTTAGTTTGTGATTTTCCAAGTTAATAGGGAGCTATAAGGGTCCATTTCTATTTGAGTTGGACACCAATGGTGCAGAGAATTAAAGAGGAGGAAACACCCTCTACTAAGGCATATTGGTAACTCATTTTTCAGTGTGCAGTCTTAAAGATTTGCCTGGAGCCATAAGGGGTTAAGTGATTTGGTCAGGATGTATGTGTAAGGAGGACTTGGACCCAAGTCTTCCCAACTCTAGAGAGCAGTTAGATGGCTTAGTGGGTAGAGCTCTCCCCCTGGAGTTGGAAAGACCTGAGTTCAAATCCAGCCTCAGATACTTACAATCTGTGTAACCCTGGGCAAATCACTTAACCCTGTTTGCCTCAGTTTCCTCTCCTATAAAATGAACTGGAGAAGGAAATGGCAAACCATGCCAGTATCTTTGCCAAGAAAACCCCAAATGGAGACATGAAGAATTGGACCCAACTGAACAACTTCTTCCTTAACTCTTGATTGACTCTCTACCTGTTATATCCCATTGCCTTTCTCCATAATGTAAATATAAATAGGATAGGGCTAGAGAGTAATCCTTTGATTTCATTGGTATAGAAAACTCTCAAATGAGGGAACTCCCTCCTCCATACAGATTACCACCTTCTCTGAGGTCTGCCACTCTGCCTTTATAAGTATATGTAATAAATATATGTAAACTCATCAATTGCTTTCCATGGTTTAGGGATTTCTGTAGCTATTGCACATTACGATATGTCCTAATGAAGGGGCTAAAGATCACAGAGTGACTCCAAAGTCTTAGGGCTGCATTTTCTTTCGTATCCGCTTTTGTATCACCTCATCTACACAACTTTTTCCTACGCTTATAGCCCTTAAGGATAGTGACTAGGCCTGTTATTTCATTGGTATAGGGAACTCCCAGGTGAGGAAGTTACTTCTACTAATGCATAGCATTTTAGCTATTTTTTACATTATTTATGATTTTATTTATTTATTTTTTTTACATTATCTCTATAATGCATAGTTTTAAGAGAGTTGCCTAGACCACTGAGGAGTAAAATGACTTAGCAATGGGACTTGAACCCAGACCATTCTCCTTTTGAGTCTGGTTCTCTATCCATTATACCATAGAGACTCCCCTAGTCTACAGATGGCCTTTTAAAATTCTGATTTTAGGGGCAGTTAGGTGGTGCATTGGGAGTCAGGAGGACTTGAGTTCAAATCCAGACACTTGACATTTACTAGCTGTGTGACCTTGGGCACGTCACTTAACCCCAATAGCCTTGCAAAAAAGCTAAACAAAAAATTCTGATTTTGTGTGGTTGTTTTCCCTTGAAAAAAGGATGGCTAAGAAATAACCCTTGTCCTTTGAATGTAGACATGGTTTACTCTGTGAAAACAACTCGTCTTTGTGCAAGTGGCCTGGACTAATGAACAGTCTTGCAGTGAGCACCAGAAGATGTGGACTTCGACACTAGCTAGATGTGAAACCTTGAGCAACTTATGTTTCAGTCCCGTGAGCTTGTTTGCTTAGCTATTAAGCAGCGATGACAATGATTCTCCTACCTACCTTGCAGGATTTTTTGAAGAAAATTGTTTGTAGTCTGTAAAGCACTCCAGATATGTAACCTCTTTTTATGTTTGTAGCATAACCCCTCTGACCTGGAGGAACCAGGCGTTGGTTGTAGACAGGTTCTGCTGATCCCAGCTGTTTGGTTGTGCAGAATTTTTACTACCATTAGGAATAAAGTAATAAATGACTGACTCCTTTAAAGCTGAGCCATACGGATCTTTCCGTTAACATAACAGCCTTTGAATTGTGTCAGGAGACATTGCTCTTACAGGGATTGATTTCACATACTAGAAGCCTCCGTCCACAAAATGAGTTCTTTGGGGACATACACGCTATAATGAAGCATTTGTCCATAACCTCTCCAGCAGGTTGCTGAAGTGATGGGTTTCTATGAGATGGTATTCTATGCCGTGGGATGACTAACTCAAAGTCTAATATAAACATTCATAGGTGAATTGATGCAATAGAAAGCCCAGTGGCCTGAGAGTCATGAGACTTGGGTTCATCCCATGAGGTATCAAGGCACAGTGATCTGATTTCTGTACTTGGAATCAGGAAAACAGGTTTAAATCCTGCCTTTGGCACTAAATAGCTGCATGACCATGGGCAAGTCATTTAATCTCTCTATACTTCAGTTTCCTCATCTGTAAAACAGGGATCAAAAGTAGCAGTCAGCAAGCACTTATTAATATGTCAGGTACCGTTCTAAGTGCTAGAGATATAAATTCAAAAGAGAGGCGATCTCTGTCCTGAAGGAGCTTAAATTTTACTGGCTAGACATATAGTTTGGTTTTGGTTTTGGTTTTTGGTTACATTTGAGCTTCAAGCTGTTTCCTTCCCTCCCTCTCAACCCTGCACTAGAGAAGGCCAATTGTTGACAAATATCTATCTATATATATATGTACATATGTGAAACTATATGATCCATAGTTCCATATATCAGTTCTTTCTCTGGAGGTGGATAGCATCTTCCTTCATAGGTCCTTTATACAACTATAAATCTTATAAACTGAATCTTTGTATAACTCTGAATAGCTTAGTCATTCACATTTACTCTTCAAGCAACGTTGCTGTTACTGTATACAATGTTCTTGTGGTTCTACTGATCTCACTCTTCATCAATTCATGCAATTTTTCCATGTGTTCCTAAAATCAACCTACTCATCATTTCTTACAGCAAAGTAGTATTCCATCACAGTCATATACCTACCACGACTTATTCAGCCATTCCCCTATTGTTGGGCATCCCCTCAATTTCCAGTTCTTTGCCACCACAAAGAGAGCTGCTATAAATATTTTAGAACTTAGAGGTTCTTTTCCTTTTCCCCTGATCACCTTGGAAAACAGACCTAGTAATGGTATTGCTGGTTCAAAGGGTATATACAGTTTTATAACTCTTTGGGAATTATTCCAAATGGTTCTCCAAAATGGTTGGATCAATTTACAGTTCTACCAACAGTGTATTAGTGTCCCAATTTTTCCACATCTCCTCTAACATTTGTCTTTTTTTCCTTCTATCATTTTAGACAATCTGATAGGTGTGAGACGGTATCTCAAAGTTGTTTTAATTTGCATTTCTCTAATCGATAATGATTTGGAGCATTTTTTACTATACAGCTTTGATTTCTTCCTCCAAAAACTGCCCGTTTATATCCTTTGACCATTTATCAATTGGGGAATGACTCATTCATATAAATTTGACAAAGTTTCCTGTATATTTGAGATATGAGGCCTTTATCCAAGAAATTCCCTATAAGATTTTCCTCCAATTTTCTTTTGCTTCTAATATAGGCTACATTGATTTTATTTGTCCAAAACCTTTTTATTTTAATGTAGTCAAAATTGTCCATTTTATAGCTCACAATTATCTCTATCTTTTGTTTATTCATAAATTCTTCTCCTATCCATGAATCTCGTAGGCAATATGTTCCATGGTCTTCTAATTTGCTTCTACCTCCTTTTATGTATATAGGTCATATATCCATTTTGACTTTATCTTGGTACCTGACATAAGATAATTGGTCTATACCTAGTTTCTGCCAGAGTACTTCCAAGTTTTCCTGATAAATTTTTACCAAACAGTGAATTCTTATCTCAAAAGCTTAAATCTTTATATTTATCAAACACAAGGTTACTGTAATAATCTACTCCTGTGTAATCTATATCTGGCAGCTAGGTGGCACAGTGGATAGAACACTGAGTTTGAAATCAGGAAGACTCATTTTCATGAGTTCAAAGTCTACCCCAGACATTTAGCTGTGTGACCCTTGGCAAGTCACTTAACCCTGTTTGCTTCCATTTCCTCATCTGTTAAATGAGCAAGAGAAGGAAATGGCAAACTTCTCCGATATCTTTGCTGAGAAAACCCCATATGCAGTCACAAAGAATCAGATACCAGTGAAAAACAACTAAAGAACAACAACTTTGTATATCTGCTCTATTCTACTGTTCCACCATTCTATTTCTTAGCCAATAGTAGATAGTTTTAATAATTACCATTTTATAATACAGTTTAACATCTAGACTGTCAGATCTCCTTCCTTTACATTTTTTCATCAATTCCTTTGATATCCTTGACCTTTTGTTCTTCCAAATGAATTTCGTTATTATTTTTTCTAGTTCAATAAAATCATTTTTTTGGTGATTTAACTGGGATGGCACTGAATATGTAGATTAATTTAGGTAAAATTGTCATTTTTATTATACTGACTCAGCCCACCCACGGGCAATTAATATTTCTCCAATTATTTACATCTAACTTGGTTTGTATAAAAAGTATTTTATAATTATGTTCGTATAGTTCCTGAGCTTGTCTTGGCAGGTATATTCCAAGGTATTTTATATTATCTATGGGTATTTTAAATGCACTATCTCTATCCCTTCTTGTAGGGCTTTGTTGGTGGTATATAGAAATGCAGATGATTTATGTGGGTTTATTTTATATCCTGCTACTTGCTAAAATTATTGTTTTAACTGACTTTTTAGTTGAAGCTCTAGGATTTTCTAAATATACCACCATATTATCTGCAGAAAGAGATAGTTGTATTACCTCATTGCCCATTTTGATTCCTTGAGTTTCTTTTTCTTCTCTTATTACTATTGCTAAGCATTTCTAGTACAATATTGAATAATATTGGTGATAATGGGCATCCTGATTTCACTCCTGATCTTATTGGGAAGGTTTCTGGCTTCTCCCTGTAACTGATAATGCTTGCTGATGGTTTTAGGTAGATACTTCTTATCATTTTAAGAAAAAATTCATTTATACCTGTGCTTTCAAGTGTTTTTTAATAGGAAAGTGTTGTATTTGTCAAAAACTTTTTCTGCATCTATTGATATAATCATGCGGTTTTTGTTATTTTTGTTATTGATATAATCAATTATGTTAATAGTTTTCCTTATATTGAACCAGCTCTGCCTTTTTTGGCATAAATCCCACTTGGTCACAATGTGTAATCTTTCTGACATATTTTTGTAGTCTCCTAGCTAGTATTTTATTTAGGATTTTGCATCAATATTCATTAGTGAAAATGGTGTATAGCTCTTTTTTCTCTGTTTTTGCACTTCCTGGTTAAGGTATCAGCACTATATTTGTTTTATAAAAGGAATTTGCCTATTGTTCCAAATAATTTATTTTCTATTGGAATTAATTGATCTTTAAATGTTTGATAGAATTCACTTATAAATTCATCATTTATGGCCTGTTCAATTTCTGTTTCTAAAATAGGTTTATTTAGGTATTCTATTTCTTCTTCTGTTAATCTGAGCAGTTTATGTTTTTGCAAGTATTCTTCCATTTCACTTAAATTGTTAAATTTATTGGCAAAAATTGGGCAAAATAACTCCTAATAATTGCTTTAATTCCATTTTCATCCTTTTCATTTTTGATGCTAGTGATTTAGTTTTCTTATTTTTAAAATTGTATTAACCAATGATTTATCTATTTTATTGTTCTTTTCCATAAAACCAACTCCTAGTTTTATTTATTAATTCAATGGTTTTCTTACATTCAGTTTTAATATTTTCAGGATTTCCTATCCTGTATTTAATTGGGTATTTTTAATTTGTTCTTTTTCTATTTTTTATTGCATAACCCAATTCATTGATCTGTTCTTTCTCTATTTTGCTGATGTAAGCACTTAGAGATAATAAATTTTCCTCTTATTACTGGGAGTAATGCAATCAGATTTGTGCTTTAGGGATATCAACTTGGCAGTTGTATGAAGGGTGGATTGGACAGGGAATTGTCTGGATGCAGGGAAACCAGTTAGGAGGCTAGAAATACAGAAGAGAAAGATGTGAGAGGCACTGGAATAGAAATTATAGTTGAAATCATAGTTCATCATCATAAATGTGATTATACCAATGAAGGCTATCCTAA
>CM053622.1:413035769-413056729 GCA_028646595.1 Phalanger gymnotis
TCCATTTTTTCATTCCTTTGGTTCTGTTTTATAATTTCTTGAATTCTCATAAAGTCACTTGAATTCTCATAAAGTCATATAAAGACATAAAGTCACAAAAGCTAGTGACTCATGGAGCAAATAAGAATTTGCTCCATTCTAATTTTTAAGGCAGTATTTTCTTCAGTGGTCTTTTGGACCTCCTTTTCCATTTGGCTAATTCTGCCTTTTAAGGCATTCTTCTCCTCATTGGCTTTTTGGAGCTCTTTTGCCATTTGAGTTAGTCTATTTTTAAGGTGTTATTTTCTTCAGTATTTTTGGAGGTCTCCTTTAGCAAGCATTAACTTGTTTTTCATGGTTTTCTTGCATCACTCTCATTTCTCTTCCCAATTTTTCCTCTACTTCCCTTACTTGCTTTTCCAAATCCTTTTTGAGCTCTTTCATGACCTGAGACCAATTCTTATTTTTCTCAGAGGCTTTTGATGTAGGATCTTTGACTTTGTTGACTACTTCTGGCTGTATATTTTAATCTTCTTTGTCACCAAAAAAATTCTATAGTCTGAGTCCTTTTACACTGCTTGCTAATTTTCCCAGTCAATTACTTGACCTTTGATCTTTTTGTCAAGGTATGGCTGCCTTCAGAGTGGAGAGTGCTTTGACCCAAGCTACAGGGGTTTTGTGCTGCTGTTTTCAGAGCTACTTCCATTCTGAGGTGGTGTGATGCTCCTCTCCTGGCCTGTGCTCTGGTATGTGAGTGCAAGCACTCCTTTCTGCCATGTAACCACCAGGAAGAATCCCTCTCCACAGCCACCACAAAGCTCTGACACACCAGTGCTCCTCCTCCCCTAAGGATTGCCAACCAGGACCACAACCCAGATCCAAGCAGAGCAAAGCAAGAGAACCTTGCCTCAGCACCCAGCAAAGCAATCCCTGAACTCCTGCTCTAACCAGCTGCTTGATTCCTCCCACCATGTGGGCCAGGGGCTCTGGAAGCAGCTGCCACCACTACTGCTTCTGCTGCTGCTGCTGTTCCTGCTGCTGCCACTGTCACTGCCACTGCTGCTGCCCCTGCCACTGCTGCAGCCACCTCCATTGCCCAGGGGCTACAGATAGACCACACACTTCCCTCACCCAGATCTAGCAATTTTCCCACTGACCTGCTCTGTTGTCTTTGGCATTTGTGGGTTGAGAAGTCTGGTAACTGCTATAGCTCAGCGATTCAGGGCCCTGAGGTCTGCTCTGCCCAGTCTATTCTGGCCTGGTCTGTCCTGGCATGGCCCATATTGGGCTATGCTCTGTTGCCAGCATGGTGTGATAGACCCTTCCCAGTGACCATCCAGGCTTTCCTGGGCTGGAGACTTGTTTCCCTGTTATTTCATGGGTTCTATATCTCTAGAATTTGTTTAGAGTCATTTTTTACAGGTGTTTGGAGGGATTTTGGGGGGAGCTTAAGTGAGTCCCTGTTTTCAAGCCACCATCTTGGCTCCACCTTTCCCCCATAAACATTTATTAAGCACCTACTAAGATAAGAGCAAAAAGACCGGAAATGTCTGTGTTCAGTTATCTTACAATGTCAAAGGACAGTCCTGTGACAAAGGATCAGATTTGCTTGTCTCCAAAGGGAAGAACTGGGAGGAATGGTTTAAAGTAATGGAGAAGCGGATTTCAGCTCAGTGAAAGGAAATGTTTCTAATAATCAGAGCTGCCCGGAAAAGGGAATGGACTGCCTCTTAGATGAGCTAGGACCCTGTTACTGAAGGTGAGAGACCGAATAGAGCAATAATAGAGACTGAATGAACATTTCACACATGTCTTACAGTTCCACAGAATCTCCTTTCTGAAGAAGGGCCCAGATCTTTGGATTTTGCCACCATGTCTTAGCTGCCCTCTCCCAGGGTCCCTGTGGTGCTCTACCCCCATCGGTAAGGTCCTCCCTGAATTTCATTGTAAGGAAGGGCCCAGAACAGCCCCCCTTTACTATACAGACTTTACCACCATCTCTGCCTCATTTTCCAACCCCTATAACCACCCCACCCCCACTGCATCTTATCAGATCCCCTTTATGTATTATCTTCCCCCATTAGAATATAAGCTACTTGAAGATAAGAACCATTTTTATTTTTGCCTGTATTTATATCCCCAGTGCATAGCATGGTACCTGGAACATAGTAAGCACTCAATAAGTCTTGTTGATTTGACTTGATGTGAATTCCTGCTTTAGGGAGGCATTGGCGTAGATGACCTCTAACATTTGTACCAGCTCTGAGATTCTGTATTCAGACTTGATGCTGTAGCTGGATCTTATAATTGTTTCTTATCCCGAGTTTCCAAAGCATGGAGCCTGCACTACAACCATCATTCTCAATCTCTCTATTCTCCTCCCATCAGAACCATTGACTTTGTCCCTGTAATTACTCTGGGCTGATAGGTGAGCTCTTCACCTTATCTTCTTCAGAACTAGGCCTCTACATCATTTCCCAGACATTTCCATACTCTGCTCCCCCCTTTTCCCCCTTCTACCCCCCACTTTCATTTATTGCCCTCTTCCCCACCCCATTAGATTGTAAGCTTCTTTATGGAAAGTATCATCTTGCTTTTTTGTATTTGTATTCCTAGCACATAGCACTTACTATGTACCTGGTACCTAGTAAGTGATTAATAAATGCTTTATCATTCATTTGTTCATTCATTTCATTTGCCATGCATGAGCCGTGAGAGACTGGGACTAGATGGCTTTCAAAGTCACTTTTAGATCTAAGTCTATTACCGTGTGACTTTATATTTCACAGAATCACAGAATTTTAGGGTAGGAAAGGCTTCAGCAGCCATCTACTCTAATTCAGACCAAGAGGGGAATCTCCACTAAAAGATCCTTCTTGATCTCTCTGCAGTTTTTGATACTGCTGACCACTCTCCTACTAGAAACTCTCTCCTCTCTGGGGTTTTGTGACATTGCTCTCTCCTAGTTTTCTCTAAGTTCTGTGTCTCAGGTTCATTAACTATGAATGTAGCCCAAAGCTCTATACCAGGCCTTCTTCTCTCCTTTTCCTCTCCTCTCCTCTCCTCTCCTCTCCTCTCCTCTCCTCTCCTCTCCTCTCCTCTCCTCTCCTCTCCTGTCCTTTCCCTCTCCTCTCCTCTCCCTCTCCCTCTCCCTCTCCCTCTCCTCTCCTCTCCTGTCCTCTCCCTCTCCTCTCCTCTTCTCTTCTCTTCTCTTCTCTTCTCTTCTCTTCTCTTCTCTTCTCTTCTCTTCTCTTCTCTTCTCTTCTCTCTCTCTTGTTCTCTCCTTTATCTCTCTCTCTTTCCATCACTTTTAATAGGATAAGTTATCATCTCTACTACATCTACCCTAAGTTTCTCTCCTACACCCCAGTCCCATATCATCAACTGCTTTTTCAACATATTTAACTTGATGTCACATTCAAACTCAATGTATCCAAAAATTACTTATTATCTTTCCCCCTTCCCTGACCGGTCTTCCAGACTTCCCTGTTTCTGTCAAGGGTACCACCATTCATATAGTAATTTCCCTTTTGGCTTTGCTTCTTACTTTTTGGACTTTGCCACCATGCCTCAGCTTCCATTTCACTTTGGAATTTTCCTTAGTACTTAGAACCTCCTCACCCTGGAACATTTACTGGTCCCCACAACATTCTTACTTTGGATACATCCCTCTGCCTTGCTGTCCCCCTTCTCCCATTACTAAGTTCTTCCTGATGCCTCCATTTTGGGAAAAGCTCATTCCCCACCTGGCTTTGCTTCTTTCTGTCTCTTGAACGCCATGCCCCCATACTTGTACCTCCTAATATCCCCCCCCCCACATATACTTTTTAAGCTCCATTTTGTCTATTGAATCCCTTTATTATAAAGTAAGTTCCTTGAGGGCATGGGCTTTCTTCCTTTTTTTGCTTTGTCTTTCCAGTACTTAGCACATTGTGTGGCACATAGTGAGCACTTAATAAACGCTTGTCATCTTGCCTAATCTTGGCTCACAAGTTCTGAATCATTAACTCTTCCGTCTTCCTTACCCCCACATCTATTGAGCTGCCAAGTTTGATCCACTCTATCTTCTACAATAACTCTTGCATCTATCTTCTTCCTTCAGTCCATATGGCCACTATCCCTATTCAGGCCTTCTTCACCTCATACCTGAATTATTACATTGTCCTCCCAATAGGTCTCCCTCCCTTGAGTCTCTCCTTAATCTAACGCATCCTCTACACAGCTATCAAAATAATCTCCCTAAACCACAGGATCATATGATTATAAATTTAGAGATGAAAGAGAGCTTTGACACCCCTTGTTTACAGATGAGGAAACTAAGTCTGAGAGATCTTAAGTACCTGGTTATGACTTAACCTCAGGTCTGACCGTATCACTTCTTTACTAAGTAAACTTTAGGGGCTTTATATTACCCCAAGGATCAAATACAAATTCCTCTATTTAACATTTAAAGCCCTTCACCACTTGGCTCTGACCTACCTTTCCAGACCTATTATCCCCTTAATGCACTCAATAGCCTTCTTGCTCTTTACTGTAAATGACATTCTATATGTTGCCTCCAAATCCCAAGTCTTCGTGCAGACTGTCCACCATGCCTGGGATGTATTTCCTCCTCATCTTTGCCTCTTTGGATTCTTAATGTGCTTCAAATCTCAGGTCCAGTGGCACCTGCCACAAGAGGCCTTTCCTGATCACACAACTACTAGGACTCCCTTAAATTAGGTTATGGTTTTTTCTGTATATATTTTATGGACCCTTATCTATGTACATGTTCTCTCCTCTGACAGAATTCACTAGGGACAAGAACAGCTTCATTTTTAATTTTGTATTCCAATGCCTGGCTGTAATGGTTTTAGATTTGAAGGTCTTTGCCACCCATTAATAAGCCCACATGACCTGCTTATGTCACAGGAAGCCTAAGTCACATGTGGTGGAGGGACTTGCTGAGAGGAAAAGGAAAGTGTCTTACAGGAAATGCAGGGAGAACAGTTATAACTGAAGGAGAGAGCAGACATGTGCTGTGCTGTGAGTGCGATTGGGGGAAGGTCCCAGCACGGTGTGGGTGGTTTTGGGATATCTCTGGTGTCTGAATAAATGGTTTATTTCTTTTACCTTCTATGTGAAGAGTCTCTTACATTTCGTGACACAGAACTACATAGGCGTATTGACAGTTATTATCTATATTGTGATTGTTGCTTTGCTAATACACTGGCACATAGAAGGTGGTTAATAAATAAACATATAGCATACAAGATGATTGATTGATTGAGCGCACCTCCCAAATGGTCATTAAACCTCTGCTTGAAGACTCCAAAGGAGTAGGAACTCCCTATTTGCAGATTTATTCGATTCCAATTATGGAGAGCTTTAATTTTGAGGAAGTTTTTCCTGACATGAAAACCAAATTTGCCTGTTTGCAACTTCCACCCATCGTTCCTGGTTCTCTCCCCTGGGACGACATAGAACAAATATAATTCCTCTTCCATATGACAGCCTTTCAAATACTTGAAGACAGCTATTATTTCCCCCTGAGCCTTCTCTTCTGTAGGCTAAATACCCCCAGTTCCCTCAACCTATTTTTATTTTTTTTTAATGTATTGCTATTAGATTTCATCTCATTAAATTCAGGTCATTGTATTAGCCTGTCAAGTTCCTTTTGCATCCTGACTCTGTCATCTAACATGTTAGGTGTACCTCCCAGCTTCCTGTCACTTCCAAATTCGATAAGCATTCCTTCTGTGCCTCCATCCGAATCACTATTAAAACACTCACCAGCACAAGGCTGAGGATAGAGCCCAGGATGGAACTAAAACATCTTGCATGCCTCAGGCTCCCATCCAGATACGACGCACATAATCCAATTCTCAGCCGTCACGTGTCTTTATGAACATGGTGGCTCAGTGGATAGATCACTGGGCTTGGAATCAGGAAGACTCATCTTCCTGAATCCAAATCTGGCCTCAGACATTTACTATCTGTGTGACCCTGGGCCTCAGTTACCTCATCTGTAAAATGAGCTGGAGAAGGAAATGGCAAACTACTCCAGTATCTTTGCCAAGAAAACCCCAAAATGGGGTCACAGAGAGTCAGACATGAATGAAAATGACTGAACAATAGTCCACGTGTATAAATGAATTAATTTGCAAGTTGGCATATAGGAGTTGTCTAATTGGGGCAGGAGGGAAGGAACAGAAGCCTTGTTCTCAAGCAAAAAAATCATAACAAAATGAATTATGTCTCTCCTTACCCATCTTAGGTAGACTGGGAATGCTTCTGGTTGCCACCTCCAAAGATCAAAAGAGGGCTCTATTTAAGGACAAGAACTCTAATATCCTTTTTAGCTCCAAAATTCTATGCTTCTAAGAAAGATCGCTCCCTTTGTTGCTGGCCTTTCTTCACTCCCTACTTCCTGGCCATACTTCTCTTTATAGGTATGCACGCATGATACGGCACATAAGGCGAGTTCCCAATGAGGCAGTGAGGGACCATGGGCACAATGCAGTATTGCTTTGACCTCCTTTCAGAAAGTTCAAAGGTGTATTCCTTCCTCAATTTACCTCACAGGCCTTGCCTCTAAGATTTACATTATCACCAATCAATCCAGCCTTCATTGGAGCAGGTGTTGAGGGGGACTGAGATTCTCAGGGAGCTACTACTCTTTGACCCATCATCTGAACTAGCCAAAGCTTCATTTTTGTGGCATCCCAACTTGTTTCAACCTGAATAGTGTCAGTAACTCAAGGGAGAGACTAACAATACATTGGAGATCTGCAGATGACGTAGAGAGCATTCTTGTGATCTGTTTACATATTTCATTATAGACTTGTTAATTTTTCCTATTATGTTTACATAATATATGGGTTTAGCTATAGAATTAAATATGAAATAAAATAGGACAGGCAGGTGGCACAGATAATAGACCACTGGGTCCGCAGTCAGAAAGAACTGAGTTCAAATCTAGCCTTACTAGCTACATGAACCTGGGCAAGTCACTTAACCTTGTTTGCCTCAGTTTCCTCACCTGTGAAATGAGCTGGAGAAGGAAATGACAGACTACTCCAGTATCTTTGCCAAGAAAACCTCAAATAGGGGGTCACAAAGAGTCACACAGGACTAAAATGACTGAACAACAACAAACAAAATAAAATAAAATCTATAAGAGAAAAAAATGAGGCAGTGTGGGGCAGTAGAGAGAGTTCAAGATTTGGAGTCAGAGATCTTGAGATCAAATCCTGACTCTACCATGTGACCAAAGAGAAATCACTTCCCTTCCTCGGACTCTAATTTCTTCAACTACAACATAAGGAGGCTAGACTAGATAATTTCTCAAGTCTCCTCCTTCCTTAAATCAATGATCCCAAGAAAACAACTTAATGGAATGAGGGAATTTTACACTACCTACTTTTCTAGCCTTATTATTCATCTCTCCCCTTCATGCACTTTGACTTTCTTGCTTTTCCTTGCATGTGGCATACCATCTTGTGCCACCAGCACAAGCTGTCCCCTGTTCATGGAATACATTCTCTCCTCACTTCTGCTTCTTTGATCCCTAATGTCTTTCAAAACTCAGTTCAAATGGATTAATAATAAGGACTGGGAAAGGGGGTAATAGACAAAGAAAGGAGTCAAGAATTACTCTAGAAAATAGAGTTTGGGAGATCAAGGAAATTGATGGTGCAATTGAGAGAAATAAGTCTAAACAGGGAATGAGTTTGTGGTGGTTGGGAGTAGGGTAGGTAATGGATTTGATTTTAACCATGCCATGACAAAACAGGAGATTTATCTGTAGATAGCTAGCAAGCAGTTTAGAGTTGCAGGAATGAAATTCTGAAGAGAGACATCTGGGCTGGAGAAGTAGATTTGGAAATCACCTTCATAGCAATGACAGTTAAAGCCACGGAGTGGATGAAATCTCAGGGGAAGAGAGACTAGAATGAGAAGAGATTTATCTTCCTGAGCCAGCATCCCCTACAAGGTTTTGCTACTTTGACAAAGCTGATTTCACGGCCAAGTGTAGTTTTTAAAAGGATTAACTATTCCCCATTTAACATTGGCAGCTTGGAAACTTGTTGGGAATTTGGATGAACGCTTTCAGTGACCTGAAATTCTTTCTTCCTAAATCCTTAATGCTACATTTTTGACCCATTTCATCTTTCTTGTTCTGTCCTTGAGGGAGATGAAGAGCAGCTGTTTAACATCCCTTTTAAAATAACTTTTTATATTTTCAGATAGTTACTGTCAACCCTTTTAAGGGATAGGAATTGGCCCTTTGATTTCTTTGGCATAGGGAACTCCTACCAATGCAAGTTGGCACCTTCCCTTAAGCTTAGTAGTTTTAGAACATTGCATAGAACATTGAGAGGTTAGGTGCTTTGCCTGTAGTCACACAGTCAGTATGAGTCAAAGACGAGGCTTGAACCCAGGTCTTCTTAACTTCAAGGTAAGCTCTCGATCCACCATGCCATGATGTCTCTCCATTTATTTTTCTTTAGGCTAAATAAGCCCAGTCCTATCACATTTTCCCAAAGTCATCGTGGTCCACTTCCAAGCATTATGGCTTTTATTTCTGAGTTGCACTATTTATGGCTTTCCATGTAAAAATTTACCTCCCCACAAAATCTCACCATCTGTCCATTGGACAGACCGAATGCAGTAACCAAACTCTGGAACATTATCTCTAGTGCTAACTATAACAGCAAAGCCAATGCAGTTACTTCATTGTCTACAGAACAATCTGCTATAAAATTCCATTCATCACCCACCCAAAATATGTACTTTTATTCAAACTATTGTGAGTTGTTTTTTCCTTTAGTTCTTTCTTATACTTATCCCATACATAGTAATTATTCCAGTTCTTAGGGTATACATGTTCCGTAGGTAGCTGATGTTGCATATAAATGGGAGACTACCAACAACCCAAAGGAGTCCTTCAGTTTAGGTCTTAAATTTTAGGCAATCAGGTTTGGTTGGCTGCTTCAAACTTGTGTACTGATGAACATCAGAAGATTAGAAAATGAGGTACTAAGTCCCCTTCTCAACCATGCAGGTCCTAAGCACTGTAGTTAGAGGCAACATAGTGTAGTGGAAAGGGCGTGAGATTTGGAGTCAGAGAACCTGGGTTTGATTCCTAATACTGCAAGTTAACGAAAAGTTAGGGCAAAATCAGGACTCAGAAAGAGCTTGATAGGCTAGAACTTTGGGCTAAAACTAATAAGATAAATTTTAAAAGGAAAAATTGAAAGTCTTACAATTGGGTTCAAAAAATTAATTTCACAAATGTAACAACAGAGATAAAGTTAGACAGCAGTTTATTAGAAAGAGATGGGGGCGGAGAGGTTAGGCATATTGCAAACTTAATACGCATCAACAGTATGACAGACAAAACTGTTTTCTTGAGTTGCATTAAGAGAGGCTTTTAAAGTGACTGGGAATGTGGAGGTGCTAGTTCCACTTTACCCTTGCTGAGTTAGACCACATCTGGAGTATTGTATCTGATTCTGGGAATCACAGTCTGAGAAAAAATATTGATAAGTTGAAGAATGCCCAGAGGACAGTGATACCAGGATGGTGAAGGGCCAGAATAGTGAAGTCCACATTATATGAGGATCAGTGGGAAGAAATGGGGATGTTTAGCCTTGAGAAGAGAAGGCTCAAGGGAAATATGATGGCTCTTTTCAGGTATTTGAAGTTCTATATGGCCTCAGAGAACAGAGTCAGGAGTGATCGACAGAAGTAGCAAAGAAGCAGGTTTAGACTAGATGTGAAGAAACACTTAACAATTAGAGCTGTGCATCACTGGAAAGAACTGCCTTGAAAAGCAGTCAATAAACATTCATTAAGCGCTGTTATGTACCAGGCAATATGCTAAGTGTTGAGGATACAAAAAGAGGTAAAAAATAGTCCCTGCCCTCAAGTTGCTTACAATCTAATGGGGGAGACAACAAGCAAATAAATATGCACAAACAAACTATATATAAGATAAAAAGGAAATGAGAGAGAAGGCACTAGAATTAAGAAGGAATGGGAAAGGTTTCCTGTAGAAGGCAGGATTTGAGTTGAGACTCAAAGGAAGCCATGGAAATACAATAGGCAGAGATGGGGAAGGAGAGCATTCCAGGCATAAGAGACAACCAGAGAAAATGCCCAGAGCCCGGAGATGGAGTATCTTATTGGTAGAACCTCATGGAAGCCAGTGTCACTGGATGGAAGAGTACACAGCAGGGAGTAAGGTGTAATAAGATCATAAAGGGAAGAAGGCACTAAGTTATGAGGAGCTTTGAATGCTAACAGAAGAATTTTACTTGGTCCTGGAGCTGATAGGAAGTCAGTAGAGTTTATTGAGTTGGGGGTTGGACATACACTTTAGGAAAGTCACTTTGGTGACTGAATGGAGGATGGGTTGGAATGGAGAGAGACTCAAGATGAGAAGAATCACCATCAGGCTATTGCAGTCATCCAGGCATGAGGTGATAGGGGCCTGCGCTAACATGGTAGCAGTATCAGAAAAGAAAAGGGGGAATATTCGAGAGCTGTTGTAAAGGTGAAATCAATAGGCCTTGGCAACATATTGGATACGAAAGGTGAGAGATAATGAGGAGTTGATAATGATGCTTAGGTTGTAAGCCTGAGGTATTGGGAGAATGGTGTTGCCATCTACAGTAATAGAGAAGGTCAAAGAGGGGAAGCATTTGGAAGGAAAATAAGTTCCATTTTGGACAGGTGGAGCTTAAGATGTCTATTGGACACCTAGTTCAAGATGTCTGAAAAGCAGTTGGAGATAAAAGACTGGAGATTAGCAGAGAGGTTGGAGCAGAATAGGTAGATATGAGAATCCTCAGCATCAATGGTAATTAAATCCACAGAAGTTGATGAAATCATCAAGTAAAGTAGTATATACAGGGAGAAGTAAAGAGCCCAGTACAGAACCCTGTGGAACATCTACAGTTAGATGTCATGATCCAAATGAGGATACAGCAGCAAAAGAGACTGAGAAGGTTGGAGAGATAGGAGGAGAACCGGGAGTAGATGGTGTCCCAAAAACCTGGAGAGAAGAGAATTTCAAGGAGAAGAGGGTGTTTTCAGTGTCAAAGGCTGCAGAGAGGTCAAGGAGAATGAGAACTGAGAAAAGGCCATTGGAACTGGCAACTAAAAAATCATTTATGACTTTGAAAAGAGCAGTTTCAGTGAAATGATAAGATCAGAAACCAGATTGTAAGGGATTAAAAAAGAGTAAGAAGAGAGAAAATAAAGGCTCCTGTTGTAGATTGCCTTTTCAAGAAGTTTTGCCACAAAAGACAAGAGAAATATAGAATGATAGTAGGGATGGAGAACCAAGTGTGAGGTTTTTGAGGTTGGGGGAGACATAGACATGTTTGTAGGCAGTAAGGATTGAGCCAGGAGAGAGGGAGAGTTTGAAAATAAGTTAAAGAGTGGGGATGACAAAGGATGCAATCTGTTGAAGAAGATGAGATGGAATGAGATGGCTTGAAAAGTAGAAGAGTTAGCCTTAGTAAGAAGTAATGCTACCACATTCTGTGAGAAGGGGTGAAGAAAAAGATAGTGGCAGGAGTCATCTGAGTGATAGATAGAAGACAAGGAAGAAAGGAGAAGAGGGAGCAATAGTCAACAGCTTCAATTTTTTCTCTAAAATAGAAAGGAGCTTAGAGGATGGGTGGAAGTGAAGTCATGGGGGGGGCAGTTTAGGAAGGATGAAAAGGTTTGGAAGAGCTACTGTGAAGAGTAGAAGAGTTGATAAGGGAGGTATAGTAAGATTGCCTAGCATCAGTGAGGGCCCAGTTGAGATTATATAACTTAAATTTGTAATTGACACAATCAGCATAGTTGTGTATTTTATTCACCTTTTTTCAGCAGCATATGTGTCAGAGGAAAGGCAGCAAATGATGAAAGTGAGCCAAGATTGAGGCCTGGCAGGGCACAATTGGTAAAATAATAAGGGGGCTAAAGACTCAAGAGGATAGTGTGAAGTTGATTAGTTAACAAAAGATGTCTATTGGACACCCAGATGGGAAGATGGGAAATTCAAGAAGGGAAAAGAAGAAAGAATGGCTAGTGTGGCAGATGGCCTGGGAGAGATTTGAGGTGTCAAGGGCTTAGTGGGTCATGGAATAGACAAAGAATAGGGTTTATAAGGACAAACAGCAGTCTTTAAAAAGAGTAAGGGAAGGGAGGATAGATGGAAAGCTAATAGATTATGGGTGGATAAAGGGATTTCTGAATTCTTGAACATGAAGATGGCACATTTGTAGGTGATGGCAAGATCAAGGGTATTTATGTACATATCTTTATGTGTGGCTGAGGTGAGGTGGAGGAGTCAGTCAAGGGATGTGAGTTAGGTTGAGGAACTGAGTGGTTAAGATGCTTGAGAGAGTCAGTATATATGTCAACATCTCCTAGTGTGAGGACAGGAGTTGGGGAGGAGAAAAATATTATGAGCTATATACTGAACTCAGTGAAGAAGGAAGGGGAATGGCCTGGAGATTTGTAGGCAACAGCTAGCAGAATTCTGATTGGGTGGTAGAAATGAATTACATGAACATCCAAGGAGGAGAAGTGACACTGGGGAACAAAGAGTATCCCAGCTTCCCAGTCTTAACCAGTGAGCCTAAAAGAATTAATGATGGTGTAACAAGTACTGAAATGGTGGCCAGGGTGGCTGTGTTATCAGTTAGGGAGCCAGTTTTCAGTAAAAACTAGATTAAAATAGTGGAAAAGGAAAAGATTTAGGATGAAAGGCAGTGTGTTGCCTATGGAACAAGCATTCCAGAGAGCACAATGGAAGGGTGGGTGGTATATGGTTAAAACTTTTGGGTGAGAAAGTTGAGGAGGAATGGGAATAAGTAATGAGATAGTAGGTGTTGGGAATGGGGTTTGGTTGATGACTCACAAAGTTTCAGAATCACTGGGATGTGAAGGGTATGAGAATGTTCATCATTGAGAAGGGACTACTCCTCTTCCCAAAGGAGGCTGGGGATCTTCAAGCAGTGGATGTCTTCAAGCAAAGACTGGCTAACCACATGTTTGGTGTGACATAGAGGGGATACATATTCAGATATGGCTTCAGAGGTCTCTTGCATCTCTGTGATTGTGTATGAGTATCTAGTCTGAGACATCCTAGATTCAAGGATACTAGCTGACCATTTCTAGTACCTAGTAAAGAGAAAGAACATGCAAATCAAGGAACAATCTGAAAGATCTGGAATTGATGGAAGGTTTTTGCTAATGCTATCACACCAAGTTCTAGGGAGCTTTCTAAGGGAATGGATAGAGGCCAAGTCCCCAGCTATATGGCTTCTTTTCATATAAAAAAGAAGCATGATTCATGTACCACATCCATAAAAAGATGCTGTCTTAGACTGGTTACTTTTGTGAGACAAACTGTCAGTCACTGAATCCCAAACTTCCCAGTATTTTCCTTGATCCATGAAGACATCTCTCTCCACACTCCAGCTCATCCCCACTTAGTAGGCTTCAGAACTTTTATTCATAGGTTCTGTTGGATTTCTTTCTCTTCCTTCCTTCCTTCCTTCCTTCCTTCCTTCCTTACTTCCTTCCTTCCTTCCTTCCTTCCTTCCTTCCTTCTTTTCTTTTTTTCTTTTTGCCTAGTCCTTTGGGCCTGTTGACTTTGTGGCCTTTGGCTTTGACTTGCCTCACAGGTTACTTGGAGCCCCTATTTCTTGAGGCTTTAGAAAAACAAAAACAAACTACTTCTGAATTTGTGAATCATCCCATCATAAACCATCCCCACCTCACCCCTAAACTCACCCTGGGAATAGGAACTGACTTTTTATGGTAAGCACTCTGAACCCTGATCCCATCCTTCCCTGATCATCTTAGATGGTGATTGTTACTTCTGTAAGCAAATATGGCTGGAAGAGTTGATGTATAATTAGCAGTCACTCTCTCCCTTTGCACTTCTTTGGTTTGTGGCTGCAAATTGCTATCTGTGACTTTGCTTTGTAGCCTCTCATTCGAACCAAAGCTTTTACTAAAGGAGAGTCAACACAACCTTAATTGCTTCATGCCAGGCTGGGCTGCTGGCTGTTGTTCCCCAGCTGTCCACAGCTGTGACACATTACTTCAAGTTGTGCTTCAATAAACCCTTAAAGTGTTCCTCCTTTCCCCTCCCCTGGGAGTTGCCCCACTCCAGTGCTCCATCTTGCAGCTGCTGCTTCATCCGGATCTTCATTGGAAATTTAGGATGACCCTGAAAATGGATCCTCATCTATTCTGCCTTCCCAGACTATTCTGTTTTCCAGACTTGAGGAAAAAGCATTAGCCATTGGTGTTTAATTGTGTCCTGCCTGTGCTCAAGACTGTCTCTTGACTGAGTCAAGTGTGCACTCTAATTTTGTCCTTAACTGTGCTTAATACTATTTTCTAAAAGGCACCAACTTTAATGTAGATGTGACTTGGTTTGCTTTAATTTGGTATGTAGTTTATTGCCTTTAACAAACTATAAATCTTTGAGAGAGAACTTTTCTACAATTTGGCTGAAGCAAGGCTTCCCCACATTGTTGTGACAGAACAGTAGTGAGCTTCTCATTGAGTGATAAATCCCTCCGGTGAAGAAAATGAGCTATTAACATAAAATTTAGGTGGTTCTCATGGCTCTCACATGACCCTGGAGCCCCTTTGACCTGCATCTTAGGGAATTCCTCTTTCCCCAAACTTTCTTTTTTCCTAGAGAATTTGAATCCCAAGTTCCACCTGACTATTTCAAATAGACAGTTAGAAAATCAAGGCTTGCAAACCATACTCTATTTCCAGACCATACAAGAAGCACATAAATCTAATAGCAAAAGCATTTAATTAAGATGTAAAAATTATGACCAATAACAAAGAAATTAGAGTCAAATGGTTTTCTTCCCTATACGGAAATGGAAACAATCTCCCACATTTCCCCATATGAGACAGAAAATTTATAAGGGGGTAGAGAAATTGTCATTCAGTATCTAAGTAGACAGGGAGAGGAAACAGTCAAGGAATGTCCAATCTCCATTTAGCCCACTCTCAGTGGCTAGCATGAAGATTGGCTAATCTCTCAACAGGAAGGCTGCTGAAGTACTTCACCTTGGCTTTTGGGTCATCAACATCCCACCTGGACTCTTTCCTGTCCTTGCCTCTAACATTCCCAACTTTCCCATTTTTCTCTTTCAGTTAATCCCTCTGCTCACATATCTTTGGTTTCTCCAAATGCTCAGCCCAGTCTCCTCTTCTCTAATTTTTTCAGCTCCTCTTCTCTTTTTTTTCTTTCCTAAGTTCATGCTTCTGATACAAACTCTTGTTACAGAACAGTTTTCCCTGGGTATCCTGATATTCCTGACATTGTCCTTTGAATAGGAGCTCCCCCATTTCCTACCTGTGGATAATGAAAATAGAGTTGGGGAGCTTCCATTAAGTGTAATCTTCTCCTGATACATGAAGAAAGGAGGATCAAGGAATTATCCATTCTCTTACCTTTACTGATGTGTCCTAGTGCAGGTGATACTACCAAGGCTTTCAAGTCATTCCTCCTTCTAATTAATTTAATTCAATAAACACTAATGATTACTGTGCACAAGACATTTTATAAAGTTCTAGGAATACAAAGATGAAAAATAATACAGTTCCTGCCTTCAAGGAGCTTACAATCTAATAGGAAGGATACAACACAAAGAAATAAGCATGATACATGATAGAATGTAATAATGGCAAATGAGAGATCAAAACAAAATGAAAGGCAAACTTCCCTTTCAGATAAGGAGAGCAATGAAGGCTTCACTGAGGAGGTGACATCTGAATTGTCTTAAAGAGAGGGATTGCAATCAGAGGTATCAATGAAAGTGTATATTCTGAGTTTGGGATGATAATAGGAGAGAGAATAAGACCATGGAATACCTGGTTGTCTACTTTTGGTTAGAACATTGTTGCACATGGGCTCACCTTCCCAACTCCAATTCTCACTGGTATGTTGGCTCTCCAGAGAGACACTGGCAACATCTCCCTTCAGGCTCTAGAAGTAACCCTGAGAGGTTGAGAGAGTTGACTAATACCATCACTTGCAAACTCCCATCCAGTATATTTCTCCCCAATATCCATCTACAGATACCTCCCCAGAATCTTTTAACCAATTAACAACAATAAACTCTTACAAAGTTGTTTATTGAGAAGGTATATCAAGAACCAAAGTCATTTGACTTTTGGTATTTAGAAAAGTAGAACCTTAATGTCTTCAAAAAGTATCAAGGGAGTTAAATGTGACAAAGGACCTGGGCATCCATTTGTAATGTTCTGAGAGTTTTAAGAGGAAAAATGGGGAAGGTAAAAGAAATACCCTAATGTAGACAGGAGGAAAAAAGAGGGTAGAACAAGCTATTTTTTGTGTTTGGTGTGTGTGCAAAGAATGTATAGATGATAAAGAAGGAATTGTGGAAGCAGGCATCGAATGAACCTGACTCTTACCTGAACCAAACAAAGGATGCACATGTGCGCGCACGCGTGCGCGCACACACACACACACACAAGTTTGGTGAAAAAATAGATCAAACTAAACAGGGAAACTGGCAGGAATAGAGAGATGAAGTTAAGAGGGAAGATAATGCTGGGGCAGAAATGGTTGCAAGCTAATAAACTTTAGCTTTGGAGAGTAGATCCTGGAAAGGAGATTAAAGGAAAAATAAAGAAGTGGAAAGCAAAGGGGTGCCCATCAGTTGTAGAATGGCTGAACAAATTGTGTATATGAATGTAATGAACTTATATTTTGCTATAAGAAATGATCAAATGATTTCAAAGACTCCTGGGAAGATTTACATGAACTTGAGGCAGACTAAAATGAGAAGAACTACTAGGAGGTCAATTTATATAAAAACAACATTCTAAACAAAAACAGCTTTGAAAATTGTTTTTAAATCTGATCGAAGCAATGGTCAACCACATCTCCAATGGGTCTAAGATGTAGCCTGTCACCCACTTCCTGACAGAGAAGTAATGGACTCAAAATGAAGAAAGAGACATGCAATTTTGGATATGGCCATTATGTGGATGATGATGATGATGACGATTATGATTACGATGATGATTTGCTTGACCATACTTAAATGTCATCAGACTTTTTTCTGCTTTTATTTGGAGAGGATTGGGGGAGGGAGAAGTTAGAGTGAGTCTAACAATAGTGATCCTAAAGCAAAAGAAGAAAAATAAAAAAGAGTCATTTAATTTTTTTAATGCACAGAAGGGAACAGAAGGAAATTTAGAAGGAAACACAAACAAACCGAACAGCTGAGAAAGAAAGGGGGTGGGAGAAGGGAGGGACAGTGGGAGAAAAGAAGGGAGGGAAAATAAAGGAGGGAAAGGAGAGGAGATGGGAGGGGAGGAGAAAGGAAGGAAGAAGAAAGGAAAGAAAAGGAGGAAGGAAGAGAAAGAAAAAAAGAAGAAAGAAATGAGTTCTATTTATTATGGTCTTTTCCCAAAAGATAATTTATTTTCAACCACTTATTATCTTTCCCTTCCCCTGCCCCCTCCATTGAATTTTTCAAAAGAAAGAAAAAAGACCTTCATTATGAATATACATAGTCCAGTAAAAGAGATTCCCATACTATATCCAAAATTTTATGTCTCATTCTGCATTTTAAGTCTGCATCCTATCTGGCACAAGATGGTTGAAATGGACTCATGGTTTTACACTGCATTGATCTGAGTTCTAAAGTCCATCAAGGTTGTTTTTCTCCATAATGTTCTCATTGTATAAATTGTGGTCTCTGGGGTCCCTTCAGGCTTTGACTTTACATAGTATGTGATTCTATGAAAGGAGAAGGAAGAAGAAGAGGAGGAGGAGGAAAGGAAGAAATATTTCTTCAGCACATTAAAATTCAAAAGGTAATTTTTACTTTTACATGTTATCTCATTTATTCTTCACAACAATTTTGTGAGGTATGTGCTGTTATTATCCACATTTTACAGATGAGAAAACTGGCCGAAAGAGGTTAATGACTTAACTTGTCCATGGTTCCACAGCTAGTAAGCTATGTAAGAACTTCCTGACTCATCTAGCACTCTCTGCAATGTATCAACTAGCCTTACACACAATGTAGGGAGAAAACTATAAATGATGTTAGTTAAATAACTTGCCCGCTGTGAGTTCAATTGCTTCTGTCTTTGTATTCTCTTCTTTTATATTCTTAATAAATTATATTTATGTAATTTACATGTATAGGTCTACATACACTCATTATATACATATACGTATATATACTATATGTATATATATATATATTCCTAATAAAAGCTTCTTTAGCACAAGTCTAATCTTGTCTCAAATAAAGTAAAGGGGAAAGGGATTTGTCTGTACCTAAACTAGGACAGCTGAGGAGATCAGAAGAGCAGACTGATGGCCAGCTGGGTCCTCTCTGTTTGGAGAGGACTCCTAGATTTGTATATCCAGCCCTACTTAATTTCACTCCCTAGTTTCAATCCCATGTCCCTTATTGCCTATTAGACCTGTGGAGGATGTTCTCTCTACGAGCACCTCCAACTCAACACATCCCAAACAAAATTCATGATCTTTCCCCCAATTCTCACCACCCACCCTCTCCCCACTCTAAACTTTATTATTTTTGTCAAGGGCATCACCATCCTTACAATCACCTGGGTTCATAACTTTGCTATCATCCTCAAATATTCCCTTTTTCTTACTCCATATATCCAGTCAGTTGTTAAATCTCATCACTTCTCTCTCTACACCTATCACATAAATTCCCTTTTCTTTACTCATACAGCCACCACCTTAGTTCAGGCCTTCATCATCTCTTACTTGGACTATTATTACAGTAAGCCTCCTGACTGATCTACTTGGCAGCCAGGTGGTGCAGTGGATAGAGTGCCTGGACTGGAGTCAGGAAGACTCATCTTTGTGATCAAACCTGGCCACTTACTAGCTGTGTGACCCTGGGTAAGTCACTTAAACTGTTTGCCTCAGTTTTCTCATCTGTAAAATGATCTGGAGGAAGAAATGGCAAACTACTCCAGTATCTTTGCCAAGAAAACCCCAAATGGGGTCACAGACAGTTGGACATGACTGAAAAATTATTTAACGACAACATAACTGGTTTCCTTGCCTTTAGTTTTATCCACACAGTTGCCAAAGTGATTTTCTTGAAGTATGTATCTGACCATGATAGCCCTGTACTCAATCAACTCCAGTGGCTCTCTATTTCCTCTAAGATTAAATATAAACTCCTTTGGGGGGTGTTTAAAGCTCTTCTCAAGCTGACCCCTTACCAACTTTCAACCTTATTACATGTTACTCTCTTCCACATTTTAGCCATTTTAACCATGCTGGCCTTCCCACATCTTTATGCCTTTGTATTGACTGTCTTCCATGCAAGAAATGCTCTCCCTCCTTACTCCACCTCTTCTAGTCTCTAGTTTACTTCAAAATTCAGCACAAAACCATCTTATTGCAGGAAGCTTTTACTGGTTCCAGCTACTAGTTCCTCCCCCCACTCCCCAACAAACTTTCGGTATAACTGCTTTGTGGATTAGATAGATAGATGATAGATAGATAGATACATAGATACATACATAGATACATAGATACATAGATGATAGGTAGATTAGATAGATAGATAGATAGATAGATAGATAGATAGATAGATAGATAGATAGATAGATAGATAGATGATGGATGGATAGATGGATAGATAATGGTAAGCAGATGGAGATAGGTAGATAGTTAGATGATAGATATTTAGTTAGATAGATGGATGATGAATGGATAGATAGATGGATAAATGGATGGATGGACAGATATAAGTAGGCAAATAGAGATAGGTAGATGGAGATAGATCTATGCCTGTATGTATATACATCTTGTTTCCTCTGTAAGGGCTTGTCTTTCTTTGTGTTCCCAGTGCCTAGCATCATACCTGGTACATAGCAGACACTTGGCTGAATACCACAACTTCCATCACATGAATACCCAAGAAAATTCCACAATTGTCTCCCCACTCCAATCATCCTCCACTCAACTGTCAAAGTGATTTTCCTAAAGCAGAGGTCTGACCATGTCACTCCTGCTCTTTAATAAATTTCAGTGACTGCCTATCACTTCCAGGATCAAATATAAAATCCCTTTTTTGGCATTCAAAGTGGTTCCTACCCCACCACACCACTGCCTTTCCAGACCTCCTCTCCTATACTCTGATATCCAGTGATAGCCTCTGTACTATTCCTCCCATATGACCAGCTTCTCCCAACTCTAGGCATTTTCTCTAGCTGTCCCCCATGCCTGGAATGTTATTCCTCTGCATCTCTGCTTCCTAGCTTCCTTCTCTTCCCCAATAGATGGTGATCTTCTCAAGGGCAGGAATTATCTTTTTTCTTTCTTTGTATTCCAGTACTTACCACAGTATCTGGCACATAATAGGCACTTAACAAAATGTTTATTGACTGACTACTATCTTTACCCTTAGGGTAAATAGTTGCCTCTAGAGACATGCCTAAGGATCCTTGTAACCTACAGCGTACAGCTGGAGTGAATGAGTCAGTCAGCCAGTGTTTATTAATTGCTCACTCTGTGCCAGGCACAGTTCTAAGTGCTGGGATATGAGCATAAGCAAAAAGAAAGTCCCAGACCTCAAGGGACTTAACATTTCTGGAGGAACTGACCAAAAGGAAAAAAAGAAATTAGAAAATAGTCTCTACCCTCAAGGAGCTTACATTTTAATGAGAGAACACACATGCAAACAACTATGTACATGCAAAATATATGCAGGATAGGTGGGGGGTAATCTCAGAGGGAAGGCACTGGGTGGGGGAAAAGTGAAGAGGGGAAGGGGAGGCCTGGAAAAAGACCTGCAAAAGATGGGATTTCAACTGATTCTTCTTTTTTTTTTTGGCAATTGTTGTACCAAGAGTGAGTGAGACACACCACAGAGTATAAGTTTTAAATGGAGAATTTATTAGCCGGCATCCATTCAGGGGCA